>BQKN01065367.1:392077-407966 GCA_022839385.1 Asparagus kiusianus
AGAAGTGTTCCTAAGGTGACGCCTTAGATAATCATCTAAGGACGCGGCCTAAAATCACATGATTGAGAATGTCCTTAACTTGTGTTTGCCACAAACCGAAGTTGTTTTGTCCATTAAACTTCTCAATCCCGTAGATTGAAGCACCCTTTGAATACCTAGCATCCGAGTTAGAATTCGACTCCATCTTCTCCGACTCCAGTAGGAAGAACCGCTGTAGCTCTGATACTAATTGTAGAGACAAACACGGATGTGCAACCACCTCACAAAGAAAAGACAAGGATTAATCGTGGTTCGGCAAGATGCTTACGTCCACAACTGGCGAGATTGACAATTCATTATTTATCAAGAGGTTAGAACAAAGATGGAGAAGATTAGAAACTCTAATCTCTCTCCTTTACAAAGCCAAAACAAATATCAATTTTTCTTATTAAAGATACATAGAGAAACCCTATACAATCTTTATTTATAGTCTCCCTCAAATTCGAGTCCAACTAGCCAAACAACTCCCCAATCTGAATCCAAATAGGAGTCCAACTTGCCGAACAACTCCCTAATCCAAATCTAAACATGAGTCCAACTAGCCAAACAACTCCTTAATCTGAATCCAAGCAGGACTCGAAAATACGTCCAAATCATGTGGGACCCATCAGTGTGTTCAGACTCTATAGTCGACAGAGAGGTCTAACAATTTGTGGCTTAATATGAGCCACCGGTGAGTGGCTTTCAATACAACCAACTTTACACTGATATCAATACATCCATGTACATAGTAGGCACAATACCAACTAAGCTAATCCCAGACTAAAATTAATCAAGCTCTTCTCCTAAGAATCACAAAAATGCAGCAGTTCAATCTTACAGCAGACAAGAAATAATAGTAAGCATAGACTTCCTGGGTGCGAAAATTACCCAAAAAGGTGATGAAACCATTGTCAGCATACAGCTTGGACCCAATGTTACAAGGGACAGAGAGAGAGAGAGAGATTTGAAAAAGGAAGCAGAGATCTTTATGTACAAAGCATCAGCAAACATGAAAGAGATTAGCATCACAATGATAAATAGAAGATATCAATAGAAGATGTTGTTCCTTCTCTATATGACGCAGCACGGAAGTAATAAATCTCGTAATCCACCAAGGGGTGCTCTTTGAATCCATAAAGAACGATCTTCGAATCCACGAAAAAATATAATAAGAGAAATGTGTTGATAAAAGTGATCTTATTCATGAGATTTACTATTCTTCTTCTTAAATAGAAAAACAAACAAGACTCCTAATAAAACTGGAATTACAAAGAAATAGAAAGTATCAAAATTTATCCTAAAAAGATTCCTTATAATAGAGGAAAATAGCCATGAATCAAAATCGAATTTTAATCTGTTATTGTGTTATCAGTCACCAAAGTACGACACTTTGCTAGCAATGGACAAGTGTCCCTCTACATGCACCGCTCAAATCAGATTGAACGGTCAAAACCAGCAAGGATCCCGACTTAGCTAACTCACCGAGTCGACATCTTCTTGGATCGACTAGAAGTGCAGTACTTGTCAGTTCTCTTATCAAAGACGACTCTCTACGAGCTCACTCGACCAGTTATTCGACGACTCGCGAGGTCAACTCGAAAGGCGTTACTTCTTAGCCAAGCCACATAATGACTTTAACCTCAAAGCTCTTCCATTGACAATGCATCAGCATCATATTTAATGCTTGCAGGTGCCATCATACCTCTAGCCCCGATAGCCTTCATGACTCATCGGACCACGTCGGTACCATCATGCCTCTGATCACATCACATTAAATGCTGAGGTGATCTCTCCTTCACTCGTCGACCGGCAACTGTAAAGTAGGTGCTGACGCAGCCACCAGCCCATACTTATTTACCGCCATCATGTGCCCAGCTGAAATGACGGTTCTACCCTTTTTCTACCAGTATAAAAAGAGGTACTATTCCAAATACCAAGGTATCCTATCTTAAGCAATTCCACTACACTAAAGAACTAAAATAGTTCTTCATTTTTCTACTCAAGTTCATCAACTAACTTGATCGTTAGAGGAACCACGGGGAACCAAGCCTCGTCCTCTCACGAGTTGCTATTTGTGCAGGCTGAAAGCTACTCAACTCAAAACCAGATATTCGGAGAAGTGAGCGGCCCCTAATCAATCTCACCTCACCATATATTTGTCTGTTTGATTATTAAATATCAACAGTTTCCTAATCTAATTTGACTCTAATATTGAATTTATTTCCTAATTATTTTCGAATTTTAGCCAAAACTAGGTGCTACTAATTATTTTTTAAAAATCTGACAATCTAGTTGGCTCTATCTTGTCGAGATAGGTGATTTACATATTATTTTCGGATTTTAGCCAAAACTAGGTGCTACTAATTATTTTTTAAAAATTTGACAATCTAGTTGGCTCTCTATCTTTGAGATAGGCGATTTACATATATAATATGTCAAAATCCACCTTCCGAGTTGGAAGATATAGTTATTTCTTTATGAAAGTCAATAATATGTATGAGTTTGTATTTAGCTCATGATTATCCCACTCCTCCAAAAAATTGTCTGTTAAGGGTTTTGCATTAGTCTCCCCTTATTGAAAGAACCTTGACCCTGAGCTTATATTTTCTTGGATAGTAGATTCATCGATAAATATTTTTTTCTCCTGCATCAATCAGCATCCGTCTTGTTATTTAGCATTGATTTTCTCTAGTTGTTCTTTTACTTCCTCTACTAGGACTTCTTCTATATCAAACTTGTATATAAATCTTTCCCATAACATGTGTATGTAGCTGGTAACATGTGGCTCTATAGTTATCATGAAAAACTCCTCCAAATATTTTCCTTATTCCTTCTCATATTCTATTGTCGGCGATATCATCTCATTATGTTGAAATTATTGATAATCATTGCTTGCAAAAAAGTATTTTCTCCCCCATGCTCCATACACAATTCTTTCATCTCCTTCGCCTCAAGCCCTCCACTAAGAAATTCACACATACCATTAATTACCCCACTCTGTATTTAATCCTTCCCCTCCATCAGGACAATATTAATATGTGCAATATCGCTCACAACCTCTCAGAAAATATCATGTATAATATCCATCTTCACTATCATATCCCCATCAACATCATGAATCTAAGGTATAACAAGTGTTTGCACCTTAGGAGGAATTTTGGTCGGGGCAGGTTCTTCTTTTTCAATCACAACCAAGTCATAGATCTCTTCAGTTTACTTCAAGTTTTCTGCTAAAGCCTTGCTATTTGTTACTAAGAATCTCTTCTTCTCAATAGTCTCTATCTTAGATAGCTCCTTTTATGTAAGAGGCATGAGTACAATTTGACTGTAGGCTGTCTAAAAATCATGACAAATAGCTAATACCCATTGAACGCAAAGGATGAAAGTTTCAACCTAACGACTTCTACATCAGCATCTTGATAAGAAAAATTACAAACAAATGACTTTCATGTCAACAAAGAAAGGCTACAATTGGAGAATTCTCCAGTAGATCGAGAAAGGTTACAATGCAATAACCTTCATGACAATCGATGAAAAGCTTTGATTCAACAGTCTTTACAATCTGACAACTCTCACATTTTAAAAAGCTAAAGCAAAGATTACAGAACAATGATCTTTGCGATGCTATGACAGAAGAGATTACAAGTCAACGATATCTTCAATCCAAGATGTAGAACTCATCCCTGCATCCCAGAGCTAAAACGTAAGTGATTAAGTTCCAGAATCAAAGCAACGCAATCACTACATCCTCAGCTATCAACGTAGCACAAACACAGTGCAAATGCAGTTCCCACGCATCACGGTCACAGCCGTTGACACAGAGCAAATGCGGCGCCAATTCAACCACAAACACAGCTTCTTATCAGCCATCACTGACGCAACTCAAGCTCGGATGCTGACGCATCATCTAAAGACATATGTTTGAACGCAGGTTCATGCCCAGAATGCAAATCAAGGCTTTGACTCATTCAAACGTGATCTAAACAGTTCTAGAAACCGTTTTTTATCCATGATCTGGGGAGTGGTTTAAGTGGGTTGTTATACTCGATTAATAGGAAAACTAAACCCTTATTAAGGAGTGGATTAAGGGGGCGGTTACACCCCTTAATCCTCATATAAATATCAACAAACTCATCTGAGTTTAGGGGGATGATCTCGGGAGATCAAAATCACCAAGGAGATCAGCATTCATCCTTGGGAGCTATTCTTGGAGCCTTCGGCCTTGGCTTGAGAACCAATTTTCAGTTCAAATCAACTCTTTTTCAAGAGTTTAAACTCGCTCAGAGTTCTTTAACTCATTCAGAGTTTTAAACTTGCCACACAAGTTCTCATCTACGTCAAATTGAGAGGAATCAACCACGTTACCTTGTTCTAGCGAGGTAAAACGTCGGATCATCAACGGAGAGCAAACTCGACACGGGTATTCGAAGAAGGCACTCCATCGCCACCATGAAGAACCCAGACTTAAACAAAGAGGAGAATTCAGATCAATTCTCTTCTCTTTTATAATCAGGAAATCCAAATTATAATTAAGATTGAGAGAGTTATAAACATTTTTTTCTAAGCAGTTAGAGAGAATAAAATCAAACACAGTTCTTTTATTTTAATTTCACAAATTTTCCATCAAATAAAAGATGGCGACTCCGCTAGGGACTAGCTTCACTGACGAAGAAGTGATGGCGCAATCCGACGTCAATCTCACTAGAACTACGGTCGAAACTCTCGTCGTAGAGTTTGATCAAACCAAGTATGAGGAAGCCCTCTCCTCTGGATTGCTTAGCTCCAAAGATAGGCACAACGTTCGCAAGATTGCCAAAGAAATTAAAGCGCTAACTGTTGTACAGTACCAAAGAAAGTCATCTCATTTGGCCAAAATCGCTCAAACAGCCCTTTGTCTAAAGGAATAGGCTCAGACTCTATTAAACTCGTTCAACGAGTTAAAAGCTCCATACCCGGGTCAACACGATCTGTGTCGGGTCATAAAAGGCCCATGGCGGAGGAAAATCCAACCAAAGTCGATAACGTTGTAGCTAAGGCTTTGAAACAGGCCAAAAAGAAGGCCGCTCGACAAAGGAGAAGATCCATACGCCGAGCATACTTGAGACACAGCTAATCTCTTGCCCAATGCGAAGATCACGTTTTTGAGTCTCTGCCTGAGTGCTGCGTCTCTACCATTGAATGCACACTTCATAGCAACGAGCCTAATTATGAGCCTCGCATGATACAACTTAAACACAACACTCAGCGGCGCGTTGTTCATCCAAAACATGACTCTCAGGGGTCTGTTTCATCAACTAAACGCAGGTCTCAGCCTAGCGCTCGTGAAATCAGAAAGGACCCCCGCGTTTCTTCTCCAAAACTTCATGACCAACAAGAACCAATCTTACCCACTCAGAGGCAGGGAGTTCCATCTCCGTCCTCATACTCAGTGAAAGATTCCTCCCAAGTCTCGGATTTGCGGTAATTACTGTCGAGAGGGAGACCTACGCAACAAACAGCTCATTCATGTTAATATGAGTGGCTTATTTTTGTAGTCCTCTCAGAATGCCACTGTTGTACATCCGCACCTCGGCAATCAGTATTTGACTGGTTGACAAACATCGCCAGGCCCACCAAGCGACGACGTCATCACAAGAAGAAGATTTCCAAAGCTGAATATCCTGAAGTCACTATTAATGTGATCGGTAGAGGGAAGGCCTCAGCTCCTATTTCTGATGAGTCGGAGAGAAGTCATTCCCCGACTGTCTGAGAAATTTGTGATGAGTTCGAAGGGGTATATCACCGCACTCGAACCCAGACAGGAACTATTCACCCAGTTAACTATCAAAGATTATCTCGAGGAATTACTTCAGACAGTGAACATTCAGCAATTGCAGAACCTCAATCCTCAAGCTCCATCGTGGCACATGGAACTCTCGCCTATATGACGGGAAGTTCCGATGACTTAGTGTTTGTGGAAAATTTGTAGTGAAAAGAAACGAAAGAAAAATTTTATTTAAATTCACTCAAGATCAATTACAATTGGATTCCGATTACAAAAGAGAGGAGAACAATCTGGATTCTCCCCTTTGTTTAATTCTGGGTTCTTCACAGTGGCGATGAGATGTTTCCCTCGAATGCTCGCATCGAGTTTGCTTCTCGTTGATGATCCGAACGTCTTGATTTACTAGAACGTGATTTTCTCCTCATGATTTGACGTTGTGGAGAACTTGCAAAGCAAGTTTTGAACTCTGATCGAGTTTAGAAGAACTCTGTAAAAGAGTTGATTTGAACCAAAAATCGGTTAATAAGCTAATGCCAGAAGTAAGCTCCGGTGGTCGATCTCTAGATCCGAGAATACTCCAAAGATCCTCTCTTTGCTGCCAAGCTTCAACCTCAATCCGAGCCAAGAAGTTCAAACCTTTGCTGCCAAGTCCCAGATCCAAAAGCCAGCCCGAACTCAGTTGAGTTTCCCACTATTTATAGGGGATTAAGGGGTGTAACCACCCCCTTAATTCGCTCCTAAGTAGGGTGTAACCCCCCCAATCGTGGAAAACGGTTTTGGAACCGTTCAACTCATGTTGAATGAGTCAAACAATGCCCAAGTTGGCGTTCAGGACCCTAACTCCATGCTTTAGACTAGAGACGCAAAGTTGGGTACCCGCTGGGCGTTGAAAAATGCGAGGGCCGCCCGCATCTTGGAGTCTGAAGGTTGGAAACGCGAGGGTCACTCGCGTTTTGCTTGTTGAAGCTTGGAAACGCAGGGGTCACCTGCGTTTCAGGAATTGAAACGCGGGGGTCGTCTGCGTTTCAAGAATTAGAACGCGGAGATGACTTCCGCGTTTAGAAGGAGCTAGTTGACTTGTAGCCTCTTCTGTAGAGCGTTGTAAAGACCATTGTTGAGTGATCTTCGCCGTGGCTGCTCGAAAATATGAGAGTTATCAGATTGTAACTCCCGATATTGATTGTGAAGGCTGTTGATTAGAGCTTTCATCAGTTGTTGTGAATGTCGTCATATTGTAACCTTCATCAATCTATGTAAAAGTCTTCAAATTGTAACCTTCTGGAAGTCGTCAGATTGTAACTTTCATCATCGGTGTTTGATGGGGATTAGCTATCTATTGTGATTTTTAGACAGCCTACACTTAGCCAAAAGGGTTGACGAACATCGAGTCATGCTCCAGGCATAGCTAGAGACACTTCTCCAGATGAAGGATATGTTGACCCAGCTCCTTGTAGAGAAAGGTCAAAGGCCTGAATCTTCCCGAAGAACAATTTCAAAGGGAAAGCAAAAAGGGCCTAAGAACTCAGATCGAGAGGCTCAGAACATAGAATCCTCTACTGAAAACGAGAAGGAGATGGAGAGGGAACCGAATCCTCAGTCATCTAAAGTGGATGAACTAGAGGCTTGCCTCAATGCAATTTCTAATAGGAGCGAGCTTTGTGAGAAAAGAGTAGTACGACCTTATCCTGCCGAATGGGACACAGCTCCCTATTCACAAAAATTTAAGGCCCCAACCTTGTAACCTTTCGATGGCATGGGATCACTAAACCAACATATCTACTACTTCAAGTCACAGACTAGAGACGTGGTGGAAAATGATGCTATCATAACCCGTTTGTTTATCAGCACCCTTAAGGGTGTTGCTTTCGAGTGGTTTATGAAGCTGTCTGCTAGGTCTATTCAAAAATGGATAGACATAGAAAGGCTTTTCTTAGGTAGGTTTTTTGAGGATGATATAGAAGTATCTGTGCCAACCCTTCTCGCCACCAAGCAGTGGAATGGGGAGTCCATTTAGGCTTATGTTTAAAGATTCCGTAGCATGGCTTTGCAATGCCTATCAGGTATGACTTAATCTACTTTGGTCAAAACTTGCAGGCATAACTTACAGCCTAACTCCTCACTCAAATGGGGGTAGCGAAATGTCGCTCCTGGAACAATTGGTTTCGTAAGGAGAACAAACTGAAGAAATCGTTGCTCGGGTCAAGGCTGAAGAGGCTATTCAACCTAAGCTACAACAGCAACGTAACCAGAACAACGCTTCTCGATCTAAGGGAAATGAGATTTTGGCTACTGATTCCAGCACACAAGCATTACCTGCTAAGCAAGGCAAAGCATCGAATCAGCAAAGAGTGCCCAAGCAATACTCATTCAAAGAGGAGCATGTGGACACTTTGTTCCAGCTACTTCGGAAGAACAACAAGCTGTAACTTCCCGAGATTAAGAAACCGGATGAGACAAGAAAAGTGGATGACCCTAACTACTACTGATATCACAGGTGTTTGGGACATCCTACCAGAAAATGCTATATTTTCAAGGATATCCTGTAAAATTTGGTGAACGCCAATGTGCTTACATTAAAGCCCGAGTAGAAGACTGTATCTACTAATTTGATAACGGTCCAGTTTAGCGATTTTCCTCTGATAGCAGCTACAGATGGTGTTGTCCCCGTCCACATAGGGGAGATGCATATAAAAAATGCTGACCTATACGGTCAGAAAGATAATGGTTTGGTACCCCTCGCTACCTCGAACGGGGGAATTATGTGGGTCCATCCCGATTTGATTGAAGACCAACAATGGATGAACACCACGTCCAAAAAGAAGAGAGGCAAAGCTAAGTCATCCAACATGATTAGCCCCTCCATTAATGAGGATGATGGTCATCTGAAACCTCTCACTGATTTAGAAGAAGAGAGGATTGTTCTAGCAGTAGACCAAGGAGGCCACCCTGGCACCTGGTCAGGAAAAACTTACTTAAGGAACTATGATCGACATGCTCAAGAATCAGAAGAACAACCACAAGACGCTGGGGGTTCTATCCCTCATAAGTCAACCGACAAAGGGAAGTAGAAAGAAACCCGATATAGTAAAAACCTTTTCCAGGAACCCGGAGAATCAAGCGTTCCCTTCTGATTCAATGTCATGGCACAATTGGTCAACATACCGGCCAGAATTACCCTGTACGAGCTCATGCAGTTGTCTAAAACCACCAAGGAAGCTCTAATTGAAGCTTTAACGAACACAGAAAGCTTTATCACGCAGGTGACTCCGACCCTTGAAGCTTCTGAAGCCCAATAATGTATACAGTGCCTTCAAGCAGCAAGAAGTTTACCCTGCATATCATTCACTCAGGAAGATATGCAAGTCAAACACAAGCACGACAGGCCTTTATATTACACAGGGTACATAGGGTCTTCAAAAATCACTCGTGTACAAGTTGACCTAGGCTCAGCACTTAGTATCATGCCTTACATGGTCATGCAGGTCTTAGGGATTCCCATGCATCGGTTAAACACTACCCAGACCACTACCTTCGATTTTAACACCAACAGTACTCGGCCCCTGGGGAAGATCAAGCTCATGTATCAAATCGGAGTTCTCAAGTCCGAAGTGACCTATTACATTATAGATGCAGACACATCTTATAACTTGTTATTAGGGCAACCATGGATTCACGCGAACCATATATCCTATCCACCCAACATCAAGTTATGAAGTATGTTAACGATGAAGGAGAAGTCAAAACCCTGATTGCGGAAAAGTACCCTTTCAGAGGGGTAGAAAATTTCCACACAGATTCTGTCTTCTACCTGGAATCTCAAGAAGATGCTAACAGCGACAACGAAGCCGACATCGAGCCAGACCCTGAGGGAGACTATCCATGGGAGCTGAATTTTGATGTAATGGGTCAGGTTAAGAGCAATAATAATGTACCGAGCAAGGGCGAGTGGTGTATTAATGAAGATTTTATTTTGACGTACTTGTTTGATGAGTCCTCTAAAAATGAATGAATAGATAACGACACTGATACAGGTATCGACATATGGCGCACATTATGCGCAGAGGTGTCACTCACACTACTGATTAAATCATCTTTCACCTCAAATGAAGAAGTAGAAGATGCCTAGAAGGCTTTCTTCAAAGTCCCGTCTAAAAGGAAAGGGTAGAAGCCGATCCACTTCGGTAAAGTCTAACCTGAACTACTCAAGCAGGGAAGTTCAGAAGAAGATAATGGGGTTCCTCAATTCCATGACCACGAACCTAATTCCATCCATTTAATGAAACAAATGGGTTATGACTTTAATGAAAAGAGAGGTTTAAATTTCGGCAAAGGAAGACAAACACCTGTTCGAATGTCTATCACTCCAGAAGGAAAACCTCCTGATTATTATCAAAAACCTGGAAGAGGTGTGGGTATGTCACAACCCCTTCTCTTTTAGAAAACAAAACCAATGATTGTCTGTGTCAAGACAATTCATCCGGCACATCTTCATGGGAATATGATATCAGTACTAGAGCCTTCTTTGAAAGCCTGACTGTGAATATGGTTTCAACTAGCCACCAAGACGAAGACGCAGGGGGTGACAAAGAATCGATTGAATCGATCAACGACCCTTGGATCAAACACCTTAACATCTTATGGGATATGCGTTTCGAACAACGTGAGCCACCCACTGAAGATAAAGTGACCCAGGTCAATATGGGAGATGAATCTGATCCTAAACCAATCTTCATAAGTAAAAGCTTATCGCCATCCAAGACAGAAGACCTCATTTCTCTTATTAGGGAATATATAAATGTTTTCACTTGGAATTATGTAGATATGTCTAGTCTCGACCCTAAAGTAGCCATGCATCATCTCAATGTTGATCCGGATGCAAAACCCGTTAAATAACAACAATGTTGGTTTCGCCTAGAGATCATGGAATCAATTAAGTCAGAAGTTAAAAAACTTATAGACTCAGACTTTGTTAGAGAGGAACAATACCCTGATTGGGTAGCTAATATTGTTCCTGTCCCTAAGAAAAATGGTAAAGTCCGGATATGTATTGACTTTCGTGACCTCAACGCAGCATGCCCAAAAGATGAGTTTCCATTTCCTATCACTGATGTCATGATTGACAACACTTGTAAATATGAGAGGATATTTTTTATGGATGGATTCTCTGGGTACTATCAGATCAAGATGTATCCTGAAGATGAAAAGCATATTGCTTTTAGAACTCCACTGGGTGTGTATTGCTACACGGTGATGCCCTTTGGATTGAAAAACGTAGGTGCATCCTACCAACATGCAATGAATACAATCTTTCACGAACACAGGATACATCTTGATCTGATAGTACCCAGAGAATCCATCCATGAAAAATATCCTCTCATATTTGCAAGTGTTGTCAATCATGACATCAGTGATGGGAAATGGAAACTCATCTTTTGGGCATGCTGCGTTGAGGTCACGAAAGTCAATATATATCCGGACTTTACCATTTTTCTTAGGGACAGGAACAATATTAGCTACTCAATCAGGGTGTTGTTCCTCTCTAACAAAGTCTGAGTCTATAAGTTTTTTAACTTCTGACTTAATTGATTCCATGATCTCTAGATGAAACCAACATTGTTGTTATTTAACGGGTTTTGCATCCGGATCAACATTGAGATGATGCATGGCTACTTTAGGGTCAAGACTAGACATATCTTCATAATTCCAAGTGAAAACATCTATATATTCCCTAATAAGAGAAATGAGGTCTTCTCTCTTGGATGGCGATAAGCTTTTACTTATGAAGATTGGTTTAGGATCAGATTGAAGATTGAATGTTACATTAATGATATAGCAGTGAAAAGCCAACACAAAGGTGATCATCTTATAGACCCGAAGATAATGTTCAACATCATGCGAGCACATCAGCTAAAGATGAACCCGACCAAATCATTCCTCGGAGTATCGAGTGGAAAATTCTTGGGATTTATAGTTATGTCCAAAGGAATTTCTCTTGATCTAGAAAAGTGTGTGCCATCCAAGACATGCCACCTCCAAAGAACCTCAAAGAGCTCCGAGGTTTGTAAGGCAGGTTAACCTACATCTGGAGATTCATCTCCAACCTTTCAGGACGTTGCCAACCTTTCTCTAAGCTCATGAAGAAAGGAGTATCCTTCATTTGGGATAAAAATTGCCAGAAGGCATTTGAGGAGATTAAAAGATATCTTCATTTGGGATAGAGACTGTCGGTTCTTGTGGTCCCGATATCGGGAAAACCATTCCTGTTATATGTGAGAGCTATGGATCATTCTCTTGGAGTTTTATTGGCCCAAAATAATGACCAAGGACAGGAGAAAGTCATCTACTACTTAAGTAGGACCATGATGGGAGCCAAACACTAGTATAATCCGGTCGAAAAAGAATATCTCGCTTTGATATTTGCTGTCCAAAAGATGTGATATTACCTGGTTGGACAAACAATTCATGTCATCTCTAAGATAAATCCTTTGAGAGTCTTAATGACTAAACCATCCTCTCTGAATTGCCAACTAGCAAGATGGGCAATCCTCCTGTCATAATATGACATGCAATTTATGTTCCAAAAAGCTATCAAATATCAAGCTTTGGCGGATTTCCTAGCCGATCATCTGGTGCCAGGGATGTCTAAGTTGTATGAAGAATTGCCCGACGAAGTTGTAAAAATTTGTACAACCCAAGAGGTTATACGAGTGTGGAAATTATTCTTCGACGGTGCATCTAGGGAAAATCCCCATGGAACAATTACGATAGGAGTGGGGGTCGTACTCGTCTCTCCAAACGGTCACGTGATTCCAAGAGGGTTTTCTTTGATCGAACCCTGCACCAACAATGTAGCTGAGTATAACGCTCTACTATTTAGGATATAATTTGCTGAGGAGCTTAACATTTAACACCTCGAAGCATATGGTGACTCTCAACTCATCGTAAATTAAGTCCGAGGAGAATACGAAGTGTGCAATGAGGATCTGCTCCCGTATTACTTCGTAGTGCTAAAGCAAGCTCAGAAATTCCAAGGTTTCTTCATTGGACATATCCCACGAGCTCAAAATGCTTATGCAGACACTTTAGCCTCGCTGGCAACCTCATTAGCATTGCCTCCAAGGGCTGAAACAATGATTCCTGTCACTGGACGCAAATTGTATTGTTCCAAGCTTCCTTTAGAAGAACGTTCAGAAAAAACAATGACAGAAGAAGTCTGCACAACCTCAATGGAACTTAAACCTAGAGACTGGAGATTCCCGTATATCGACTATGTTCTATACGCAATTTTTCCCAATAATCCTAAGGAAGCTACTGCTATCAAACGGAAGGCCCTCCAGTTTTATTACAACATGATATCTCAAACTCTATACCGTAAATCACATGATGGTATTCTGCTTCGATGTCTTTATAGAAAAGAAGCTAAAGAAGCTCTCAAGGAAGTACATGATGGGATGTGTGGAGCTCATCAACTCGGGACTAAGTTGGGAGATCACCTCCGACGAATTGGTTATTATTGGCCAAAGATATTTACAGACACAGTTAACTATGCTAAACATTATCACGCGTGTCAAATCCATGGCAACTTCATTCATCAAGCCCCAGGGAACTTACATCCCACATCTACGTCTTGACCATTTGAGATGTGGGGAATGGATATCGTAGAACCAATCTCTCCTCTGACTTCCAAAGGACATCTATTCATCTTGGCCGTAACCGATTACTTCTCCAAATAGGCAGAGGTGATCCCGTTGAAAGAAGTCAAGACCTTGAATGTGATCAGATTCATTAAGAATCATGTCATCTACCGCTTTTGAGTTTCGAGATGAATAGTCCATGACAACAGGACACAATTTGTGAGCTACGGATTCCAGAGATATTGTGACAAGTTCAGGATCCAGAGCATCACATCTATAGCATATTTTCCACCAGCAAACGGCCTAGCAGAAGCTTTTAACAAGACCATTGTAAAGCTTCTCAGAAATTTTGCTTCCAAGAGCCGACGCGATTAGGACGAAAGACTTGGTGAATGGCTATGGGCTTACCGCACGACGGTGAGGACCCCTACAAAAGCCACTTCATTCTCTTTGGTATATGGGTATGAATCTATATTACCATTGGAAATCTAAATCCCTTCCATGAGAGTCGCCATCGTGGCCAGAATAACAGAGGAGGAAAAACATCGAATGTGTCTTTAGGAACTTGAAGACTTGGACGACAAACGATTCCAAGCTCAGCAACAGATTAAGTTATATCAAGCTCTAATCTCCAAAGCCTACAACAAGAAAGTCAAAGAACGAACTTTCAAGAAAGGTGATTTGGTCTTAGCCATTAGACGACCCATGGTGATGACACACAAAACCAAAGGGAAATTCAATCCAAAATAGGAAGGGCCCTTCGTAATAGAGTCAGTCTATTCCAATGGAGTCTACCGTCTCATCGATAAAAAAAGATGACAGGCTCATGATGCCAATTAACGGAAAATTTCTTAAAACATATCACCCATAGGCCATGAAGCCCCTTTCTCTGAATTCCCAGTTAAGTCTGACTGGGGATTGCCTACTGGAAGTTCGTTTGAGTAAGGAATAGTAAATTATTTCTCCTTGTATGTTGTCAAGTTAACATTACACCTCTAACGATTGAAGTTGTCGAGAATTATTATAATAAAGAAAATTTCCAAAATATGTTAGACGGTTACATTAATCAGCGCGATCCAATTCAGTGGAAAAGTCCCAACAACTAGGAATGCATTCCCAAGTTTGAGAGAGAAGGCGTCTAGCCTTCCTAAACGCAAGTCTCATAGCTGTGTTTCAAGTCTCTTAGACGCAAGGCCCAATCCTGTGTTTTTTTTTCTTTTAAAAGGTGATAGACCCACGTTGAATTCATTCAAACGCAGAGGTTTATCCCTAACAGGGGGATTTTTAGAGATTACTCTAACAATAGCAGAGAAAATCTCTAATCCAAAGTCATGACTACGACATCTCAATAAGATCACAACATTCTTAACTTATTAACTCTAATCAATAGAGTGATAGGTCCTCAAAGTTGCCCCGATCGCAATATTCTTAACTTATCGACTCTCGTCAATAGAGCGATAGGTCCTCATAGTTGCCCCGATCATAATATTTTCAACTTATCGACTCTCCTCAATAGAATGGTAGGTCCTCAAAGTTGCCCCGATCGTAACATTTTTAACTTATCGACTCTCAACAATAGAGTGATAGATCCTTAAAGTTATCCCGATCGTAACATTTTTAACTTATCAACTCTAATCAATAGAGCGATAGGTCCTCAAAGTTACCCCAATCGTAATATTTTTAACTTATCGACTCTCATCAATAGAGCGATAGATCCTCAAAGTTTCCCCGATCATAATATTCTTAACTTATCGACTCTCGTCAATAGAGCGATAGGTCCTCAAAGTTGCCCCGATCATAACATTTTCAACTTATCGACCCTCGTCAGTAGAGCCATAAGGCCATAAACATACCACGTTAATATTACACCTCTGGCACTTATAAGTTTATTCTGGTATTTAAAGCGAAAACATAATACAGGGAGGAATAAACAATCACTTCTATGGTGTCAAAACGGTATTTTATTGTTCCATGTTAGAATATGACATGCAAAAGAAACAATGAAAAAGCTAAAACAACACCACTTTTGTTCAAGAGAAAACAAAACAATATAAGATAAGTGTTGTTCCTACCAAAAGAACGATACAAAACTAAGTTCATCAATTCATCAAACTAAAAGAGGCAAGCTGGGACTTAATATCAGAAAGTTTCTCTTTATGGTCAGCTCGTACCAACATTTCAGCCCGTTCCCGAAGCTCATCCTTGTAGGCGTATAAAATTGCCTATAGGTCCCACCATACAGCTCGACGACGTTAATTCGACAAACGGACCATCGGGCGACGTATCCAAACAAAACCGTTAGCTTGCCAACGCCGAAGCCAAGCCATACGCAACGGAGCAGGTTAACGAGGCGACGAAGCCAGCAAATCGCACCCAAGCATTGGAATGCATCCACCCGCACGCGGAATCAAACCAACGTTTCAGGGAATCACCGAGTCATCTAAACAAGAGCGAACTCGGTGATATAACG
>BQKN01065367.1:411356-426525 GCA_022839385.1 Asparagus kiusianus
CAAAGTTGTAACAGAATCATCAATGAAGAATAACACAATTTCCCGCTCGAACAGTCCTCAAAGGTTCTTCCAGCTCCTCTAAAACAAAGTTTATCATCCAGGCCCACCAATCTGTCTCACTTGAATGTACCCATGTTGGAGCCCTAAAATCTTGAGCAGGGAATTCTCCCTTAACTGAGATAAATTTTCTAATAAAGACATCCGCCAGCTTAGCAGGTTCACCGACAGGATGTTCCTCTTTGAATAAACCCGGCTTCAAAGCTACAAAGTGGTTAAAGCCAGTCGGATGATTACCTCGAGGGGTGATGTGCCTAGTAGCAACACCTCCTTGATCTTGAACGAGTTCCCAATACATGGACCATTGGATAGAAGCGCATTGATAATAGGAAATCGGCCACATCCGCTCTAGGTTTGGTAAGAAAAGGTGACGATTATTGATTGTCCTCAGCCATTTGTAGTTTTCATCAAACACCTGTTTGGGGTCCATTTTGACAGAGTCTCCAAAAAGGAAAGAAGGTTTCTTTAAGATCTCACGTTCTGCGGTTTCAAACTTAGCATCTGTAACCAAGGATCTGAGGATTTCAGGGAAAGCCTGAGTGATGAGTTTCGCCCGTTCTTTGTTTGTGTCTTGGAATATTGGATATTCCAAGCAAAAGCTGAAACTTGTATTTTTCTCTGCGCCTCCCGCATGACCAAAGTAATGGTTGAAAGAAAGGGGCTCATTGGAGTAGCACACTATAAATGAAAAAGACAATCAGTTAGTACGAAACAAATGATAAGTCTGCAAAAAAGAGGCTTAACTCAAAACCACAGGGTCTATACCTGCATCCAAAATTCTAAACGTAGGGACCGAACGTGCATTCTGGATTCCAAACATAGGGTCCAGACCCGCATTCAAAATTTGGAACGCAGGGTCTGAACATGCGTTGTAATATCATAAATGATGGAGTTAAACATGCGTTTCAAATCGAGAAACACTGAGAATGATCTCTGTGTTTTAATGGCGGAATGTGAACTCTCAGTCAAGGTTGAGGGTAAAGAACTTGTTGAAACAAGTTATGATCGCCCAAACCTACCATTAATCGAGGAAGTCTGAGGCGGTGGCACGGTGATTTGAACACCTCCGGTGACTTTGGTCGACGGAGCACCCTGATATTGGGTGACCTTTGATTTGGAAGCAGTTTTCTTCTTGGGAGCCATTCTAACCTTAGCAAAGAAGATAAAAAAACTGGTCGATGAAAGGATTTAAGAACGAGTTTTTTTTTCGTTGAAGCACCGAAGAAGATGAACATGAATCTTGTTAAGTGGTCGATAGGAGAGCAAAAAGGAAAAGTAGAATGAATTTTTTATTTGACCTCAATGGTCCATTTATATACAGTTGTAGCTGTCAAGTCGATGTGGGATTTTAGGCAAAAACCCCACCCAAAACGTGATTTTCGCATTTTCAAATAAGTAGTTTCAACCTCTAGACACGTCCCCATATTCTGATGGTCAAATGCATGATTTAACCCCACGTTTTGATGCTCGAGCTTCAGACATTGAGAGGAAAGTTAACAATGGCCATCAAGGTGACGAAAGCTTATGGCAAGAAAATATGTAGCCTCTTGGACGAGTACAGACAGACCATAGTTAATAATGTCGAAATTATCAAGCTCGGTCTTTCGCGCAACTCATCCATTCAAATGGCTTAACATTCCAACCAAAAATAATAATGATGTTGTTGAAATCATTACCTCAGTCGAGATGATCAAGAAAGGTGACAAAGTGGGTTCCTCTGAGGTTACCCTCCTTGCCAAACTTAGGATAAGATCCTTCTCGTACGGGCTTCTAGCTCTCTCTGTCTATGACAATAAATTTGTCCTCAGCCCAGAGGTGCTCAATCTCATTGAGGATGTTCTCATTGACAAGTTTGCAGCTGGTGTTTTTATGGTTGATTCGTTGTCCTTGGCTCTCTCTTACCTAACTTTTGTAGCTACACCTCATATGTTTATCAATACTAACAAGAACGTCCTTGCTAATGTTGTTGACATTGAATACACCTCTTCACAGGTTGAGTGGAGTATCTCAATGATCCAAAAAAATTCGTTATCACCATCGGTCTTGTTGACTTAACAACAATGACTTGGGCTTTTGCTTGTTTGACTAAGTTCATTGTCATCAAGGCACAAAAGTTACATTGTTTATGGAAGTAGAATTTCAACATTCCGACAACAAGTTTGTCATGTCTTTGAATCAGACGGAGTAAACAATCAATCAACAAAATTTTGGGATCCAAAATATTCTGAAAATTCGTCCCAGTCAACTGTAAACTTTCGAAAACTTTGGACGGGGTTTTGTAGGTTGTCTAAAATCATGACAGATAGCTAATACCCATTGAACGCAAAGGATGGAAGTTACAAACTGACAACTTCTACATCAACATCTTGATAAGGAAAGTTACAAACAGATGACTTCCATGCCAACAAAGGAAGGCTACAATTAGAGGATTCTCCCATAAATCGAGAAAGGTTACAATGCAACGACCTTCGTGACAATCGATGAAAAGCTTTGATTCAACAGTCTTTACAATCTAACAACTCTCATATTTTAAAAAGCTAAAGCAAAGATTACAGTACAATGATCTTTGCGATGCTATGACAGAAGAGATTACAAGTCAACGATCTCTTCAATCCAAGATGTAGAACTCATCCCTACATCCCAGAGCTAAAATGCAAGTGATTACATTCCAGAGTCAAAGCAACACAATCACTGCATCCTCAGCTATCAACGCAGCATAAAAATAGTACAAATGCAGTTCCCACATACCGCGGTCACAGCCGTTGATACAGATCAAACACGACACCAATTCAACCGCAGACGCAGCTTCTTATCAACCATCGCTAGTGCAGCTCAAGCTCGGACGCTGACGCATCATCTAAAGATATATGTTTGAATGTAGGTTCATGCCCAGAATGCAAATCAAGGCTTTGACTCCTTCAAACGTGATCTAAACAGTTCCAGAAATCGTTTTTTACCCATGATCAGAGGAGTGGTTTAAGTGGGTTATTATACGTGATTAATGGGACAACTAAACCCCCATTAAGAAGTGGATTAAGAGGCGGTTACACCCATTAATCCCATATAAATATCAACAAACTCAACTGAGTTTGGGGGGAGGATCTCAGGAGATCAAAATCACCAAGGAGATTGGCATTCATCCTTGGGAGCTGTTCTTAGAATCTTTGCATTCATCCTTGGGAGCTGTTCTTAGAGCCTTTGGCCTTGGCTTGAGAAATAATTTTTGGTTCAAATCAACTCTTTTTCAAGAGTTTAAACTCGCTCAGAGTTCTTTAACTCATTTAGAGTTTCAAACTTGCCACACAAGTTCTCCTCTACATCAAATCGAGAGGAATCAACCACGTTACCTTGTTCCAGCGAGGCAAAATGTTAGATCGTCAACGGAGAGCAAACTCGACGCGAGTATTAAAGGGAGGCACTCCATCGCCACCGTGAAGAACCCGGACTTAAACTAAGGGGAGAATTCAGATCAATTCTCTTTTCTTTTGTAATCAGGAAATCCAAATTGTAATTAAGATTGAGAGAGTTGTAAACATTATTTTTCTAAGCAGTTAGAGAGAATAAAATCAAACACAATTCTTTCATTTTTATTTCAAAAATTTTCCACCAAACATTGACGCCCATCCTTCTTGAAGATATAAATGTTGTCTCTTCTTCTATGGGTGGCACTAATATCGAACTGTCATAGCCTACCTAAGTGCATATGTCCATCTTAACCATATCACATGATATCTCATCAACATAGCGGCCTATAGAAAAAAGTAACCAACATATCTCATCGTTCTGCACATCATTGCCCTTATGACTCCAATCGATTGAACACAAGGTATGACGTTTCTCTGTCTTCAAGCCTAACTTCTCCACCATACACTGAGAGATAAGATTCTTGCTGCTATCACTATGAATAATGATATTACATATCTTCTGAATCATAGTGCATCTCGTGCGAAAGACATATTGCTTATGAGGTGGTTCTTCTTTATTTGTAGCTTCTTCAGTGCTCTTCATAATTCTAGATTCTTGCTTAGAGGTAGGTTGAGGTTGCTTAATCCCTCCATGATCATAATTAGAGTGTGAACTTTGATTGAACACATAATGATATGTAGGAAGAAAATTAGCTTTTAACAATTCATTCATCTTCGCCCATGATCGGATTTTTTGCTTCTGCTGACGGACTCGATCCTTGCATAATGATTGCCACCAAAAGGCTGCGTTATCCTTCAGTCGATAGGCTACTCGCGTAACCTTTTGATCTTCTTGCGATTCTCAAATGCCTAAAAAATTTCTTCACTTCATCAATCCAATCAAGAAAATCTTTTTATATCTAGTTTCTCACTGAAAGATGGTAAATCAATCCTCATGTTTTCAATATCATATGTATCCTATCTTCAGTAGTCTCTACAACCATAATTTCGGCACTAGGCTTCATACTCATCGATGTTGATGTTGAATTCTTCATGTGAAGTCCAATCATGTCTTTGGCAACCATCAACGCGATCTTGAACTTGTCCCTAGTTCAGATACTCCACTACCAACGCTAGTCGATCTACGCAAGTCTTAATCTGAGTTAGGGTAATAGGGTCTTCGTTGCCTGCCATCAGATTGAAGAAACAATGCTCTAATACTAACTAACGCAACACGAAAGTATTAAATCTCGGAATCCACCAAGGGGTGCTCTTTAAATCCATAAAGAACGATCTTCGAATCTACGAAGAAAATATAATAAAAAATCTATTGATAAAAATGATCTTATTCATGAGATTTACAATTCTTCTTCTTAAATAGAAAAACAAATAAGACTCCTAGCAAGACTAGAATTACAAAGAAATAGAAAGTATCAAATTTTACCTAAAAAGACTCCCTATAATAGAGAAAACATATCATGAATCAAAATTAAATTTATTTTCTAATCTAATTTGACTTTAATATTGAATTTATTTCCTAATCTAAATACACTCTAACTTTATTACTAAAAATAAACTAAATAATGATTATTTTTATTTTAGCCAAACTGAGTATTACTGATGAGATTTTAAAAATCTAACAATCTGGTTGGCTCCGTCACGTCAAGATAGGCGATTTACATATATAACATGTCAGAATCCACCTTCTGGCTTTGAAGATATGATTATTTCTTAGCGGAAGCCAATAATACGTATGAGTTTGTATTTTGTTCGTGATTATCACACTCCTCCATGAAATTGTCCGTTAAGCGTCGTACATCACTATATCATCTATATCATTGATATTTACCTAATCATTGGATTCCAGGCTTGTGGAGTTGCCACCATTGATTGCACGCTCTGAGTTCTTCATCTGAATCAAACAATGCTTGAATCTTTTGATTGAGCATCTCCGCCTTTATTTACTGTTTTGAAGTTCTCTGACAACCCTCAATCAACTCCTCCTCCTCTAGATCACTGGAAGACACGTCTTCATTGTTTCCGAATGGTACATTTGCTTCTCTAGAACAACCAGCTTGCTCAGGCTCTTCATCTTCAAACCATTCATCACCGTCCTCACTTCGTTCTTCAGTATGGATATAGTACTAGAGATTCAATGTTTGGATCCTTGGATTTAGCTTGGACAGGTCGGTCTTCTTCAATGACAGACTTGTCAATTTTTCACCTTCGTAGTCTCGATAGTGTGCTTTCCAGTCTCAACATCGGTAAAGTAGAGGGCTTGTCTATTTGAAGAGTCTTGCTTGATGATGTTTCTGCAGATATTTGGGTTGGCTTTACAATGTTCTGTTCAGGTGGAACCGATGCATCCACCTCTTTTGGAATGAAGGATGCAGCTTTAGCAGATTCCTTGGAGTTTGGCTTTTATGGGTTTGCAAATCTTGTAATAAGCTTGACCGGCTTGCAAAATCTGCTTGGAGTTTCGAGTATATTAATTGGTTTATATCAATTTTACATGCCATTTTCAACCTGGATCAATAAATGGTCGAGTCCAGAATGTAGAAGCAGAAACTTATATCTTCCAAAAACGACTTTCAGTCGTAAGGCTTGAGCAAAGCTCAATCCTGTGTGCTGCCAATCTTGGAGCTAGGCACTCAACAGCCGATGCATGCCCTTGCTGGGTGTCAGACATGTCAATTTATAGAATAAGCAAAAGCATGTCGTAGCACATATGGAAAATGAAGTTTTCGTTTAAGGGCCTGTTTGTTTCGCAAAAAACAGGCTGAGAAATCGAGTTTTTGAGAAATAAAGCCTGTCCACGTCAGTTTTGGAGTTGAAGGGTTTCTTTTGTATGTGTTTGTTTCGTTCTTTTTTTTTTGGGAGATGGGGGCTTGGAAACCCTAGCCACATCAGCTTTGGAGAGTTGTCCATTTCCAAGCTCGGTGGCCTGAAATGGGCTGGAAACCATGGGCGTTCATTAAATGCTCTGAGCTGTTTCCAGCGGCTAAAATTGGGAGGAAAAGTTAGGGTTTATTTTCACCACTCAACTTCCTCTCTCCAAACTCCCGCGGTCCTCTTTTCACCTCCCGCCTCCTTTGAGGATCTATGTCCTCGGATGATAAATAGAGGGGGATTGCTTCAATTTCACTGTCGGTGTCGGAACTTGAGTGAAATTTGATGGCGATTCCCGTTCTTCTGTAGCAATCGACGGCCAGTGAATAGAAAGGAGGCGGCTTTCAAGAGAGATAATCTCTCTTGAGCTTGTTTGGGTGATCAATCTACTCCTTCTCATCTAGATCCAAGCTATTTGGGGGATCAATCTTCACTCAGCCTTGCTTTACCTCTAAAAATTGAAGGTAGTTTTCTTTTGCAATTCTTTGTGCTATAAATAGTTTTTTGGCTTGATTTTTTAGTGTAAAGAGGTCATGTTAGCATGAATACGTTGTGGATCTTTCATTAGGTTATGCATGTTGAATCTGAAGGTTAGTTTGAATTCATTTGACAAGAGTATATTTTCCATACTTCTCACTCTCATCAAGCTATGTTAAAGCATTAAGTGGTATGGTAATATGGTTTATTTCATGTTGGCTGCTCATGAGTTTATTTGCATGCTACATGATATCTTGAAGAATTTAGGAGCCTACTCCATTAAATTGATATTCATGTAATCGTTTCTTACTCAAGAGTTTATTTGCCAAATAAGACATATTGTGTTGCCAAAAGGTTATGGAAATTACAACGGTATATGCCATTTAGTAGCTTATTGTGTCGGAGTTAATAATCTTTGATTTGTTCCTGCTCATGAGTTTATTTGCCAAAAATATACTATTTATGAATTTAGTAGGTTACTGTTGTAATGTAAAAGATTCATATATTATTTCATTTTAGCTTCAATGCTGATTTTCCAAAGCAGATTGTTAAGTTTCAAATATTTCAACTCTAAAACTTCTTTACTTTTTTCAAAATTAGTAACATAAATTTGGTATTGTAGATGGATGGTGATGGAGTTGATGAAGAAATTGTTATGAAAATGTGTTCAGGGGCTGCATTTTCTGTTATGCTTATAGTATTTACCTTTTTGAGGAGAATGGAATGTAGACGTAGATCCATACGTAATGGTCCAAAATTAGAAAAAAGAATGCAAAATGATCAAAGAATTGAATATTTGAACCGTATATACTATGGGTTTAGTGATAGTTGTCTAAACTACGTTAGAATGCGTAGTGGGACATTTATGAAGCTTGCAAAGATCATGAGAAAAAGGGATCTACTAAAGGACTCACGGCATGTTACAGTAGAGGAGCAACTTGCTATGACATTAAATATATTGGGTCATAAAACAAAAAATCGTATTCTGCGGTCGCAATTTATTAGATCTGGCGAGACTGTTAGTCGATACTTTAACAAAGTTCTTGAAGCTATTTCCTTCTTACGTGGAAGATATATGAGACAAGGACCAAACGAAGTGCCCCAAGAGATTCTTAACAATCCTTATTACTACCCATATTTCAAGGTAAATCATTTTAATTATAGAATTAATAATATTTCAAGTTAATAAATACAATTTTATGTTAGCTTAGTATTTCATTTACGTTATAGGATTGCATTGGTATGATAGATGGCACACATATTGATGTCATGTTACCTGCTAGCCTTGTTGCACGATTCCGAGGTCGTAAAGGAGTACCCAAAATGTTCTTGCTGCGTGTACACCTAACAAGCTATTCACATACGTATTAGCAGGATGGGAGGGTTCAGCAAATGATTATAGGGTCCTACAAGATGCATTGTCCAGGCCACAACCCCACGGCTTGAAAGTGTATGATGGTAAATACATTTTAATTTTGTTATTGCAATACTCTTAATAAACTAATAGGATAACTTATAAAAGTAAAAGCATCTCATGTACAGATTTACTTCATATAACATGTAGGTAAATATTACTTGTGTGATGCCGGATACACTACTATGTCGGGTTTCATCTCTTCTTATCGTGGTGTCCGTTATCATTTGAAAGAGCATACAAGAAAGACACCTAATAATAAAATGGAGTTATTCAATCTTAGACATTCTTCTTTACGATCAAAGATTGAATCTACTTTCGGCATATTAAAGAATCGGTTCAAGATTCTGGCTGCTAAGCCCAACTATCCATTTCATTCACAAGTTGATATTGTGCTGGCTTGCACCATACTCCATAACTATATTGCAACTGTGGATCCAATTGACGATCTACTCAATGAGGGAATGGACCTTGTAGAAGAAGATAGTGATGATATGATTGAGGATGATGTTAATCTTGTGGACTTCATGCAAACCCAAACACAAAGAGAACAAACACAATTGAGAAATGATTGGAAGGATCTTAGAGATCAAATAGCTTGGAATATGTGGGTTGACTACTGTGTTCAACACCGTGGAGGTGTCACCACTGAAATTGGTGTTTAGTTTAGTAGTCATTACTTGTATTCATGCTTTGGAATAAAATCTGTAATTTTGTGTGACATCAGTTTTATTGTTTTTTACATTTCAGTTATTTATAATATGTACAAGTAGTTAAGCTATTCCTCCTATGTCAGTAATCTTTGTTTATTACATCTGTCATGTTCATGCATTTATGTTTATTACACCATAACTATATTTGTGTATATGTTATTGTTATTTTTGATACAGGAATGGAAGAGGGTTTTAACAAGTGTTTTAAAGAGTTTAAAAGATCGTTTAAGTTTCTTTAGAAGTTTGGTTTTTGTTTACAAAGAGAAAGCTTACATCATCATTTGAGGAATTCATCCTCAATCTATTCATCCTACTCTTTGTGTTTATAGAGAAGTTTTCCTAACTAATTTAACTAGCATTTTATTCTTGATTTCATATTTATATCATTGCTAGTTTATTATTTGAGTTAGATTTTATTTGATACGGGTGTATCTTCTCTTCGGAACTTAGTGATCCTCATGGGAGCTTGAAGATAGCTGATTCTCATGGTAGCTTGAGAATAGAGGTGTAAAGCAGCACAGTGGAATGCAGGTTGAAGCGTGGAACGAGATGGCGAATCGAAGAATCGAAGCATCCAGTTTTTAGCCCGTGAGTCGACTCATAAAAGTCATGAGTCGACTCATCAAGATGAGTCGACCCATGCCTGTCATGAGTCGACTCACGAAACCCAGTTGTTTGTCACCAGTCTCTGACGAGTCGACTCATCTCAGTCATGAGTCGACTCATTGCTGGTTTTGTGTTTTGTCCAGTTTCGGACGAGTCGATTCATCTCAGTCGTGAGTCGACTCATTAAATGTTTCCTAGTTTGTTTGGGTTTCTGTTTGCACGAATTCCTGTTAGGTTTAGGCTTAGTTATTTACCACTTTACCATCCATATTGTTACACCTATATAAATGATTATTTAGGGTTTCTAATCAATCAGAGGTAATCAAAGTGAGATTCTAATCAAGAGAGATTAAGGTTTAGAGAGAATTTGAGAGCTTGTTCTCGATTCTAGTGAGATTGTGAGAGAGAGATTGTAATCTTTTTATATCATAATCTAGAGAGGGTATTTTTTTTCACCACATACTGAATTATTCTTTTGTTTCTGTCATCCTCTTCTAAACCCATCTTTGATAATTTCGCGATCAAAGGTGCTCGCACGACGACTCGTATCAAGTTGGTATCAGAGCCATCAGATCCTGTGGAGAGGGCATCCTGTGTATGATCCTGACTCGATCGTAATACAAGAAGCTAGGCGAGATCCTTATTTTATTGGAAGGAGTCCAAGTTTTAAGGAAGAAGAAGATGGCTAAAGGAGACATTTCAGCGAGGATTGATGCATTGGAGAAGCAGGTCGAGACGATAGGGTCTACTCTCACACAACTCGTCAGTCTTTTCTATGGAGGTGATAAATAAGGTGAATCTTCTTCAAAGTCCAAGAAGAAAATTGTGGAGTCCGATGTGAAGAGAGTGGATTCAGATCCTGACGAGGAGGAGGAGACCGTTAAGGCTATGTTGCATCAAGGGGGTAAGAATTCTTACCAGAGCCTGAAGATTGACTTCAAGGTGGATATTCATGTTTATAATAGGAGTATTAATGTGGAGAAACTCGATGATTGGATCAAACATATGAAGATGTATTTCACTCTCTACGAATATTTGTCCAAGGAGAAGATTTTGTTCGCAACTTTGAAGCTTTCAGGGCACGCGTTGACGTGGTGGAAATCCTACTACAAGCAGGAAAAGAATCCAGTGTTGTGGAACAAGTTTAAGGAGTTACTGAGGAAGCAATTCTATCCGGTGGGATTCCTTGAGGAGCGTTGGTACAAATGGTACGGCTTGCGCTAAAGAGTTAATCAAACCGTTCAATAATACACTACGGAGTTCCAGCAGAAGGCAATGGTCCTCAACATTACGACAGAGGAATATTATGTGCTTATGAAGTATATAGAGGGTTTGAGTGATTACATCCGGAAGGAGATAAAGTTATTCACGGTCGAGACTATTGCAGAGGCGAGCATGAAGGCTATTGCCATTGAGGGCAAGCAGAAGAAGGGCAACGAGACTAAGGGAGACTCCAAACAGACGGGAGGCGAGTCTAGTGGTTCCAAATATAAGGAGGAGAAGAAGGGTGATCCAGGGAAAGCAGAAATGATTTGTAGTCACTGCGAGAAGACAGGTCATGTTGCTGATCGGTGCTGGGAGAAGTATCCTCATCTCAAGCCAAGAGGATTGAAGAAGAAGGGGGAGAAAAAGGTATATGTGATAGCTCAAGGTCTGAAAGAAGTCCCGGGGATGACAGAGCCCAACAGCAGTCTCAACCTTATGGCGGGGAAATAGGCCACGAAAGAGGACAAAAACCCCCGAGAGCAGCTCTTTGTGCTGAAGTTGCAAGTGAAGACCAGTTTGGTTGATGCCATAGTTGATCCGGGTAGCGAGAAGAATTTTATATCCGAGGCCTTGGTTCAGAAGCTGGGTCTGAAGATGGTCAAGCATCCGAAGCCCTATCCATTAGGATGGATTCAGAAGGAGGAGAGACTGGGTGTAGTTGATCAATGTACTATCAGATTTACGCTCCATGAATCGTATATTGATAAGGTCACGTGCGACGTAGTTCGATTGGATGTTTGTCAGATTATACTAGGTAATCCGTATTTATGGGATAGATATGTGATCTATGAGAGGCGGGTTCAGATGTATACATTCACCAAAGGCAGTGAAAAGTTCATATTTCGTTCGGCGTCTTTTCTTAGAAAGACAAGCTTGGGGACAGTGGCGCGAGTGAAGAGGCTAGTGAATGCAAGCAAGAAGTTTGTCTCGTTATGCATTAAACATCCAGAAAAGCTATCGAAACAGGATTGCATGTTGGAGCGGAAGACGACTACGACAAGGCAAGAAGCGAAGGAGTCGTTTCCAGATGTACGTCGCTATCAAGTTCCTAGCAAGGCCAGGTGGTGTAGAAAAGATAGAGGAGCTCGAGAGTTTCCTCAGATGAAGTTCTAACTTAAACGGGACTTCAAGTTCCTAAAAAGGGGACCCATGACACGGGTGTATCTTCTCTTCGGAACTTAGTGATCCTTATGGGAGTTTGAGGATAGCTGATTCTCATGGTAGTTTGAGAATAGAGGTGTAAAATAA
Organism: Asparagus kiusianus; assembly: GCA_022839385.1. NCBI lineage: Eukaryota > Viridiplantae > Streptophyta > Magnoliopsida > Asparagales > Asparagaceae > Asparagus > Asparagus kiusianus. The sequence continues at coordinate 423,431 of BQKN01065367.1, forward strand.
CACGATGGAACGCAGGTTGAAGCGTGGAACGAGACGGCGAATTGAAAAATCGAAGCATCTAGTTTTTAGTCTGTAAGTCGACTCATAACAGTCATGAGTCGACTCATCAGGATGAGTCGACTCATGCCTGTCATGAGTCAACTCACGAAACCCAGCCGTTTGTCACCAGTCTCTGACGAGTCGACTCATCTCAGTCATGAGTCGACTCATTATTGGTTTTGTATTTTGTCCAGTTTCAGACGAGTCAACTCATCTCAGTCGTGAGTCGACTCATCGAAGGTTTCCTGGTTCGTTTGGGTTTCTGTTTGCACGAATTCCTATTAGGTTTGGGCTTAGTTATTTACCACTTTGTCATCCACGTTGTTACACCTATATAAGGGATTGTTTATGGTATCTAATCAATCAGAGGTAATCAAAGTAAGATTTTAATCAAGAGAAGATTCTAATCAAGAGAGATTAGGGTTTAAAGAGAATTTGAGAGCTTGTTCTCGATTCTAGTGAGATTGTGAGAGAGAGATTGTAATCTTTTTATATCATAATCTAGAGAGGGTATTTTCCTTCGCCACATACTGAATTATTCTTGTGTTTCTATCATCCTCTTCTAAACCCACCTTTGATAATTCCACGATCAAAGGTGCTCGTACGGCGACTCGTATCATTATTTGAACTCATTTTATCACACACATTCCTATTTGAGCTTTTAGTATTTCATACATTATATACTGGGTTGGGGGATTGTGATATTGTGAGAGTGAGCTTACATTGAGTTCTCATCTATTGTAGAGAATAAATCTTGTATTTGAGCCTTACTGTGAGTTACACATTGTATTACACTTGTACACCGAGATGAGTAGTTGGTGAGAGACGGTGTCGATTCTAAGAGGAGTGGCGTCGGTCATAAAGCCTAGAGAGAGGTTATAAATCCGAGCACTTGAGGAAGAGGACACGGGCTAGGCCAACACTTCGAGGGTGTAGAGTGTGTTTACATTGTGCATGTTGTAAACATTTGTCGGTAAGCGTTAAAAACTGATTGTGAACGTTTTTGGGTGAACGTCGAAAACCTGTCGTGTTAGTAGATTCTCCCCAGGAGTGAGGAGCGGAGACGTAGGTCATAAGGACCGAACTCCATGATCATATTATTGTGTTTGGATTGCTCTTTGTATCCACTATTTGTTTATATTATTTCTTGTTTATTTTGCCCTTTGAATATATATTCTTGCTTTAATTCAATCGAATATCTATCTCGCTAGGATATACTTGTTAATAAGTTTTAATTTACATAAAATTGGAATTAGATTAGCATTAATCCTATTCACCCTCCCCCCCCCCCACCCCCACCCCCACCCCCCCTAAGGTCTAACAATTGGTATTAGAGCTTGATGCTCTTTGATTTAAGGTTTAACCATCTTGAGTTAAATTCCTTATTCTCATATTTGTTGCTAATTTAGTCTTGATTATTTTTATCTTGCTTGCATAAGATTATATCATGTATATGCATAGTGCACCTTGTTTAGGCTATGATATTAATGTTGCTCCAAAATTCAATGATTTTCCTTATGCTTAATGGTATTGTAGATGTAAATTATTTGTTAAATCTAAAAATACTGAATTATGAAAAATTATTGATTGTGCTTACATAGTGCCCACTTTGGAAAAATCCAAGTGGAGCCTAAATGATAAAAGAATATTTATTATGAACAAGTTTTTGTTAGAATTTGTACGAAATACTTTTGACTTATCTATTTCTAACAAGCTTGCTTCTTTTGATAGTGCTTACATTTTGTGGAAACATGTAGAAGCACATCATGATAACTTGGAGGAGATCCAACGGATTCTGGCGGATTCTACTTTAAGTAACATTGGAGCTTTACCATGCACACGGCCACTAGGTAATATCCCTAGTTAGGTATGCGAGTCCGATTCCAATGATGAATTATCTATTAATGAACTTGCATGTGCTTACGATAGATTAATGAAAGCCTACAATAAGTTGTATCATAACTTTATTGATTTGAAAATCAAGCATGTAGAATTAAAATCCGATCATGATATGCTAGCATCCAAGTTTGATATCATTGTTAAAGAAAATAAAAATCTTAAAGGAAACAATGGTATGTTAAAATTGGAAAATAATAACTTGACCTCAACCATAGCTAGCATAACTCATGAAAAGAATGATGCCATGCTAGAAGTAGAGGCTATTAGAAATGAATTTGATTCTTTTAGGAATAATTATGTTTGTCTACTTCTAATGTTAATGTATATATGCCTAATAATGAGTTGAATAATGTTAAAAATCGCATATCATCCTTAGATTCAACATTAAAAACATACATTGCAAATAATGATAAGCTTGTGGACTTGTGTGCAAAGTCCCATGTGAATTTTTTCAAAAAACCTACACGCTATGCACACATGTATAACAAAATTTACAAATGCTCTATTTACGGCCGAAAAAGCTATATTGCTAAATTTTGTCATAATGCACAAAACTCCATTAAGACTAAAAATATTATTCCTTGTGCATCCCATCAAGCTTCATCATCATGTACACATACACATTCACATGCTCATACTCACAAAGTCTATCATAAGCATGTTAATGTGTATTAATGTGATTTTTGTGGTCATTTTTGTCATTTGGCCAAATTTTGTTTTGATTTGAAAAGAGTTTTTCATTTGCAAAATAATTTTAAAGAAAAATCTATTTTTGCAAATGAATCCCGTGCACAACCAATTGGTCAACACAAATCACTTCAACCTTTCCATTGCACATATTGCAATCATAAAGGCCATTTATCAATATTTTGTTTTGACCGTGTCCATGCATCATATATGCCCAAAAGGGATCAGAACCCTAGGGCTTTGAGCTTTAATGATAAGGGTCATGTCTGTAGACTCTTCGGTGCCAAGAGTAATTAGGTACCAAAACAAGTTTGATCTTTGAGAATAATTTTTTTAACTTTTTAGTTTTTCATGTTCTTAAATATGATTTTTAGTTGAGATTTTTGCAAACAATTTTTAAAATCTTTAAAAGAAAGTATTCTAATATATATATATGGGAAAAGTGAATCTAAGGTGACACCCTCGGCTCC
>BQKN01065367.1:426625-468066 GCA_022839385.1 Asparagus kiusianus
TATATATATATATATATATATATATATATATAGATTAATGGGTATCCTTGTCATAGGAGGGGATTTCCTCCTTGACGCCTCTAAAATCACATGATTGAGCGACATTGTGGATGATCCGCTCCGTTGAACTTGATCTACATATTCTAAAACCCCAACACACCAAGTTTGAGGTGAATCCGTCGTCGTTTGACCCTTCATACACTCGTATCAATTTTAACGGTTTTGAATGAATAGAACTTTTCACTTGAATATATAGATCAAGTTCAATGTGAGTATTTATATGTTTGTATGCTTGTGAACTTTTATAGATTTTTATATGTATTTTGGTAAATTGTTTGTCATCATTAAAAAGAGAGAGATTGCTAGCCTTCTTGTTTTGATGATGATTTTACAAACAATTTAAGACTGATTGGTTTTAGTATTTTGTTTTGTGTTTTTTAGTATACAAAGGAAAACGTGCTACATGGATATGGAAGCCTATGCAAATTAAGTCAACCATTCAAGTTCAAGCTTCATATGATTCGTTCTTGGTATACTTAGTATAGGTTTATATGTAATGTGAGCTAATTCTTCAAGCTTAAATTTTACACACACATTTATTTGTGAAATTTCTCAAATCATAGGTGTCTTTATGTAAAATATATTTTAATATGCTTTGGACTATACAAACATTATTAACATCTTTTATTAAGTCCATAAAAATATTACACAAGTTTTCAAAACTTGATTTGAGCTAAATGTCAAAATCAACATGTTTATAAACACATGTATTTTAGTGTTTTTGAATAATTCTAAAATTTCACAAATAGTAAGAGCAAGTTAAAAAATTCTTTTTCCAACATGTTCATATTCATGTTTATAAATTTTTTCCAAAGTTTTATATTTTTTAGAATTTATTTGCTATTTTTAAAAGATATTTGAATTTTGATTTTACTATTCAATTCAGGCTAAAAATCGGTTATCAATTGACTGATGGTTTTTATCAATCGACTAATAAAACCGCCTGGAATCATTAATATTTTTTGTTTCTTATTCAGTCGACTGACCAATCGACTGATGAGGTCATCAATTGACTTAGGAGATTCACCACTCGACTGATAAGCTATTAGCTGTCTGTAACGATCAGCTCATCAGTCGACCGAAGCTTGTAACAGCTAGTTTTTCTAGCCTTTTGTTTTTTCGTCTTTTTGCTGGTTTTTTTGGTTTTTAGGCTTTGGTTTTTATCCTATATATACCCCTCACTATTTCACTTCTGAAGAGGAATCTAAGAGGGTTTTAACAAGTGTTTTAAAGAGTTTAAGAGATCATTTAAATTTCTTTAGAAGTTTGGTTTTTGTTTACAAAGAGGAAGCTTACATCATCTTTTGAGGAATTCATCCTCAATCTATTCATCCTACTCTTTGTATTTATAGAGAAGTTTTCCTAACTCATTTATCTAGCATTTTATTCTTAATTTTCATATTTATATCATTGCTAGTTTATTGTTTGAGTTAGATTTTATTTGAACTCATTTTATCATGCACATCCCTATTTGAGATTTTAGTATTTCATACATTATATATTGGGTTGTGGGATTATGATGTTGTGAGAGTGAGCTTACATTGAGTTCTCATCTATTCTAGAGAATAAACCTTGTATTTCAGCCTTATTGTAAGTTACATATTGTATTACACTTGTACACCGAGATGAGTGGTTGGTGAGAGACGGGGTAGATTCCAAGAGAAGTAGCGTCGGTCGTAAAGCCTAGAGGGAGGTTGTAAATCCGAGCACTTGAGGAAGAGGACACGGGCTAGGCCAACACTTCGAGGGTGTAGAGTGTGTTTACATTGTGCATGTCGTAAACGTTTGTCGGTAAGCGTTAAAAACCGATTGTGAACGTTTTTGGGTGAACGTCGAAAACCCGTCGTGTTAGTGGATTCTCCCAAGGAGTGGGGAGCGGGGACATAGGTCAGAAGGACCGAACTCCATGATCATATTATTGTGTTTGGATTGCTCTTTGTGTCCACTATTTGTTTATATATTTCTTGTTTATTTTGCCCTTTGCATATATATTCTTGCTTTAATTCAATCGAATATCTATCTCGCTAGGATATATTTGTTAATAAGTTTTAATTGGTATAAAATTAGAATTAGATTAGCATTGACCCTATTCACCCCCCTGCTAGGGTCTAACAGAACCGCCTATCATCAAGCTTCTGTCTCTTCTCCTTCGGAATGTGTACAAATACCTTGCAACCAAACACCTTCAGATGAGAGTATGAAATATCGATCCCGGATCAAGCTCTCTCTAAAATATCAAAACCCAAAGGAACTGACTTTCACCATCTTCAACATGTATTGTGAACAGTTTCAGCCGAGAAGCTCTTAGGTAACTTCATCATCTTCAACATGCATCTGACTTTCTCTACAATGGCCCTGTTGTCTCTCTTTACAACTCCATTATGTTGTGATGTGCCAGACTCTGTCCTCTGATGCCGAATACCATGCTTTGAACAATAATCTCTAAACTCAAGGAAATGTATTTTCCTCTATTATTGGTGCGCAAACACTTCAACTTCTTTCATGTCTACCTCTCCACCATGACATGAAACTGTTAGAAGACTGAAAACACCTAATCTTCAGTTATCAACAAGAAGACCCACATCTTTCGTGATGCATCATCAATAAATGTGATAAAACAATGATTGTCACCTAAGGAATCCACCTTGATAGGACCACAAATATCAGAATAAATTAAATTTAGGATATTATCTTTTCTTTTAGAAGGCTTACTAAAAAAACTCTATGTTGTTTGCCAAACAAACAATAATCACAAGAGGTGAGCGACAAAACTTTGGCAAAGGGAATGAGAAACTTCTTTGCCAATACTTGCAACCCCTTCTCGCTCATGTGCCCGAGCCTCCTATGCCACAAACTAAGAGTATCAGTGTCTTGAGTCACGTTCAAAGAATCATATGAAGCCTTCACTTGGGTCTCGTATAAATTGTAACATACAGTTCCTCTAGCCACCACAAGAGAGCTTTTTGTGATTTAACATTGTTCTCCACAAAATTAAATTTCATATACCATTCGGTCTAAAGTCAGACCCGAAATCAAGTTAAGCCGCAAATTGAGAACTTGACGCACATTCTTCAAGACCAATATGCATCCGGTATTTATCTGTAAGTGTATATCACCAAGTCCCACAATCTTCGAATAACTAGTATTACTAATCTTCACATTGTCAAAGTCACCTGCTTTATACGACGTGAAAAGGTCTCATTGGAGGTAGCATGACATGTAGCTCTTGTATCCACTATCCACTCGGAATTCTGACTTGTAACATGCATACAGTCTTCTTCCTTAAAAATGAGAATAACATCAGTCTCAGATAAAGTGACTGTAGTGTCATTGTCTGCTTTCTTCTTCTCATCTTTCTTTTCATTTTTGTTCCTAGCTTGCTCTTTCTTTCATGTCCAACAATTCTTTTTTATATGACCTGGCTTCCCACAATGAAAGCAACCTCTCCCTTTAGACTTTGATCTTCCCTTGGATGTGCCATGACCTCTGGACTTATTCCTATACCTGCTCCTACCCATGTTCTCAGTGACAAGTGCATGTGAGTTATCTGTGCAGGTAGACTTTCTCCGAGTCTCCTCATTGATAAACTACTAGTAACCATATTCATCGATAACACACCATCTAGAGCTACATTGCTGACCATCACAACCAGTATCTCCTAATTGTCTGGTAAAGAACCTAATAGCAATAAAGTCTGTAACTCATCATTGATAGTCATCTTCATGGTAGCTAACTGATTGATCAAGCTCTTGACTCATTCAAATGTCCTTCTACGTTGCTTCATTTTTTGACCTTCAAGTTCACCAACCGCCTTATAATAAGCGCATTGTTTCCCGTGGTCTTCTGCTCGTAGAGATCCTTAAGCTTCTTCCAAAAAGACTTCCTATTAGTCTCACCATATATATGATAAAACACACTAACGTCGGCCCACATTCGAATATAACCGATCGCCTTCCTGTGTTGTTTCTCTCACTCTTTATCAGTCATCTTTTCTGACTTAGCCTCATCTCCCTCAATAGGGTCATGTAAATCTTTATAGTACAGAATATCATCCATCTTAGACTTCCATACTTGCCGATTGGAACCATCCAATTTTATCATTATGCCAAAAGTCTTCATCTTTTCCATCCCAAAGCATGCCTCAAACCAGGGCTCTAAAACCACTTGTTAGGAATTTTATGAAGATTAATCTGTGGAATTAAATACTAAATAAATAACTACACTAATAAAAATACCACACACAAGCAAACACCAAGATTTAACATGGTTCGGCAAATCGTGCCTACGTCCACAGGGCAATCTAGAGGGCAATATTTTATTATCAAACGAGAGTACAATCCCTCAAAGTTACACCCAAACTTGAGGATCAAATCAGAAAGAAAAAATTACAGCGTTACCTTTAGCGCACTAAATCCCTAAAACACGTCTCACCGTAAATCTCCAACTCCCGGGGAGAAATCAACACCGTATCCTCGACGGCGTTCGTCATTCTGAAGATAATGGTTTTGAATTACTGCAATCGGACAACCGAGCTATCTGAAATCTCAACTTTTCTCTCACTCTCTTTTTCTCTCTCCCCTCTTTTTCTCTCGCTCGGATTACTGTAGCTACAGGAAAAACTGATCTTAGGGTTATGCTCTTCACGTGCCCAATTCCTCTAATAAAGAAAATTTATCCCTAGGTCCAAATTTCCTATTCAAATTATGAATAGGTCTCTCAAATTATTTTCTTAGTACGATACAACTAATTTGACCTAGTTCTTGTGGACCTCAATTAGGCTTGACCTAGTTCTTGTGGACCTCAATTGGGCTGGACCCACAACAATAGAGAAGATGAGAACCCTTGAACATTACATAAAGTTAATTTAATCTTTATGTCCAAGATAGATATTCAAAAATGTAAAATAATATATAAGATTATTTATGTAAATTTACATATGTCCATTTATCTTCCCTTTGTTCTAGTAAAACTTTCTAAACAAGATAAAATAAGTTCTATTTGATTTATCTTATTGACTTATCAAAATGAATTTTATATATTAACCCTTCTTTGCTTTAACTTATTCTATATTCACTAGCCTCGTTTTAGAGCAGTGCGTTTACCGGTGGCACGGAGGTGCAATTAATGGGATAATGATGGATTCTTTAAAACTTATGTCTCGAGTCGGGCATCAATGACTTAGATGCGTGGGCTTCCACTCATTCAGTTGATTATTATTATGAGTGCTTGGCTCAGGGCTGTCCATCCGGGCCGGGCCGGGCCGGGCCGGTCCAGAAAACTAGGCCCAAACCTAAGCGGGGAGCCCAAATTTTTTTGTTTTTTTATTATTTTTTTTAATTTCTTAAAATTTTTAAAAATCCTCATAAATCATAAAATATACATAAAAATTACAGAAAATTACATAATTTTTTTAAGTAACTTGAAATGACATAAATTACAAGTACAAAAAATTATAAAAATGAAAAATGATAAAAATAACTTTTTATTAATAATCAGTAAATCTTTTACAAATATAAATTTATTTCAGAATTTGTCGCATCATAATAGATGAGTAATTCCAACTAGGTTGGTACCTACTCACCTATATCACTATCATTTATAACTTTTTCCGAAATAATTTATTCCAAATTTAAAGCTAAGAAATAAAAATTACAATTTGATGAATATTATCTAATCTTTATACCTATCTGCTAGTCCCAACTCTTCAAATTTATCTTCAATTCGCTTCCCGTACCTCCACTAATCTTGTAAGCACATTACCGCTTGTAAAGTATACGGATCTAACAGTATACGGATCTAAGCATGTCATGTGATCGTCGATCAAACGTCTTGTTGTGCTTAAGGCGGATTCCAAAGCTACCGTCGAAACTTGTACTGTTAGTAAGTCACGAATCATGGTGGAAAGTATAGGATATGAAACTGATCTATATACTCTCCACCATTGTAAAATATCTAAAGCATTTTCTTGACATTTAACTAAGGAAGCAGATAAATATTCATCTATTTCAGAAATCTCTAATGTTGATCCAAGTCCAAATCCACCAGTTAGTTCAGTTACCATTACATACCTATCAAAACTTATACTTTTACCTCTGCCTGTGCTCGAAGACGCCGAAGCTGTAGATTGGGTTGTGTAGCTACGCCATGTCTACCTGCATGCTCATCATATAATATTTAAAAATAATTTCTAATAGCTAAATGATGAGAAGTAGCAGTAAGGGTGGATCCATCATCTAAGTCTATAATTTGTCCACTATATAATGATTGTAACAAACTTCAAAGGCCAATATCCTTCAAACATGGATCAATAAGAATCCCCAAACCAAAAATATGAGGAATAGGCCTAAAATACTTATTAAATTTGCTTTCCATTTAAAAAATTATAGATCCAAAAGTATCATCCATACGATATTTTAAAAAAAAACTTTTGAATATTTAAAATTTGTAAAGCAACTAAAGTAATTGTTGGATAATAACAGCCAGATAATAACATTGTAGCATCATAAAAGACTTGTAACATCTCATTTAAATTACATATAATTATCCATTCATCTTCAGTTATTCCATAACTACTACCAGAACTAGAACTAGAAGCATAAAAATTTATAAAATCATTTATAATTTCTTTATATTCTATTGCTACACTTAACATTGCATAGGAATTCCACCTATGGTCAACATCTTTTGGAATTAGTCTGGGCTTATAATTTTTTTCTTTTACAACATTATTTCCATCTTTTAATTCTCATTTCAGAAGCATTATGCATATTAGCAACAGTTCTAACCCTTTCTATCATGAGTTTATTTTCGAAAAATACACTTTGAACAATTAAATTTAAAATATGACAAATACATCTAATATGAAAAAGTTGACCATGACATAGCAATAACAAAGTTGTTTTGATAAAATCAACAGCTACATTATTATTACTTGCATTATCTAGGAAAAGAAAAAATATTCTTTGATCAATTTCTAGTTTCATAAGTTCTTTAATTATTAAATTTGAAATATTAATACCAGTATGTGACTCTTCAATTGCAATAAAAGAAATAACTTTTTTAAACATTTGCCAATTTTCATCAATCCAGTGTGTTGTGATACATAAATAACCAGTTTGCACTCTAGATGTCCAAATATCAGAAGTTAAAGAAAATTTACAGTTTAAATTTTTAAAATAAGAAATTATTTTTCTTTGTTCCTCCTGATAATATTTTAAAATATCATGTTGATAGGTTTGATGAGAAAATTTGGTAAATGCATGATAAAAACCATCTCAAAACAAATCTTTAAATTCATCATCTTCTACTAATCTAAAAGGAAGGTTTTTAAGAATGATAAACTTGATTACGCATTTCCTGGCTCGGACAGCGTCATAACTCCAACTACCGAGACTACCAGAGGAGGAGGATTGAGAAATTATAGATTGTCGAATATCACCTTAAAGATTCTGGCCTTTGTTGTGTTTTTTAATATGACGTTTGAAGTGGTTGGTGCCGTTCTTATGATGAGCTTGGAAAATCTGGCTGCACAACGCACATTTATCCTTCTTGGTGATGATCCTACCGTGTTCATCCTTGGTGACGTCTATCTTCTCAAAAATATTCCACACATCGGATCTTAGCCTTTTAGAAGCCTTGGTGCATATTCTTCGCCACCAGATTCAGGATTAACACCGGTAGGAGGAGTAGTTATTGTAGGAGGACTCATTTTAGGATCAGTAGGAGATAGATTTTGCTCTTCATATTCAAATCCATAAGCCATTTGATGGAAGTATTAGAAAATATAAGAGATTATAAGAGAGTATAATATTGTATAAGAGAGTATTAGAGAGAGAAGTAGAAGAGTTTTGGTGTAAGGAGAAGAAGTAAAAAACCCTCCTCTATTTATAGAGGCAGCCCCTAGGAAAATGACCAAAAAACCCTCACATTTTCACCGTTTTTTTACTATTGTTGGGGGCAAAACGGTCAAAACCCTAATATGACCGTTATGGCCAGGCTGGCTGGCCCGGCCCGGCCAAAACAGTCCAATGGTCACCTTAGGTGACCATTTTACCGAGCCATCCCGGCCTGGATCTCGTGCCCGCCCCGGCACTATTCTGGGCCAGTCCCAGGTTCAGACCAGTTTCTGAAAAACCGACCCGGGCCCAGGCCCTGACCCGGGTCTGGCCTAAGCATCGGGCAAAACCCAGGTCAGGCACCGGGTCGGGCCCGGACCGTGGGCTTTTTGGACAGCCCTAGCTTGGCCCATCATCACACTAACGTAAGCGTCATAATATTCTATTAGCTAGTTTTTATGAATGGGCAACATTACGACATTATTGACAATTTGTTAATAAAAAATTAGTCTAAATTAGTCTAGAAATGTTTCGTAGATAAAGAATGTAGAGAATAGGAAATAACTAATAGTAGATAAGATGAAAACTCACATAGCAAATTATCTTTAAGTTTCACAATTTTGCTTCTCTTGTCCTTTTATCTAGTTAGTTGATACTGAGGCATATTATCGTGTACGAGAGATTCTCTTTATATAGTAAGGGTACATTTATTTTTAGATAATCGTATAGTATAAAGTGCACTATTCTTAAAAAAGAAATACCCTGCTATGGCTCGGTCAAAAGTAGGGATGCATTCGAACATGATATTTATCATATCCACACCCGTTTACTAGTCACAGATACAAATAGGAATACAGATATGTCTCGGTGAGGAAATTTTATATTAATATCCAATAAATTCAGATACGAATATAGATACACATGCAGATATACATGCATATACAAAACGAATATGAGAAAACAATATAATATTTAAAATATATAGTTTATATCACTGAAAAGTGTTTATTTGTTAGGATTTTTAGATCTCACAAAAAATTTGAAGCACCAAACGCAGCAAATAGAATCACATGATATTTAACGTGAAAACCCTCAGTAGGGAAAAACCACTGGATCAAAATCAATCCACTATCACCTCCAAATTATAATCTTTTGCACGGATAAAGACTGTCAAACTCTCTCTCTCACAATACCCTTAAACCTGGTTACACCCTCTAAAACCCTGATTACAAAAATATTGTCTCTCTCATTCTCTCTACTTTCAAACCCTAGAATAGGAGGCCTTATTTAAAGACACCCTTGACTTGCCCGCCAAGTTAAAATGGCCTCTAAGAAAAGTATTAGGACTAGGCCTAGCCTTCAAACCCGCATCCGAGTTGGAGTTTGAGTCGGTACCCAACATATCCTCTCTCGACGACAAATCTCCAAGTGTCTCAACGGCTTCAGAAAAACTTACTCTCTTCTTCTTGTTCTTCACCTTTCCCTTGTGGACAAGAGTCTGAGAGGAGTCATCTACTCCATTAATAGATTTCCCATCTAAATAGCAAATATGGTTGCTATTCTTCCTCCCTCGTAAAATCAAATCACCATCTCTATACACTTTGCACCACTCTCCTTTGCCAACAAACTTATACCCACGTGATGCCATCTCACCCAACAAAATTAAGTTAGCACCACATGACGGCACATATCTCACATGACGAAGAATTCTAACCTTTGCAATGTGAAGCTTGAGGCGAACACTCCCAACTCCTTCAACCTTCATCTTCTCGTTGTTTCCAATGACCACGTCGTCAAATTCTTCATCTGTCTTTAATGTACCAAAATAATTTTTGTTTTTACAAACGTGCATAGAGGCTACAAAATCTAATACCCAAGTGTTACTCGTATCAGTACATGTACTCTGCATCAACAGCACCACATCTTCATCACACATAACTATCGAGGAGTCCACATTCTTCCCATTTTCTTGAAGCTTTATTTGTCTAATACTTTTTAAATCATCTCGCATCTGGGAACATCTAAACTGAATATGATCATTCTCTCCGCAATAATAGCACTCCCTTTCGCTGTCGCCTCGGGCCAAAAATTTTGGCCTTCCTCGATAACTGTCACATTTCCTCTTGCTCCTCCCTCTATTAGAATCTTTAAAAGCTAGTGCACTATCACCACCATTAGATGCACTCTACTTCCTCATTATTCTTTCATTCTCACATAGGTGTACTATCACATCGTCAAACTTCAAAGTCTGCTTCTCTACAATTATCGTCTGAACTAACTGCTTTGTACGACTTCGGCAAGAAAGACAATAGGAGTAGTGCATGCTCTTCTTTTTTGAATCAGGCGTGATTCTAACAGTAGTGTTGTCAGCATATAATTATTCAAAGTCATGGCAGGAACAGGAGTTGTTAGTGTGTAGACTCGAGGTGAATAGTGTCAAATTAGGTGAAGCTCGCAAGCAGACACAACTGAGTAACACACATGGAGATGGAGATGGTGACATTAGACTTGAAGACAATGAGCGCTCATATTAGGTCCAAGCCAAGTGATGAAGAAGATAGAGGTATCTGGCTTGTAGGGTGGAGTAAGAGAGGTGTACCAATATAGTTTGAGACGAGCGATGCAGGTGGAGCACAAGGACAACAAGGGGGAGGCTATTGTTAGGCTCAAGTTGGGAGGACAGGCATGGTTGATTTGCTTCTGATGTTAGAGGTGGCAAAGATTTCTTGGTGCACACAAGAGAGATGGAGGCACCACAGCGAGGTAGATGAAAGTGAGGGTGATAGGGGCATCTAGTTTGAGTGCAAATGTTCTGGTTAGGAGTGCGGGTGCTTCGATTTGAAGTGTAAAAGAATAGAAGATTCTAGCGGGAGAGGCAAAGTTTCAAGATGGTGATGATATGTCTTCAAGAGACGTTGGGAATTAAATCTAAGGTGGAGATTATTGGGATTGTGTCTTTGAGTCTTTATATTACTTCATGAGAATTAGATAGTATTAGAGATCTATCATGATTAGAAAAATTAATCTCATCATGATTAGGAGTTTGTATTAATTAGGAAGTTTGTTTAGGGGTATGGTTTTGGTTTTCCTATATATATTCTTCTATTATTGGAGAAAAAATTGAGGAGAGGAGAGAGAGCCAATATTCTTGTAATCTAGGATTAGAAGAGGACATAGCCTGATTTGAGAATATTGTGCGAGAGACGAGAGTTTCGTAGTCTTTATCTGTACAAAAGATTACAACATTGGGAGAGGGCTTCATAGTCTTTATCCATTTAAAAGATTATAAGGATTAGGTTTTGGAGAGAATATGAGAGTTGATTATGTATGTGAGGTTGAGAGATTGAGAGACGAGAGTTAAGTGATTCCCCATAATAAAGGGACAACTTTCGTGTAGTTTGTGATTTGATATTACTGTTTAGATTTTCTCTCAGAGAAAGATTTCTTTTAATGGATCTCCTCTTGTTCCTCAATCTTCGGAGAATGCGGTGTTGTATTATAGAGAGTTCTCTGTTCCGAACATTTCTTGGAAGTAGACGACACATTTTAAATCTTAATGCAATCATGTCATATCTCATCGAATCAGTGCCCCGGGTTGCTTTGGGGCGCTAGCTAGCGGGGAAGAAGTTTCTTAAGAAGGCGGATTGCCCAATAGCAAAGATCGGACATTTCATAAGTCCCATTCCCAGGAGAAGGAACACACATTAGTTGGAACTAGATCGCCCAACGTCAAGTGAGTCTTCCTCTTGTAGTTTTCTCTGATACATTGTGGATTTCTCGTATTATTACCCCGTGGATGTAGGTCGAAGCTGGTCAATCGAACTATATAAATCTCGGTGTTCTTTATTTTTTATTACGGTTATTTTATATCTTATTGATTGTGGGGTTGGCTTCTGAGTTACAGAGATCGTAGTACGCGGGGAGATTAAAATTTCCCAACAAGTGGTATCAGAGCTATGATGATAGATCCGGTTGCGAATTCGCAAGATAGACGTCGTACAAAAGTGAAGATTGGTGGCGTTACAAGAATCAAGATGAAGAAAAAGAAAAAAAAAAGAAAAGAAGGTATTGTAGCGGTAGGAACACTGTTCACATGGGTGAGGATTTTGTTAAAAATTATTAAATCAAATTCGATAGTGCAAATTAATTTATCTTCTTATTGAGGGTTTGGAGTCAGATTTCTACAATCCAGGAGTTGATTCGTAGGTATTGGAGTGCTCTGAACGCGATGGAAGGGTTTGATTTTTTTAGATTTTGCTCAGATTGGTCAGAAAGTGCTGATAAGTTCTGATGGTGTTAACGAGACAGATCTGATGAGAGATAGAGCAAATGAGTATGTGACGGATGATAGATTGAAAGAGGAGAGTTGAGTGATTCTTCTTGTAGTTTTTCCTGATACATAGTGAATTTCTCGTATTATTACCCCGTGGATGTAGGTCGAAGTTGATCGACCAAACTAAGTAAATCTCGGTGTTCTTTCTTTTTTATTGCGGCTATTTTCTATCTTGTTGATTGTGGGGTTGTCTTCCGAGTTACAGAGATTAAAATTTCCCAACATTATTAACATGCTCATTATATCCGAAAGGCTATGACTAGATATCTTGATGATTAAAATTAACATTGAATTCATTAATAATCCAAGGATTAAAACTGTTGGAGCTGTATGACCAACATATATTTAGATATTTTGGGTACAAATACAGATATTTCACTACACATCTGTATTTATAATTATATTCTAGCTATCGACTATAGATTATAGTAACCATATGTATACTAAGGATACATATATTTTCTTTTGTACAGATATTTTTAAACACCCCAAGTCAATAGCATGGTTCTTACGAATTCATGCGTCAAGAAGAAAAATCAGACCTCTACTAAAGCGGTACCCTATTTCGTTATGTTTCGTTTTTAGGAGAACGTTCTTGATAAATAATCACGAGTTTAGAATTGTTGATGCGCATGAATAAATAATTATATAATTTTCGCATTAGTTGACTATATTCCGCCGTATCTTGCTGGCTTTTGAAGCCCATCCCTTTGATTTTTCACTGGCCGTGTGGCCCACACACGTACTTCAAGCCTCAATCGAGTCAATCATACGTCGCAATTTCGCCCCCTCAATCCTACGTCGCATGTCAAACCGTCAAAGTTTATGCAAGCCCGCCACCTTCAATTAAAGAGGCAAAGACATCACCGTATTTGTCCTTATCTTAATTTCCATTCATTTGCGTAGTATTAAATATAATGGTACCCAGTATAAATAACAAAAGAGTTATGGAAAATAAGTTAAATCAATTTTCAGGGTCAAATTTTAGAGATGAATCAAAGAGAAATGTTGATATTACTTATCAGGATTTTTCTAATCTATCATTCAAAATTTATCTCAAATCTTGGTATTTTTGAATTTACCCTCAAAATCATTCGCTAATTCACCCGTGAATTTAACTCATGCTAAATTCTAACCAGATTAGAATAAAATTTCTATCTATCCTGAAGGAGAGTGAGATGGACAAATGAGATAGGAGCTTACCTGTCTTGCTGATTGACGACAGGCACTGTGGCTGCTCCGACCGGCGAAGACTCTCTCTTTCTTCGCCTTAATAATTTTTTTTCATTTCACTTAAAATAGACTAATTAGTGAATCAATTAAATACGTAAATTAATTTTGACATATTTTTTTCAAAATAGTTGAATTTTTAGTAACCTATTATTATTTTGCAAAAGCATCCACACGCGTTTATGCTACTTATCCCTTTTTTTTTTAATGACGCATGTGCTTCACAATCTATTTTCTCAAATAATCTTAATTTATCCAACCTCACCAACCATCCCATGCATACTAAAAAACGCCACCTATATCCGTTTGACCCCCTCCACCAAATCCTTAACATAAAACCCACCACTTCATCACCCCCATCTCAATTTCTCTCCCTATATCTACCAAAAACCTTCCATATCATTAACCAAACGTAACGGGGGGAAAAAAGCATTTGATTATGAAGGGGAGCAAATGGGTGCGATGCCTAAAAGCACCAGTCCGAGTTCTGACCAGCGTGCGAGACCTGTACATAAAAGGCATGAAAGGGTGCGCGGGTAGAGTTCAGCACAACGCGGGTACGTTGGCCTACCCGTCATTCGCCAGGGGTAGCTACGGCTATAGCTTTGACCATTCGGCGAGGTCGAGCGCGAGCGACGAGGATCTCAGCGAGCTCATCAGGGCGGCGTCGGTGAGGAAGATGCAAGTGAGGAGTCAGAGTGTCGTTGTCGGGAGGATTGATGAGGAGGAGGAGTTTGAGGGGGATGGGATTGTGGGTTCGGGTTTGTTGTTTCCTAGGAGTAGGAGTTACGCTGTGGGTGTGAAGGGGAGCGCTGCTGTTTTTGCTTGAAACAAGGTCTTTTTTTGGAAATACAAATCTTATCAGAACAGCTCGTATGCGAACGATGAAGTAGGACAATTAAAATCTCTGGACTGTTTCTTTACTTAGTGATTGGTCGGGAGCACTTTGCTCCGAGGTGTTTTGATAAAATTTATATTCGTTTTCGTTGTGTTTAGATTTGGTTTTGCGAGTAAGGTTAAGAAACCCTTCAATAGTTAAGTATTTTTTTCCCACAAGATTTTGATTGTGTATCATTATGATTGTTGTGGTCTGTATAGAAAGAGGGACTCATCTTGGCCATGGAATTCTCACTCTTCTTATTTGAGAAATGTGAATTAATCTCTGTTAATTTCATACTTGGTCTATCAAATACATCCTTCAGTCAGGTGCGAAACAAAGGGGCTATTTGGCAACCCCATTTAAATTGGTTTAACGGAGCAAAATCAACTCAAATGATGCTGATCCTAGTTTGAAAAATAATTGGACGGAACTTAAAAATTTTTGTTTTGTTGACCTAGTTTTTAGCCTTGAACCAATTCAGAATTGGTCCATCATTTTTTCTACAACTAAATTGGTTGATTGATCCGTTAAAGTGACCCGAAGAATTGGAAAATTAATGCATCGATCAGAAGAATGTCCTCTTTATGCATCATCTCTTATTTCTTTCAACAAGTTCCCCTGCTTTAAATTTGCGTTCATTATAAACATGTCCATCTGCTGAATCTTTTGACTCTCCTATCAGCAACAGTTCAAAATTTGAAGTCATGAACTGAATTCATATGATAGATAACCTAGTAAATATTTTTTACTGAATATTTCGGCATATCTAGCCAGCAGAAATTGATGTAATGAATGACAAAGCTTTGCGGGTGTTTTAGAGTAAACTTAAATATACCAAGAATTTGGTAAATGAAGTAATACAAATGAATCATTAGAAAAGAAGCCAGCAGAAATAGATTTGTCGCATAAAACGGCATGTCGTGATCAGCTTTGAATATTTGCTAACTAAATATATTTCCTCTTTCTTCTCTGTTGACTTCTAGAGACAAGATTTTCGACATAAAGTGTTAAACGTGTACAGATTTAAGGCCTCCTTGACTTTGTTCAGCCACCGTCATTATGTTCTCATGATACGTCATGAATTTCTTCTTTGGTTATAATTATCATGGATGAAATATTTATCATGGGTGATGATGACTAGCTAGCCACAATTATAATGACAAAGAAATTAATCGTTATGTGGAAGTCTAACTGAAATAGGTAGTGCTCAACCGAGCTAATTAGAATGTCCTGATTCATGATCAATTAGTCAGTAGATAAAGGCAACAGTTATATTAGAGATGGTCCCGTATAGATTTCTTAAATATTCTTACTTAACATGATTACTAAACAAAGAATTTCACTAATTAGTAGTAGGGAAGATTTGATGGAAGTTTAGGCGCAAAGGTAGGGTAGTCACTGTGTGACCTGGAGGACATGAGTTCTAGTCGTGGAAACAACCTCTCGAGAAGTGCAAATAAGGTCTCCTTTGTTGCTTGCTATTGATCTCGTAGTTCATTGTTAGCTGCGAAGGATAGAAGTACTATGCTTATTTATAACTGATGGGAGGCAATATAAAAAGTTTCAATAATAGATAGTAAATAAATGGAGAAATTTTTAAAAGAGGGGTTTTCGATAAATATTTAGCAAAACTGACCGTTTTGCTAAATATTTAGCAAAACCGACTTCGTTTTGGCCAACTCACCAAGGCTGGCCAAAAAAAGGTCAGTTTTGCAAATGTGGGTTTCGAAACACACAGGAGTAGTAGCTCCATATGTTTAGTGGCCGCTAATTGGCCACTAAGCAAGGATCAAAAATCCCACGGGACTACTAATCTCGTGGGTTTAAACAGAGGCTTCCCATACTCCCAATAAATACACAGGACTAGTAGTCCCATGTATTTATCGAGCCTATAAAATCCCTAGCTGCGCCCAAAAATTAGGGCACAACCACATCTCTCTCCCAGCTCTCTCTCCCGATCTCTCTCCCTCAAAAAACCGATTTGGATCAACTCTCTCCCCCATTCTAATTATTCTCTCCCAAATCACCCCTTTCTTCCTCAATTTTCTCTCTATCATTCTCTCCAAACCCAAACAGATCTTCCCAAAAGTTCACTCTGGCATTATTGAACTCTGACTTCGTCTAACCTCTCTGACGCCTTTCAACACTTCATCAAGGTATAATTTTCTATTTTTTTACTAATTATCTCTCTATTTTTTAAGTTAAAATTGTAGTTTGGAAATAACCCTATATTTAGAATAATTTTTTCAATTTTGATAAACAATAGGATTCGGTTAAACTTTGATATAGAGTGTCTTTCAATTACGGTTTAATTAGAAATAAGATATATAAAATTTAATTTATGAATAATTTAGATAATTTGCATGTGATGAATGTTAATATTTTAGTTCCATAGCGAATGGAATACCAGTTATCTACTTTTTCCATGGGAAACTAAGAGTTGGAATGAATAATATGTTTATATATGAGGGAGGATCTAGAAAACTATTCATGTTATCTAGAAATTACAACTTCGATGGAATGATGGAGTAAATATACAGAGTTACTAGAATTAATCATGCAGAGTATGCAACTAAGGTCTTTTATAATTATCCGATAAATGAAAAAAATAATTATTGTAGAGATCACCAATGATCGAGAAATGAGTGACATGATACAACTTGTAAAAAACTAAATCTCAAATCGAGTTGTTTATTAAAAAAATTTCAATATCTGGTGTTGCCCAAGTTTCATATGCTCCTGGAGAATACTCCCGCATGGTTGACTTAGAAAATAACTTGAGCAAATTTATTTCATCTCCAAGTGTCGTGCACTTGAAAAATGATTTGAGTGCAATGACATAGACTCAACTACAATATTTAAGCGGGCCTTCTCATTGTGCAATGTCAAATCATATATTCCACAACGCTTTGGTTCATGTTACGGGTAATTTACCAATTAATTCTATTGTAGAAGAGGATAAGATGCAGATGGTGATTATGAAGATGCTGAAGAGGAGGAACGTCTTGATAACATACAGTATGCAATTGTAGGAATTGATGAGGACACCCGTTGGATGGATAAATTTTGTGTAAACAATGATTATGTGGAGTCTAATGAATCGTTGCAAGAAGAGTTTCAAAATTAGGAATGGATAAATGCCTCACAAGCTGAGTTCGTTGAGCTTGGTTCTAATTTCGAATGACCCAAGGACTTTCCTTTCAAAAAAGGAGATCTATTCGAGGATAAGGAAATGTTGGTTTTTGCTATACGTGAATGGTCAATCAAGAATCGGGTCAAATTCAAACCGGTGAAAACTAATACAACTAACTACCATGTAATGTGCTACTTTAACGAGAAAGCTCAAGGTGAGTATGCAAGTGCTCAAGATGAAAGAAATTTAAAGTGTCCATGGAAGCTTGGTGCAGCTGTTAGGAAAAAAATTAAATGGGCAATTTATGATCTCTAGTTATTACGGACTTCATACATTTAGTAATCTGACTGTCAATGTCAATCATAAGGCAGCAACTTCCTCTTATACCTTGAAGCTAATTATCATGTACCGAATTTTAATTTAAGAAAATTTTAGCTACCAATCTATTTTAAAGACTTACTAATATGTGTAATATTTTGTAGTTTGAGTGACAGTCATACAGAACTTACCTACCTCGTCTGCCGCTGATTTGCATGGAGGGGCATGGTATATGGAGAGCAAGAGTTCCTCTCATCTGCTTTGAAATCATGGAGATGCATGTGTCAGATCGCATGTTTAAGTAGTTTGGTTTTGCACAACATGCTCCATAAGAAGTAGAAAGAAGAGAGAGAAAGACGTCCAAGAGTGGGCATCAAATAGGCTAGTGAAATGCCCAACATCAGTACGTCGCTAGATGGAATGAGCGGCATTTCAGTACCATCAAGCAGATTTATCCTCCGATGGAGGAAATAGATTGTATAAGATAGTATTTGGGGATTACCAGCAGATGGATAATTGCTTAAACCATGCATGCAGCCAACAAAATAGAGATATGTTCCCAACAAGCAAGATATGTACCAAGAGGTGTAGATGATAGAGAATAGATAAGTAAATAACGTAATTTTAAATAGTTTCCATCCATTTTTTATTTTTTAATCCCTTGTTAGCTTTTGGTTGCTTATATGCATCTTTTTATGTAATTGCAGATAGACAATATGGATGATATAGAGGGGATTGCAAATGAGGCCATAGCTACTACAAAGGGAGACTCGGTACATGTATTTGTTTTGCAGCAAATAGTAGGGAGGGTTCGTACAGCTCTTCATCGAACTCATGAGGATCGGCAGATGGTTACGAGCAGATGTCATATGAGGAGGATATGGTATATGCACGCTAATGAAGAGGAGGTGGATCTTGCTCGCATGACAATGAAGCTGGTTCATCACGGTCCCACACGCAACTGGAGAGTGAGCACGTACAAGCTCAAGTCGAAGGATGACGCTGATGATCTGATCCGGTACTATTAATGACTATGACCAAATAGTCAAACAGATCTGGGTTGGGATCGGTTCTAATCCGGAACTGGATCGGTCCCACCTGGGTCCTCGCCGAGACAAGGTAAGGGAGAGTGATGAAGGGGTTGCTTCCTTCTCTGACTTTATGCCTGGTTTTTTAATGGGAGCTTGATGTCCACGCTCCACAGACTAGAAGAACCCATAAGAGTACGGGGATAGGTTCTCCCATGGTTCCTCCGATGGTCAACTTAGTAAAACTCGAGTGGGGAAGGGGGAGGTCAGGAACCGATGTTGTTCTTAAGGTGGCAATGTGCTGATACAGAGGATCGGTGTGAGCTCCTCTGTGTAAAAAAAGAACTGTAGGTTCTTTTTCTCTAGAGAGAGAGAGAGAGAGTTTTTCTCTTCGATTGAGCCCCCTCCCCTAGAGGTTAGGAGTATACATGTATATATCTCCGTCGTTGGGATAAATAAGTCATCTCTAGCCCTGCATAGGGAGGCGGTGGTGAAGTGTGGGCTAAGAGCTGATTCATCCCTTGCTTTACAAGTGTCAACTGGTGACTGGAGGGGATGTCACTTCAGCACAGGAGATGATGTCTTTGCATTTTTCGGGAAGTAATTGAGAGTGTGGCAAAAGGCACGTGGACATGCAGAGTCATCCCTCGCTTTACTAGTGTCGGGTGGCGACTGGAGGAGAAGTCACTTCGGCACGAGAGAGGGTATCTCTAATTTTTTTGGGAAGTAATTGAGAGCGTGGGATAAGGCACGTGGGTAGCTGACAAGTCATAGAGACCATCTGGCCAGAATCAGGATAAGGCTTGTCCGAGGTGGACTGGGATGCTGACATATGCTCTAGGGGAGAGGCTTGAGGTAGGAGTTGAGTGCTCAACTTAGTTGACAGCATGGAATGCCAAGTGAGTGGTTGAGTGCCCTAAGTGGGTCTTCCTCGACGATAGGATCGATTGATCCCGCCTTTCGTGTCGGTATGGAAGAATGTCAACTTGATGAGTCGACAGGGTTGAGGCCTTCGTTGGGCTTGGGCCACTTAAGTTGGTTGAGGTTATTTTGCCAGGACTCTTATTGTATTATCTTACAAATACCCATATCTTGGGTGAGTAAACACCATAACAATTAGCCCTTTTTGCTTGGAGTCGAATTTTAGTCGGGTCCGAGTGAAATAAGTATGCTCATATCAGTACAAGCCTACTTGGGATGAGAAATTGAGAAGTCTCCGCCTTATAGACGTGGCTGACATCATTGGGCATCGTTCTTTACCCATCATAACTCCGTTTTTCTTGGCTGACGTCATCAAATATCTGAATCATTATTTGAAGAAATGAAGCGTCATGGACATAATGAAGGGTCTTACATTTTTTGAATATTAGAACGTGGGGTATTAAATAAGGGCGGTGCTTCGTGTTTCGAGTGAACCGCTTTAGATTCCGAAGTGGATCTGACCTGGTTGCTTCGAAAATCATCGTGTCCTTTGGAATCCTTCATTGGACTTCCTTGAAAGCTTATAAATAGCCTCTTGATGTTAAGAGAATTTTTTTACGAACTTTCGATCTAATAAATTCTTGATATTCCTCCAAGCTTTTTAAGAAAAAGTCTTCCATGACCTCTCAAGTTTCAACCTCTAGCCGCAGTGAGGAGAGACTAGCTATTCTTCTATTTATCCGCTCAAAGTTTCATATAGAAAATCTGATGGGGTTGTATGATCAATATAATATCCCCAAGACTCTCGCATTGGTGGCGTCAAAGATGAACAAGCCAGTGTATCACCATGGCAAGGGTCAAGTGTCGCTGTACCTAGCTCACTTGGAGCATGGCTTACGGCTACCCTTACACCCTTTTATTAGGGAGGTGCATTCCACTCTAGGAGCCTCCACTTCCCAGTTTTATCCGAACGCAATGGAGATTCTGGTGGCTTTCATCATCATTTTCCAACGTGTTGGAGTCCAACCAAGCTTGAGATTGCTTGGACATTTGATTAGTGTGGGGTCGACTGAGAAGGACCTGCAATACTTCTTCCACTATCACGGTGAGTTCCAGCTTGTCTCAGATTCTTTGGAGTTGGATGAGGATTGGAGGAGGCGATTCGTGTGGGTTTATGGTGGTAACAGCGTCTTCACCTGATAGGACTGGCCGGGGGCGAATGAAGACACTTTGATGATGATCACTCTTATTGATTCTGAGTTGATGGACCTAGAAAATGTTCATTTTTATGCCGGGATATAGGTGAGTGATGCTCTATTTGATGATGTGTCTCTCCAAACGGTGGACATTCCTTGATCTTGTCCTCCAATAGCTTCCAGGCAAGGGCAAGCCCTGTTCCTCTGTTGGTGGGAAATCGTAAGAGGAATGCAGGGAGCGAGGGGTCGAGTTCCACTATTAGGCCTGATAAGAAGCTGAGGGAGGCCCTCAACACTAAGGAGGTGGCTTTCTTGATACCTCAAGCAGCCAAAATTTCCTTTGAATTGAGGGGGAGAACAAGGGTTGAGAGGCGACACCCAATCAGACCGGTTGTGGGGCCTCAACCTGTTGGGATAGTTCTGCTGGTCACTCAGCTTAACTGCTTGGAAAATATAGGGTTGGTAGATGAGTCTTCTCCTGGTAGGAAAACAACAACCCTAGAGGTTGAGGAGGATGCTGTCGGCCCCAGTTTTATACCTGAGTCATCTCGCCGCCCTAGCAAGGACCTGATTGGGGCAGGCGATGGCATCGAAGGGAGCACTGGAACTCTGTCAGACCAGATGGAGAATGGTGTCGGCAACAGGATTTTGGAGAATATGCCAAGTGTTGGCATACATCAAGCCCTCCAAGCTTGTTTGGCTCAGGGGAGTTTTCTAGAGCAAGCTCTGTTCAATCGACTTGAGTGTTCCCTGGAGTGCCAAGTAGAGCTGGGAAAGGAGAAGTCGGCCAAGGAAGAGGCAGAAAAGAGGATCACTATCTTGGAGGCCGAGTTGGCTCATAAAGAAGACGCTTGGTGCCGGAGTCTGGTTGAAAAGAAAGAGCTCCTTAAGAGCTTTTGAATCCAGTTCTCCAAGCTGGTGGGAACCATCAAGGACCTTCAAAGGGAGGTGATTCATCTACAGGCGGAGGTCGAGTTCGAGAAGCGTTGTAAGGTGACGGCTGAGGCGGAAGCTCGATCAAGTCGCCTATCTCTCAAGAAGTCGAGAAAGGACTTCGAGGAGCTACAATCACTGCTTCAGGCGACCCCACGGCCCTGGCCAAGGAATTGGAGGACAAACTCATTCATCTTGATTTGGAGCAACATAAAAAGAGGGTGGTCGATGACTGGCGTCATGGCCTCTTGGGAAGGGTCGAAGTGGCTTTAGCATGTAAGGCCGGAGTCACCTACTTCACTTCTCTAGTGCCTCACAGTTCTCATCCTTCTCCAGACCGCTTATATCCTTCATGCATCTCCTGCTATCTCAATCTGTTGAAAGATGTCGAGAGGAGTGGAGGCGGGTTGAATTTATCAGCGAGTGACGATGAGGTGAAGCCTGTTGCTGGGGGGGCCCCTGGGGAATCTTCTGTAGCTGCTACCACCAGGAGACCGCTAAGTCTAACTCCTGGATCTGGTCGAGAGCTTTGAAGACCCGCATGTCTTTTTTGTAGAGAAATTTATAATGAAGTTTACGCCTAATGAATAAAAATTAACTTTTGACTCTATTCTTGAGTTTTCCTTCATTTTTTATATTCCTTTAGCTTTGTAACTTTGTTTTTATTAAGAACTAGAATATTAGCTGAAGTGAATTAGTTGCAATGTGTTGACTCGTGCTGGGATCCTATGATAACTAGTTCACCTGATGCATTAGTTTGGCTGAGTGTTTAATTGACCGAAACTTGACATATGACTGCTTAAGTTTTTAGGTCAATTAAGTATCAGTCAAACACTTAATATTAATACCTTAGACTTATGAATACCTTTTTGACAGAATGACAACCCTGAGGTTAGGTACCTAGGTCTTACAAAGATGCCTAGGTCTTCATAATGGTCGAATGGCGACTATGGTAGTCGACCATAGGGTTGTGCATAGGGTTTATCCTGAGAAGGTACCAATGGTTTGTTGACATACCAACCCTGAGGTTGGGTTGCCTAGAACTTATTTAGACACATGGGTTTCTAAGTAACCATGATGATCAAGTTGCACCGGAGGATTCGACCATATGTTGTGCCTTAGGTTTACCCAGAAGAGGTACCAAGGGCTTGAAATTTGACTGATGAGTCAAATGCTTAGAACTTTTGATAGTTGACTAGGTCTTTGGTAGCCTTTAGGCTGAATGACAACCCTGAAGTTGGGTGCCTAGGTCTTATGTAGGTTCCTAGGTCTTCATAATCCCTGTATGGTCAAATAGCGACTGTGGGAGTCGACCATAGGGTTGTGTCTTGGGTATACCCTGTGAAGGTACCAAGGACTTCTTGACATACCAACCCTAAGGCTGGGTCGCTCAGGATTTATATGGATGCCTGGGTTTTTAAGTAACCATGATGGTCGATTTGCACTAGAGGATTTGACCATATGTTGTGTCTTAGGTTTACTCTGAAGATGTACCAATGGTTTGAAATTCGACTGAGGAGTCGAATACCTAGAACTCTTGAGAGTTGACTAGGTCTTTGATAGCCTTGAGGCTAAATGAAAACCCTGAGGTTAGGTGCCTAGGTCTTACGTAGGTGTCTAGGTCTTTATAATCCCCGTATGGTTGAATGGCGACTATAGGAGTCGACCATAGGGTTATGCTTTAGGTTTATCCTAAGAAGGTACCAATGGCTTGTTAACATACCAACCCTGAGGTTGGGTTGCCCAGGACTTATTTGGACTCAAGGGTTGTTAAGTAACTATGATGGTTGAGTTGCACCGGAGGATTTGCCCATATGTTGTGCCTTAGGTTTATCCGAAGAGGTACCAATGACTTGAAATTCGACTGAGGAGTTGAATGCTTAGAACTCTTAAGAGTTGACTAGGTCTTTAGCAACCTTGAGGCTAAATGACAACCCTGAGGTTGGGTGCCTAGGTCTTACATAAGTGCCTAGGTCTCCATAATCCCCGTATGCTCGAATGACGACTGTGGGAGTTGACCATAGGGTTGTGCATTGGGTTTATCCTGAGAAGGTACAAAGGACTTGTTGACATACCAACCCTAAGGTTGGGTCACCTAGGACTTACTTAGACGCCTAGGTTTTTAAGTAACCATGAAGGTCGAGTTGCACTGGAGGATTCGACCATATGTTATGCCTTGGATTTACCCTGAAGAGGTACCAAGGGCTTGAAATTCGACTGAGGAGTCGAATGCCTAGAACTCTTGAGAATTGACTAGGTCTTTGGTAGCCTAAGGCTAAATGAAAACCCTGAGATTGGGTATCTAGGTCTTACGTAGGTGCCTAGGTCTTCATAATCCTCGTATGGTTGAATGGCGACTGTGGGAGTCGACCATAGGGTTGTGCCTTGGGTTTATCCTGAGAAGGTACCAAGGGCTTGTTGACATACCAACCTTGAGGTTAGGTCGCCCAGGACTTATTTAGACTCCTGGGTTTTTTAGTAACCATGATGGTCAAGTTGCACTGGAGGATTCCCCCATATGTTGTGCCTTAGGTTTACCCTGAAGAGGTACCAATGGCTTGAAATTCGACTAAGGAGTTGAATGCTTAGAACTCTTGAGAGTTGACTAGGTCTTTGGCAACCTTGAGGCTGAATGACAACCCTGAGGTTGGGTGCCTAGGTCTCGTAAGTGCCTAGGTCTTCATAATCTCCGTATGGTCGAATAGCGCCTGTGGGAGTCGACCATACGGTTGTGCATTGAGTTTATCCTGATAAGGTACAAAGGACTTGTTGACATACCAACCCTTAGGTTGGGTCACCTAGGACTTATTTGGATGCCTAGGTTTTTAAGTAACCATGATGGTCGAGTTACACTAGAGGATTCGACCATATGTTATGCCTTGGGTTTACCCTAAAGAGGTACGAATAGCTTGAAATTCGACTGAGGAGTCAAATGCCTAGAACTCTTGAGAGTTGACTAGGTCTTTGGTAGCCTTAAGGTTAAATGACAATGTGACGCCCCGGGGTTCACACAAGGCTACAGTCTAAGATAAAATCCAGATTGTCAAACCTTTCATGCATCCACACAGTATATTAACACGTTTCACTAATCACGGTAATATCCTCTAGTAGAATCAATAAGAAGTGAAGGTACAAAACAGGCAAAATGAGGAAGTAAAAATAATAGACATAATATAGAAGGGGAGATCTCATAAATAAAAGAATCATGTCTCAACTGAAGTACATCTGATATATGAAATAATAAAATATCTTAATATGAATCAACTAAATCTCATACTAAGGCACTATGCCTTTATAAAATGAATACAACTATAAAGTCTAAACAATGAACGTAACTATACGGTGGAGTTGTTGGCCTTTTTATTTTGATGATGTTTAACAAACAATTTACTACTAATATTGTCTGTCTAGTGTTTGTGTTTTTATTTTTGTATTTATTATCGACAAACAATATGTTGGAGGTTGGATGGAATAGAGCTTCAACGATCATATCCAATGAAGGTTGGCGGAATAGTGGTTGAAGCCTTACAATTCAAGTTGAAGATCCAAGTTTAAGCTTCATCCGCAAGTTTACCAAGTCAATCTATATTGAAGACCTTCAAGCTTGGGTATATAGTTTATAGTATTTGTAGTATAGTTTTATACTTGTGTGTTAATACTTTAAGCTCATCTTAATCACACACACGCATTTGTTGATTTTATCAAAATATAGGTGTTTTTGTGAAAACATTATTTTATTAGTTTATAGACTTCGATATTAGTTTATACATACTTTATTAAGTCTATAAAATCAGTTTACAAAGTTTTAAAAGTTTGTTTAAATTAATATGTCAAAAACATGTATGTTTAGTTTCATGTTTTTGGATATTTTTACAAAATGATGATATTTTACAAATAGGAGGAGATTTTTGAAAACCAGTTTTTGTAACATGTGTATTATCATATCTACAATCATTTTCTAAAGTTTTATATTTTTTTAATTTTATTTGCTATTTTTAAAAGATGTTTGAAATTAGATTTTCTATTTTAATTAGGCTGATACAGTGTTATCAGTCGATTGATGAATATGTTCAGTCGACTGAAGAAATCGTCTGGAATAACAAAAAAATTTTGTTTTGTTTTAGTCGACTGGCCAGTCGACTGATGAGGTCATCAGTCGACTGACCATACTCATCAGTCAACTGATGAGGTGTTGCTGGTCTATAACGGTTAGCTCATCAGTCGACCGACGACATAACGGCTAGTTTTTCCAGATCTTCATGTTATCGTTATTTTGTCTTTTTGTGATGTTTTCTCTTGATTTTTGGGATTTTTTCATGAGCCTATATGTAGCTCATGCCCTCATACTTCTGAGGTTAATGAAGAAAGAGTTTAATCAAGTTTACGAAAGAGTTTAAGGGTTTTAAAGTTTGTTTTAGTGTTTGTTTTGTTTGTGAAGAAGTTTTCACAAGTGGAGGAGATCATCTTTATTGTTTGAGCTTCAATCTCCATCTCTCCATCTTGTTCTTCAGAGAAGAATTTCTAAGCTCTTTTCTAGCTATTTATTTGCTTTGATTATAATTTCTATTAGCTAGAATTACATTGAGTTTAGTTTTGATTTATCTCTTTGTTACACATACCCACAGTGACCTTTTAGTATTTTCATACATAGTATATTTAGGGTTGTGAGTTTGTAACAATTGAGTGTGAGCCTACATAGAGTTCTCATCCATATTAGAGAATAAACATTTGTTGTATCGAGCATTAATTGTGAGTTAAACTTTGTAATACACTTGTACACCGAGAGAAGTGTGTAGTGAGAGACGGGATCGTCCCAAGAGGAGTGGAGTAGATGGTAATGCCTAGAGGTATGTTGTAATTCCTAACACTTGAGGGAGACACGGGCTAGAGACCAACACATAGAGGGTGTAGAGTGTGATTACAAGAGTGTGAGATTGTAAAGTTTTTGGTAAGCTAGAAAACCAAGTGTGAGTTGTAAACGTTTGTTGATGAGCAAAGAAAACTGATTGTGAGGTGTAAACATTATTCGGGTGAGTATAGAAAACCCGGTGTGATAGTGGATTTCTCTCAGGGAGTGGGGAACGGAGAAGTAGGACGGAAGGTCCGAACTCCGTGATCATTTGATTGTGTTTGAGTTTGCATTGGCATTTATTTATATTTGTGCTCTTTGCTCATATCGTCATTGTCTCATTATTTAGTTTGTCCACTATATTGTTTATATCTTGTTTCACCCTTATGTTTGTTTCATATCCTTGCGTATATATCTTGTAGTATATCTAATTTACTAGGATATATTGTTAATAAGTTTTAATTTGGCATAAATCGGATTAGATTAGTATAAACCCCATTCACCCCCCCCTCTCCTCTAGGGTTCTTTCCTAATAGCATTAGGGTGTTTTCTGGAGCTTCGGCTACTAAGACTGTACGATGGAGACTATGCTAGAACTCCGTCATAATGTGGCTCTCCGAAACTCTGAGCTGTCTGAAAGAAACAATTTAAACAAAAAGAATAACAACAAGAACGTCAGAATGCTACAGCAGGATTACCTCTATCCGTCCCAGGGGAAGTGTTGCTAGATGAAGTGGAGGCTCTACCTATTAAGCATAGTCTACCTAGATTATTTTTCCCGAATCTAATGGAATCAATATTTAGACACCTACAAAATAAAACGTAGTACGTCGAACGAAATAACCCAAATAAGGAAACCCTCATGTATATACCATATGTCTCAATTTGTAGATACCTAAACATTAACACCGAACTAGAGATAAACAATCTAAAGGAAATCAACAATTAGAAACCCACAACACGAGATTGGTACATTGAGCAAAATAATCCGAATAAGGAAACTCTCATGTATATACCATATGTCTCAAATTATGAATCCCTAAATATCAATTCCAACTCTATGAATAAAAACAACACTCAAAGAAAATACTCCAAACCTCAACTATATAGAACCAATATCACATCTCGAACTACCCTCAAGTAGTTGGCATAATAATAAAAGAATATATCACAACTCAAAACACCATAGGCCAATCATGTAGGCCACATACCAAAGAAAGTACCCTACTCTTGGGTAATCTAACCTGGGTGTAAACTACCATTGTAATATATATATATATATCAAGTAGTTGGCATAATAATAAAAAAATATATCACAACTCAAAACACCATAGGCCATATCATGTAGGCCACATACCAAAGAAAGTACCCTACTCTTGGGGTAATCTAACCTGGGTGTAAACTACCATTATAATATCTATATATATATATATATATATATATATATATATATATACATCTCCACGTGCAATAGCGATACTTTTGTAAGGTTCTTACTCAATCGCTCTACGGCATTAGGTTTTATCTCCCTAATCCGGCTACATGAAATAACGATACTTTGGTAAGGTTCTCATAATATCATATGGATTTAACATCCTTACTCAATCATTCTGCAGTAATATGTTTTATCTCTCTATTTTCGGGTGATGCATCCAGATGATCATACAGCAAAGTATAGGCATATCAACCAATCCGGAAAAAATCTCGATCATCTTCGAGTATTGGTATAGTCGCAGTCTCATTGTAGAAAACATTCAATACTCCTAGTGTGGTATAGTCGTAGTCTTATTACGGGGAAACATCTACACCGATCATCCATAACTGATGAACAATACTTTATTATATGTTATTACACTTTCATCAACTCAACGTGTATCAAAAATCTCAACAGTGCGTGTCAACACGACATAATCTAAGTGTACGTGCATATATCTCGGTGTATGTATCAATATCTGACATTCGCCAACATTCCATATGTTAAACAACTCTTAAACATCGTAATACAACAGTATAAAATCGAGAAACTCTCTCGACAATCAAAACAGTAAAGAACAAACATGCACAGACCATAAAAGGGTTGGCGGTTGACCGCACCTTTGCATCGGTCGATCGTGACAGGGTCTAGGTGTTGCTCAGGCTTCTGTTTGAGACGTGGTCGATCGAACCCGATATATACAAAAATGTGCAGGTTTCTGCACTGTTGTGTTCGTGCCGTATTTTTTATAATTTAAACATGTTTAAATCATACTAAAACATACATAAAACATTGTAAACTTCAAATTATCATCTCTGGGATTTATCAAACACCAATAACATGATTAATTGCAAAAAGAATCATGTTTAAACCCTTTAACATGCATGAAACATCACTATGACGATTAAACTTATAAAATCTCAGTTAAACAACAAGAAACATAAAAACATGATAAAATATAAATATGAACAAAAGGAAAAGTTTTTAAACATGTTCATCTTATTTAGGTTTCACAAACCTAGGATTTAAGCATAATTAACTTACATGAAAATTCAACTAGTTTGTAAATCTAGGGTTTAAATATGATCAGAGCATGATTAACAAGATAAAAACTAAAATAATTTCAACCTTAATGATCATGATTATGTTACTAATATAAACAGCAAGAAAGGAAAATAGATCTAACATTGATTTAACATTTAACATCAAAAATCTCATATTTTTCACATCAGCTTAAGCTTAAACATGTAAAATATTGATTTAAACATATTAAATCATTTATTAACTAAGGGTGCATGTTTGGGTGAAGATAATCTTGCCTTAATATCATTTTCAAGCCTATGAAATAAACAGCAAGCAATCCACAAGTACAAACAACCCGTTCTCTCTTGCCACACGTCGATGATCTCGCCCTCGTGTCGGTATTATGCTTCACAAAGCTCTCAAATTTCATAAGAAAAAGATCTAGAATTTTTGAGGGGAGAGGGTGGATGCTAGGGTTTAAAGATATGATAAAAGAGAAGAATTTTCGTGAAAAACATAGGTATTTATAGAGGCAAATCCGAAACAAACTCATTTAACCCGAACCAGGAAACCTAGTCTGACTAGGAAAATCACCTTCAGTATTTTAGCTGTAACTTTCTCATACGACCTCAGACTAAGGTGATTTAAGATTTGTTGGAAATTGTTTGAAGAGACCTACAACTTTGATCTTTTCTATTTTTCCATATTCCAACTAAATCATTATGTAAAACGCGTATACTCTTAACTGGTTATTTTTCCAGATTTCAGGCTCGTATATATAGTGCATGATTTCGCTCCTATATTCACATATATACATTAAATTAATCTCAAATTAATTTTTAGCATATTCAAACATTAATAAATATTATTTATCACCATATAACATATTTATTATTATTTATCAATATATTTTCAAATTCACGGGGTTTTACAGACAACCCTGAGGTTGGGTGCCTAGGTCGTAGGTGCCTAGGTCTTCATAATCCGCGTATGGTTGAATGACGACTATGGGAGTCGACCATAGGGTTGTACCTTGGGTTTATCCTGAGAAGGTACCAAGGGCTTGTTGACATACCAACCCTAAAGTTGGGTCGCCCAGGACTTATTTGGATACACGGGTTTTTAAGTAACCATGATGGTCGAGTTGCACTGGAGGATTCGAGCATATGTTGTGTTGTGGGTTTACCCTGAAGAGGTACCAAGGGCTTAAAATTTTACTAAGGAGTCGAATGCCTAGAACTCTTGAGAGTTGACTAGGTCTTTGGCAGCCTTGAGGCTGAATGACAACCCTGAGGTTGGGTGCCTAGATCTTACGTAAGTGCCTAGGTCTTCATCATCCCCGTATAGTCGAATGACGACTGTAGGAGTTGACCATAGGGTTATGCCTTGGGTTTATCCTAAGAAGGTACAAAGAGCTTGTTGACATACCAACCCTGAGGTTGGGTCGCCCAAGACTTATTTAGATGCTTGGGTTTTTAAGTAACCATGATAGTCGAGGAACACTAAAGGATTAGACCATATGTTGTGCCTTGGGTTTACCCATAAGAGGTACCAAGGGATTAAAATTTGACTGAGGAGTAGAATGCTTAGAACTCTTAAGAGTTGACTAGGTCTTTGGCAGCCTTGAGGCTGAATGACAACCCTGAGGTTGGGTGCCTAGGTCTTATGTAGGTTCCTAGGTCTTTATAATCCCCGTATGGTCGAATGATGACTGTGGGAGCCGACCATAGGGTTGTGCCTTAGGTTTATCCTAAGAAGGTACCAAGGGCTTGTTAACATACCAACCCTGAGAGGATTTGACCATATGTTGTGCATTGGGTTTACCTTGAAGAGGTACCAAGGGCTTGAAATTCGACTAAGGAGTTGAATGCCTAGAACTCTTGAGAGTTAACTAGGTCTTTGGCAGCCTTGAGACTGAATGACAACCTTGAGATTAGGTGCTTTGATCTTCATAATCCCTGTATGGTTGAATGGCGACTGTGGGAGTAAACCATAGGGTTGTGCCTTGGGTTTATACTGAGAAGGTACCAAGGGCTTATTGGGGGTGCCTAGGTCTTCAACGCTAGTGAAGGCTTGATCCCTGCAAGATAAGAGTTAATTCATATTCGATAAGATTTCACTAGTTTTGAAATTTACATGATTATGGTAAGTATCCATTGCAGACATCTGATGCCCAAGGGTGTTGAACCACTTGTGATCTTGCTTTGTCTTTATTTCAAATGCAGCTTTGTAGTGGATGAAGCCTCCAATATAACACCTCTTTAGTTGGACTTTACTTTTACCATAGTAGACGACTCGATGATAAATGAAGATGAGTCGGAACTCTATTTGACATCTCATCAGCCAAGGTTCCTTTTGAGTCTGAATCTTCAAGCCTTGAAGGTGGATGGTTGACATGTCGGCTTTTAGCAAAAGAAACTACCCAGACGCTATGAATCATGTTGAATGGCGTTTTCTAGGTCTGGTTCGTGAGGGTTGGGGGCACGACCAGAAGCTACATGGTACCTTTTGTGGTGGAAATTCTCTTGGAGAGAGAATCCACCAATCGGTATTGTACTCCCTAGAAATGACAAACCGTAGTGGTTTTCTTGAAGGAGCTTCAGGAGCACTGGGGACTGGACCATGCTATGAATGGAGAAATCCCCCTCATGGGGATCATGCGGGTCACATGCTTCGACCACAAAAGCTTAGGCAAATTTAGTGGTGCAGGCGTTAGTTGGAGTGCCAAGGTCGTTCTTCCTTAGAAGACAATCAGTGTATAAGCCCTAAGTTTTTCCTACAATCTCATCCCTGGTATATGAGATCTCCCTTCAAAGAATCCTCATGGTCTGAGACGCCTATCACAGACTTAATCACTGCTCCTATACTCATGTGATCTATTGTCAGTTGGAGCTTAAATGATATTTGGCTTAATTGGAACATTTGTTCTGGCGAGAGTTATATTATGATGGCGATTAGAAGCTGGGGTTGCTTTTTCAAGAAATACAACCACCCTTATGGTGTGTCTTCTTCTAGAGGGTTTTTAGGAGGGTTGAAGGTCACTCTACCATCTAGCAGATTGTGTGCTTGGCAAACACTCCCCAGAAAAGTCGCTGAGGCCTTCGAGGACTACGCCTATGTTGGTTCCTCTTAGCCAAAGCTAACCCTTCTTAGCTTGAATGATACAACTACTGACATCATTTAGCTTGGATGATGCAACTCAGATTTTGTTCTTCAGGGTGAGTAGAATCAGACCCTTGTTCAGAACTTACCATGCCTTCTCAAAAAAAATTCCTACTGTGGGTACCAAATTATTGATGACTATGACCAAACAGTTAATCAGATCCGGGCTGGGATCGGTTCTAATCCGGAACTAGATCGGTCCCCCCTGGGTCCTCGCCAGGACGGGGTAGGGGAGAGTGATGAAGGAGCCGCTTCCTTCTCCGACTTTGTCTGGTTCTTGAATGGGGGCTTGATGTCCACGCTACACATACAAGAAGAACACATAAGAGGGTGGGGACCGATTCCCCCGTAGTTCCTCCGAATGTCAAGTTAGTGAAGCTCGAGTGGGGAAGGGGGAGGTCAGGAACCGATGTGGTTCTTGATGTGACAATGTGCCGATACAGAGGATTGATGTGAGCTCCTCTGTGTAAACGAAGAACTATGGGTTCTTTTCCTTTAGAGAGAGAGAAAGAGAGAGAGAGAGAGAGAGAGAGAGAGAGAGAGAGAGAGAGAGAGAGTTTCTCTTCGATTGAGCCCCCCTGGAGGTTAGGAGTATACCTGTATATATCTCTGTCGTTGGGATAAATAGGTCACATCTAGTCTTGCATAGGGAGGCGGTGGTGAAGTGCAGGCTAAGAGCCGAGTCATCCTTTATTTTACAGGTGTCGGCTGGCAACTAGAGGGGAAGTCACTCGGCACGGGAGAGGGTGTCTCCGCATTTTTTGTGAAGTAATTGAGAGCGTGGACACGCTGAGTCATCCCTCGCTTTACAGGTGACGGCTAGAGACTAGAGGGGAAGTCACTTCGGCACGGGAGAGGGTGTCTCTGCATTTTTCGGAAAGTGATTGAGAGCGTGACAGAAGGCACGTGGACAGCTGACAAGTCATGGAGACCCTCAGGCCAGAATCAGGATAAGGCTTGTTCGAGGTGGACTGGGATGCTGACATATGCTCTGGGGGAGAGGCTTGAGGCAGGGGTCGAGTCCTCAACTTAGTCGATAGCAGAGAATGTCCATCAAATTGCCTTCGTGAGTTACCAAGTGAGTTGTCGAGTGCCCTAAGTGGGTCGTCCTTGACGATAGGGTCGACTGATCCTGCCTTTCGTGTCGGCATGAAAGAATGTCGACTTGATGAGTCGGCGGGGTAGAGGCCTCTGTTGGGCTTGGGCCACTTAAGTTGGTTGAGGTCATTTTGCCAAGACTCTTATTGTATCATCTTGCAAATACACGTATCTTGGGTGAGTAAACACCATAGCAGGTACGAAGAGGGAGACAACGGGGAGGGTGGACTTTTAGGTTGTATGTGATAGTTTATTGGTTTTTCTACTTAGATTCTATTTATAACTAAATTTACTTGATACATTTGGATTTGTTGGGAGTATTTTGGCATATAGATATGTATATGAGGTGGATTTATATATTGTGTTGTGATGTTGTGAATTGGTTATATGTGTTTTAATTTATTTTTATTTCTTAAAATTTATAACTTATTTAAGGATTATATTGTTTAGCAATGTATATGAGGTGGATTTATATTTTTTGTGCATGTGATATATTGTCTATACGCACGATATACATCGGGATCAATATGTGCATGTTTTGTGCATGTTTTGGGGTTTCTGTAAAACTCACGGGACTAGTAGCCCCGTGGGTTTTGGCCGACAAAGCCCAAAGTCTCTACAAAATCCAATAGTTCCATAGATTTCTTGAAACGGTTTAGATCCTTGCTTAGTAGTCGATTAGCGGCCACTAAACACACGGGACTACTAGTCCCGTGTGTTTTGAAATACCTATTCAGCAAAACTGACCTCTCTTTGGTAGCTTTAAAGAGCTGGCCAAAAAAAAGTCGGTTTTGCTAAATATTTATCAAAACCGAAAAAAAAGTTCCTAAATAAATATGTATATGCACTATCAAATATGGTCAATACATTTCCTAAGAGATGAAATAATAATATATATCTTATTATATTGAACATTCATATTATGTTGAACATTCATAATGTATTACGATTGGTACACTTACGAGCCTAGTTATACATTGTTAGAATATAAACTCTTTCGGTATATAATAAGTTTCACGGTAAATTTTACGAAACCCTCTTGAACTTCGGGGTGTTCACTTGAAGACCTCCTTGAACTTTGTTTATTCCACTATACCCCTTGAACTTTCCTGTGTCTCACATAACTTCCATAAATTTTCAACTTTTTTGACGAATCCCCTATCCATATGACAAATAACTAAAATGTCTTTAAGTTTAAAAAAAAACCTCAATTAGGAGCGAGAGCGGTTCGTCACCGGGACAAATGAATACTACAGAGTTTTCCCTCTCAAGTAGATGTTACTTAAAAGTTATTTGTCATCTGTCCTTCGGGAAAAATTCGAAATTTAGAGAGATCATGTGAAACACTTGTTTAGGGGTTTCGTAGGAAAGCCTCAAATTAACTGAGCGGGGTAGCAATAGATGAGATGTGAGTCACATGGGGGGCAAAAAAAAAAAAAGAAGAAGAAGAAGAAGAAACATGAAAAGCTTAGCCAAAAAAGGGATGCAAAAGAAATGGTCCTTGAGATTAGTACGTATTTTATCTGTAACAGGATAATAACTTAATTTCACAATGAGACTGAAATAGTAAATTGTATTTTAAGTACAATAGAGATATGGGCTAGTAGCGTAGTGGTTTCCTTGTTGCATAAAGTTTGACTTCTTCTGGACGACACAAGATCATAGATCTTAGAGAATTTAGAGATTTTCTTTTAGTGGCCTATAGCCTCCTTTGCTTATTTTATGCACGACTGAACCTTCCAAAGCACAATAATTACTGCTCATAGCTATTTTTTTTCAAAAGAAAGGTCTAGCCTTTAGTACTGATTTGGATTAAGACTTGACAAGAACAATGGTGAAATGAAAAGGACACACCCAACATTACGCCGTTTCTATTTCTGCCTAAGTTGATTACTGTCATAAAGTAAATTAAATAGTGAAAATGATTCGAAATGCATGTATAATAATGCGCAGTTGCTATCTAACAATTCTCCACCTCGGCGAAGTTTTTTCAAAACTGAGCCGACACCAATACCAACCAAACGTCTCACTTGTTGCATCCAGTACGAAGTGGAACAAATCCACTACAACGGACTCAATCCACAACAAGTCGAAAACCCAAACGAGAATGCGAACAAACTCCAAATGTCGGTATCAACTCACCAAACCAGCTGCATCATAAATGACTGCCTACGTATCCTCTTGCCCAAGGAATCAAGCATTCACGTAGTTAACCCAAACGGTCTCCAAAGGCCCTCAATCAAATAGAAAAATTTGTAACTCTTCACCAATATCATCAACGGATCTGTAACTGATAGCGCTCCCAATGGCCCCAAAGTTAAACAAATCAAACATCTCCACCTGAGGTGAACCAATGGCCATATCCAAAACATGTCCACCAGCTGCACTCGAATCCAAAACCAACTCATCATCTGCATCCAAATCCAAATGATCTCCAAACTGTGTCACCTCAGCTAGAATCTCAAACGATGCATTATGATTTGGAGTATGTGGAGTAATCTCCACCTAATATGAAGTAGCATCACCCTCCACCCGCTGTGATATCCCAATAATCTGATCAACACTCTCCACCTGTCGAGAGTCAAATGTGACATACCTGTTCAGAACAAAATCAGAAGCTCCTAATTGATAATCAAACGAACCTCTGAATCCTAAACGTGCAATCGAATCAATCTCACATCCTCGATGTGACCAAATGCTGGGCAACCAAATATCCGACGTAACCCAAAATCTGAAGCAACTCCACCAAATCTAAAATCTCCACACACAGCAGTCGACAACCTATGACCAAGATGACCCAAATATGTCGAAGCTCCAAATCTAAAACCAATGCTCGACAACCAACACCGATCCCTCCAGTAAGGAACGACCCATCAAAACTGTCATCTCATCTCGTCACCCCAGTGTCTCAACATCAATGAAGTGTCTCAAACTGCCATGAGGTCGGCACAAATACAAGAAAGAACCCCTACCAAAGCTAGAACGATGGGTTATCTTTCTACCAATACACCTCTTCCAATTATTGTTGACTTCTAGGACTTCATACCAACGGGACCTGGTTACAACCCACTAATGCCTAGAATAATCCCCAACTGTGAAAACCAAATACCGATTACTTTCCAATGACGCCTCCTTGGAAGGGCCCCAAATGCCTGACTGAACACCACCTAAAAGACCCCTCGATCGATGGATAGAAGTGCCAAACTCCACCTCGGTCTTCTTGCTCATATCAATGTGCTCAAAGGACTTCAATCTGCAGGTTAAAGCACTCCTCAACAAACTATGCACGACATAACCAATCAAATAACTCAACCTCAACAAATACCACAGTCTAGCCAAATCCAAAGAAATCGTCAGCTCTCTATTAAACACCGTGCTCCTAATTAAATAATACAAATTATTCCTCCTGACGCCTTCATCACAATCATGAATCCCAATATGACCTTCAAACGTGAATCGACCAAGGTCACCCTATAGCCTGCTGCCTCCAAAACTCCAAGTGAAATGATGTTCTTCTTCAACTGAGGAACGAACCTCACTCTAACCAACTCCCGAATCACTCCGTCACTCATCCTAATCTGAACGGTACTGGAACCACCAATAGGACATTCGTGATCATTACCTATGAGCATGACCTCCCCTCTTTCTAACTCCTGAAAGCTGGAAAACCAATCCCTCCTAAAACAAATATGGTAAGAAGCACCCAAATCTAACATCCACTCTGTAGAGTCGGCAACACAAACTGATGATAGTGCAGATAACGAGTAACCCAAAGAATCCAAATCTGAATTATTGTCACTAGCCTTGACAATATTCACTTCTGAAACTTGAATAGCTTTCCCCTTATTCTTCCTGGCTCGATCAACCAACTTTGGGCATTCGGCTTTTCAATGTCCATCATCTTTACAAAAGGCACACTGATTCCTTCGAACTCCAAGATGTGCCCTTCTAGACTGTGACCTCCTACCACGGTTTGGACTCTTTGCTTTTGCGACCAATGCCCCCGCTACCGGCTCAACTGAACTCTCCTTATCCTTCTTTCAAAGCTGAAAATTCACAGGTGCAGCGGTGACCTCACTATAAGAAAGAGATACCTGCCCATTAATAAGATTAAGAACGAAGGTTTCATATTCCTCGTCAGGCAAGGAACTCAACAACAATAACGCGTTGTCCTCATCTTCAATCATCACATCTACATTCGCCAAATCCGTAAGAAGCTTCGTGTAGTAGTTCATGTGATCACCAATGGAGGTCCCCTTCTTTAATTGGAAGCGATAAAGCCTTCTCTTCAAATGCAAGTGGTTTTCTACACTCTTGGTCAAATACTTGACCTCTAGGATCTCCCAAATCTTCTTAGCTGAAGTCTCATTGATCATATCATATTTTAAATCTTAAGTCAAACAAGATCTAATCATACCACACGCTATTCTATTCATCTTTTTCCAAACCTTCTCCTCAATGTCGTCCGCTTTCCCGTCCAACTCCAAAGTATCTTCCAAATGATATTACAAATCATTCAAACTCACCAATTAATCTCACCAACAAATCTCTAATTCTCTCCAAACAAAACCCTAACCAATAGCTCAGAAAATATCTATTTTCTGTGCTCCAAATATCCCTAATTTTCTTTTCTCAATTCTCTCTTCCAATTGTTCCATATGTATAGAAATCCTAAAATCATAAACATACCAGGAATTCTAAAACAAAAAACAAAACAGATTAGGAATCCTACGAACCTGTTACCAAAATAGATTTAGAATCACGTTACCAAAACAAATTAGGAATCCCAATAACCTCTTACCAAAACAAATTAGGAAACATATTAGGAACCTGCTATCCAACACTTACTTCTCGTAGCTCGAATTGGGTGGTATCAAGTGATTCTTCACATCAAATAAACCAATCAAAAAAATTCCCTCAATGCCAAATCTAAAGTTGAAAATATAGATAACTTGCTTCCCAAGTGCTTTGGCTATCTTGGCAAAAACACAACACATATTTAATAGATTCAATTCCACTTTCATAATGCTGGCACTGAGCAGCAATAGAGACATGAATGATTCAAACTCAAAGCTGAAGGAAGAATATCCTTCCAAGCTCTCCAGAGAAAATGTTTGATTTATTGGGAAATGCAAGACTCCAAATTACCTCATAAGGTCTCATGGTCTCCACCCTTAGAAGTCGCCACTTTTTGGTTTATCAAGCGTCGAACGTTACGTGAAACTTATTGAGAAGCATCTTATACTCGTATAATGCCAAACAAGTGAATCACATCTAGGACTACTTGGAAACAATATTTGAACAATTAGTTGAACATTCACCTCATATAAATTTTCTCGCAAGGCAATCATGTTCCATCTATGTGTAAGAGGCTTAATGAGCTCATTCACAGCCAAAGTTGTTTGACTTTGATTAGGAGGTTGTTTGGGTGGAAAGTTGATTTCATTGATGAGTTCATTACAACTTTAGACGTTTACAACAAACTCAAAGAAATAGCCTTTTTATAAGACTTTTAACAAAAAATTATAACTTTTATCAAACTACACACAATAGCAGATTATCTCCTATTGCTTGCGTGAGATCTTTGCCGGTGCCGGGTTTATCCATGGACCGCCTACGGATCGGATCCGGTTTATAGAATGATTAATCAGAGCTCCTACTTTATCAATGAAGTATTCGCTAAAGTACTAATATCGACCAAGTAAAATTAGTACTCTTCTCGAGATTAAGACCAAGCCTAATCTCAAGGAAAGGGGGGACGAGGCTACAGATCATTCGAAAGACTCCTTCTTTATACCAAAGTTCGCCAGGATCTAGCTAGCCTCCTCTAAAATTTCGTGCTCCTTGACTCTTCAATCCAGTAACACCTCGTCCTCTTGATCAAATTCTAGCCCCCGTGAAAGACGGCCCTAGGCTTGTATTTATAGGGCTTCGAATGTGGTTATTTGGATAAGAATAAAGGATTTGGTCGTATCTTTAGTTAACAATAGCCTAACCCCGTTTAAAGATGATATCCAATCAATTGAAATACTCTGGAACGACCAAATCTCGAGAAATATCAAGAAACATGTCAAAACGCATTTTGGGCAGTTACGGGTGCGCGGTAGGCCAGGGTGACCCGCGTGGGTACAGGTCACCAAATGGTGACCCGCGTGAGTGTGGGTCACCAATTGGTAACTTGCGTGGTCATGGGTCACCAAATGATGACCCGCATGCTCGCGGGTACCAAGTGGTGACTCGCGCCTCACGCGGGTTCCGAGGCTTTTTTGAGCTTTCGGTGTTTCCTGACTTTCCTGGACTTGTACTTTCTGCTATTTTGCATATTTGATCGTCTTATTGACTTGTACGCTTCGCTAACTTGCTTCATGCGCTCGTTAGCTACTTGATGGCACTTAGAACTAGCTAACAAGCGCGTCGGCTATTTGGAACTGGTCGACAAGCGCGACGGGTACTTGGAGCTGGCCAACAAGCACGTCAGGCACTTGTATAATCCTTCTTAACTCGGATGATGATGTTCATCGTCTTCTTTTCATCTCGAGCTACGTGCGCAAATCTATAGGTATTTTTAGACGCCTACAAAGGTGTAATCACCTTGAATGTTGAAGGGCAAAACACACATGAATCCCGTCCCCTCTGCCTATTCCCCACTAAACACAAGCTTCTAAGATGCCTCTAGCTCTGTTGGAATTTTAGATCTCGCAAAAAACCCAAAAATCACTAAACGCAGCAAATAGAATCACACGAGATTTAACGTGAAAACCGTCAATAGGGAAAAACCATGAAATCAAAATCAATCCACTATCACATTCAAATTACAATCTTTTGCATGGATAAAGGCTGTCAACCCCTTTCTCTCACAATACCCTTGAACCTGGTTACACCCTCTAAAACCCTGATTACAAGAATATTGTCTCTTTTCTTCTCTTTACTCTCCTTGGTTTTTCCTCCAACAATAGAAGAATATATATAATGAAACCAAAATCCTATCTCTAGCTTCACTTCCTAATTAGAATAGGATTCAAACTTTAAATTATGATGAGACTCAATCTCCTAATTATGATAGATCTCTAACACTATCTAATTCTCATAAAGTTATACAAAGAATCAAAGACACAATCCTAACTTGCCTGCCAAGTTAACTTGGTCTCTAAGAAAACTACTAGGATTGGGCCTAACCTTCAAACCCACATCCGACTTGGAATTTGAGTTCGTACCCAACAAGCTCCATGAATACTTTATCAAATATAAGAAGGATGTTTTCCAATACCCGTCTCCAAGAAAGAGTAATATAGAAAATACCTCACTTTTAGTATTCTAGCTGCCAAAGAGGAAGTTTCTTTAATTATATGATAACCTTGCTTAGCAAAGTAGTGTAAGCAGTCAAAAAAATACAAATTATCCGACAAGATAATCTATATACAAGTGCGGAACCTGCCAAGAGTATTTTTGGTCATTTAACATGACCAAGGGAATCAACAAAATTAAATAAGTCTACAAATTGGCTTGGGGTTAGATAATCCTAAAAATCCTAAGTCAAAAAGGCTGAAATTAAGTCAACAAGATAGATTTGGGCATCAGCATATTCTGGGCGGGAGCTTAATTGCGCATGAGATCAGCCCCACATGATCTAACCTCCGCGTGAGCTTAGCCCTACTGACTCAACCACATTTTAATGTTTGTATGGACGATAGCTCAATGGTAGCGATTCTTGTTAGACGTCGGTCGGATCACCAAATCTCCATATTAAATGCTCCAGATTTGAAGTGGCACATAGATGTAACCCCATATGACTTAGAACAGTCCAAAACTACTTGAATTTTGATAAAGCTACTAC
Source organism: Asparagus kiusianus (assembly GCA_022839385.1). NCBI lineage: Eukaryota > Viridiplantae > Streptophyta > Magnoliopsida > Asparagales > Asparagaceae > Asparagus > Asparagus kiusianus. The sequence goes on from BQKN01065367.1 coordinate 467,933, forward strand.
AGCGACTATAAAACATTTAATGGGATTTGATAAAAGTTTGTGCCCATGAACACTCGGTTAATCTTGCTTGACCAAAGTATGCAAAAGCATTGTGCAACCATCAATACTCATATGATAACTATCACATCATAACA
>BQKN01065367.1:473901-492199 GCA_022839385.1 Asparagus kiusianus
TTAAATTTTTTTATGAGAAATGGAAAACTTGGACACTGAAGCAAATGAATTAAACTTGGATGACGATAGTTCGATATATACTCCTCAAGTATCAGATGAGTTGAGGCCAAAAAAGGGGCAAGAATTTAACACAATTGATGATGTTGTAACATTCTACAATGCTTATGCTAAAGCAGCTGGGTTTAGTGTAAGGGCTTGGTCTACTCAGAAAGAGCCGGGTAGTGGTGAAATAAGAAGGAAGGAGTATGTTTGTTTTAAACAAGGAAAATCTCCAAGAATCACGGATGTTGGAAATAAAAGACGTCGAGGAAGCGTAGCTGAAGATTGTCATGCCAAAATTGCAGTTTTAAAATCGACCTCTGGAAATTACATTGTTACTATTTTTAAAGAGGAGCACAGTCATCCGCTATTAACACCATCAAAGGTTCATCTTTTAAGGTCTCACCGACAAGTTTCAGCCGCAACAAAGTCTTTAACTAAACAGTTATCAATGGCGAATATACCTCAGCATCAACAATTCAGTTTTCTTGGAGTACAATCTGGAGGTATAGAAAATATTGGGTGCACTCAAAGAGATTTGTATAATCATGAAAGGGATATACGGGCTGATTTGAAGGGGCATGATGGTCAAATGTTTTATGAGTATTTAAAACTGGAACAAGGTAAGAATCCCGCATTTACTTTTTAAATTGAGGCCGATGAGGAATAAAAGATTATTCGTTGTTTTTGGTCCGATGCAAGTTCAAGGCGGGCTTACAATTTCTTCGGTGATGTTGTAATCTTTGATACTACTTATAACACTAATCGCTATGGCCTGATATTTGTACCAATAATGGGGGTTAACAATCATGGTCAAACAGTTGTTTTTGTTTCTGGATTTTTAAATCATGAGAGCGTTGATGATTTTGTATGGTTATTTAATAAATTTTTGGAAAGTATGCCTCGTGGTGCCCCGAAGATGATTATTACCGATCAAGACCCAGCTATAACAAAAGCATTCCCTCATGTTCTTCCAAATACTTTTCACAGGTATTATAGTTTGTATAGATTATTAAAAATATTTATATACATAGCTTTTCTTTTTAACACTTTATTTAATTCTTTTGACAGGTATTGTAGTTGGCATATATTAATGAAGTTTTCTGAGAAAATTGATGTTGTGAAGTAAAGTATTTATAAAAGTGAGTTCTCCGCTTGCATTTGGAAATCAAAGACTCCTAAAGAATTTGATTTACAATGGGAAAGTTTGATTAAAAAAAGTGGGTTAGAAGGAAACAAGTGGTTGCAAGACCAATATGAACTTCGGTCAAGATGGATTCCTGCATATGTTAATCATATTTTTTCAGCAGACATGTCAAGTAGCCAACGAGCAAAAAGTGGACATGCATTTTTCAAGAAATTTGTTTCGAAGAATAATTCATTGGTGGATTTTATGATATAGTTTGGAGGGGACTAGTACGCCAACATCATGAGGAGTTGATGGCCGATCACAAAGACGTGATTGAGAAACCTAAACTTAGAATAAATCATGACTTTTTGGAGCAAATGGTTGATATTTACACTAATAAGATGTATTACAAGTTTGAGGCTGAAGTGTGTGACAGCTTTAACTACAAGTTGCAGTTTGTTAGGAAAACCGACAATCGCGGTGTGTATCAAATTCAAAGAAAGAAGCTCGCAACAAGCAAATTCCGCGAAATCGTTTACGACAAGCAGTTGGATTTGGTTTCTTGTAGTTGTAAAAAGTTTGAAAGCGCCGGAATAGTATGTACTCACATTATCTCTTATTTGATGAAATTTGATGCTGAAATATTGCCTGATAAATACATCTTATCGAGGTGGACTAAGTCTGCAAAATCAGGGACAGTTCATGATGATAAAGGCATGTAGATAACCCTTGATAATTCTTATCTTTTAACGCGGAGTCAATTTATCCAATCATCTTTGGATTTAGTTGACAAGTCCCTCATATGTGAAGAAACTAGGGAGATGTTTACTGATGGATTGCGTAGCATTAATGAGCAAATTGATCAATTTCTTAGTAGCTACATGGCTATAATGAGCTTCACTGAGAAAAGTAATCCAATATGTAGTAAGATAATTACTGATGGTACTAGTGCGCATGGTTCTTGTAGTTATGAAAATAGTTTCAATGAACCCGATCAAGTGCGAGCAAAAGGGTGCGGTTAAAGGTTGAAAGGAGGAAAAGAGAAAGCAATGACTAGAGCCAAAAATAAAAAAGATAGATGTTTCCACGGGTGTGGTAAAGTAGGCTAATCACATGATAAGCGAAATTGTCCGGCACTCACAAATCCGTAAGTAATAATTCTTTTATTATTTATATTATCTTATTTTTCACATTCTAGTATCCGTCTAGATATATATATGTATGGATATAATGTAGGTCTTCTACATGCGGTGATACAAATTTGCAAGAGGGTAATGAGTCGTCAAGTGAAGATGTGGATCTTTTTGAAGATTAAGAGGGTAATGGTTCTGTCTTATTTTTCACATTATATTTCAAATTATAGCAAGTAGTAAAACTTTTCCCCCAAAGTGTTTTAATATGTTAACTATATCATGAACTTTATGTAGATGGAACTTGGTATCAGTTTGTAATCTTACCAAAATGTATACATGTATACATCTGGATCTTTTTACAGCTACTAAGAAATAAAGGAGCTGAAGGATACATGTACATCCATATATTAAAAAATCGACACTTGCATTATATGTTTCTTTTATGGCTAATCTTCTTGCTGCAGATAATATATTAAAAGCTGCTACCATCTTTGAGCTTTTCTTCTTATGATTCAGAGTGTGTTTCTCAAACTGATATTTGTTGTTTGAATCAGGAGCTTGACAATCAGGAGCTTGAATCAGGACATTCTAAGATGTATCAATATTAGCCTTGACAATCAGGAGCTTGAATCAAGAGTGTGTTGCATTTTGTATGATTCGTGCATGTTTGTTAACTAGGAGCTTGAATCAGGAGTGTTGTCTGATTATTGTCAACTTTTGTGCTATATTTGTGTTTGCTTATGAGGAACCCTCTACATTTGTGCGTTATTTGTTTGTTTATTGTCAGCTAAATCAGCAGATTGCTATGTGGTTATGTACAATGTTATGCTCAGCATGATGCTCAGCAGATTGCTTTGTACGTTATATGTACAAGGGAGCTATGAAGATTTCTACATTTAATTGCTGTTTGATTTGGTAGGTGACGTTGGGAGGGAGGCGGAGTTGGTGAAGTTGTCGGAGTTGCCAGAGTGCTGGATTTGGGAGCTCCGATTTTGGGGGTTTTCGTCGAGGATTTGAGTTTCGTTGGGAGGTCTGGATTTGGGAGATTTTCTTCACGGAGTGAGAGAGAGAACGAAGTCCACACGAGCATTAAGTTCGCTGTTTTTTTGCAAAAAAACACAGACGGCCTCAAATGCGTACGCACAGTGCGCACTCAAATATATATATATATATATATATATATATATATATATATATATATATATATATATATATATGTCAAAAATCGTTGTTTTCATTGTGATTGAATCTATTATAACTTTAATCGTTTACAATAAACTCAAATTAAAAAGTTGACATTTTTATAAGATCTTCTTATACAATGAAAATATAAAAGATACGACTCTTGTCAAACAGCACAACTGACGTTTATCACCCGCTGCTTGCGTGGGAACTTTGCCTGTGCCGAGGATGTTAATATTTGTGGACCGTCGCGGATCAGATCCGATTGACATATTAATGATCAAATCTCTCACTTCACGAAGGAAGTAATCGCTGCAGCGATGATCTCGACCAAGCGAGGATCACGGCTCTTCTCGAGATTTAAGACTAAGCTTAAATCCGGAGAAATAGGGGACGGGTCTCGGATCTCTCAAACTCCACTCTTTATGCACAGGAGATCGCTAAGATCTACTAACCCTTGTAGTAAATTCGTGGCTCCACTCTCCAATTCGGTAGCATTTCTTCCTCTTGATGCCCCGCGCTCGAGAAATGAGCACCCGAGCTCGTATTTATAGGCTTCGGATGCTGGTATTTAGATAAGAATGAGGGATTCCTCCTTATCTGTGGTTAGTAACTGATTAAACATAGTATCAGATCAGTTAGGACGCTCAGGAACAAACAAATCTTGTGAGAATCTGTCAAAACCGAAAAATCACGTTTTTAGATCAAATTTGGCCGAAGCCTCACCCGGTGGCTCATCCTTGGCCGAGCCACCAATTGGTAGCTCGGTCTTGGCCGAAAAGCCGAGCCACCAATTGGTGGCTCGGTCTTGGTCGAGCCATCATTTGGTGGTTCGGCCGCCGAGCCACCCTTGGTGACCTAGCTATAGGTCGAACCACTGGTTCGGCCGAGCTGTTTCGATGTGACTCGGCCGCCAACAGCTTTCTTAGTCTTTCAATTTATGATTTGTTCCGTCATTACACGTATTTCATTGTTTCGTTGACTTATACGCTGTTTTGATGGCCAATGAGCGTGCGGGACACTTAATGGTGGCCGGTGAGCACGCGGGACACTTGGAGCAGGCTGACAAGTGCACGGACCACTTGGAGGTGGCCGGTGAGTACACGGGCCAGTTGGTTCGCCGATTTGGTGGCCGATAGGCGTGCGGGCCACTGGATGGTGGCCGGTGAGCACGCAGGACATTTGGTTCAACAATTTGGTGGCTAGTGAGCGTGCGGGCCACGTCATCAATAGTTTGTTGATTCGTTTATCGGTGTTAGATAATTCTCTTTGATTTAGATAACGGCTTTCATCACCTTCTCTTTGTTTCGAATTGTGTGTAGATACCTATAGGCATTTTTAGACGCCTACAGATACCCCCTCCAAAGTATTTCAGACTCATTCTTCTATAGAGGAGTCTGGAATGCTTTGGATATGATAGGCCCCACCTTTAGTCGGTGTCAAAGAACCTGTAGCTGGCTTTAAGTCTTAACTTCTTCAGCCTTCAGCCTATTTAGTATCTTGTCGAATAGATGAAGTTCTTCCGACACTGCATTCATCGTCTGACTGTTGTTGAAGTCTTGAATTGAAGTTGGTGTGTAAGTTTCTGAATTTGGCTCGTGTCATTGAGTTAACTTTGAACAGATCATCTTCATCAGAAATTCATATCTGAATGCGATTGAACTCCCTGAAATCGTCTTTTGCCTTATTTTGGCAAAATTACTAATGCGTTGATAGGCGCTGACCATCATCGCAACGCGTTGATCGGTGTTGACTTTCATCACAATGCGTTGACCGACGTTGACCTAGGGCTACGCGTTGACCGACGTTGATCTTAAGGTTTTGCATCGATTGCCGTTGACTTTTATCGCAATGCATTGACTGGCGTTTATACAGTTTATACTAGTACGTTTACTGGAGTCTATACAGTTTAAGCTCTTAAGGCATTGAAGTATGGTGGTCCTAAATTTTGGGCTGCAAGACCAACTATTAAACTTGTTTCGTCTGCAGATATGGATCTTATCCCGAAGTCGTTGGATGCTCAAGTCATGAGACCAACTAATGAAACTGATGCGTTAATGACTTATATTTATAGAATTTTTGGCAAATTTTCAGCCATCAACTGGTTTGATTAACCTTTACCGACTACCGTTTGAGTCGGGCTAGCATGCAGATTGTTTAGACCCGTTCTGCACATAACGTTGTGCTAAAAGAGTTAACTCTTTTTAGTGCTATGATATTGAATATGTAGACTTCGTCTTTCTCATAGGAATAGACTACCCAGCAACGCGTGTTAGACGCTGACTTAAGATTTTTGGCAAATCCTCAGCCTTCAACGGATTTGACGTGCTTTTACCGATTACCGTTTGAATCGGGTTTGCATGCGGATTGTTTAAGTCCGTTCCGCACGTGACGTTGTGCTAAGAGAGTTAACTCTCTTAGTGCTATAATATTGAATACGTAGACTTTATCTTTCTTACGGGAATAGACTACCCAGCAACGCGTGTTAGGTGCTGACTTATCCCTACTTAGGCTTCGGGATAAAAGTCCCTAGATTTGGATTCTGATGTCTTCTTCAATCGGTAAAAGACTAAACCGGCAACGCGTGTTAGGCGTCGACTTATCCTTACTTAGGATTCAGGATAAAATTCCCCGCACGTGTGAGGCACGAATTTTGGTGTTATTAATAATAACCTGCCACAATATCGAATACGTGGGCTTTTGTCCTTTTTACGGCAAAAAACTGACCGGCAACGCGTGTTAGGCGTCGATTTATCCTTACTTAGGCTTCGGGATAACCTTCCCTAGACTTGGATTCTGGTGTCTTTTTTACTCGGTGAAAGACTAAACCGGCAACGCGTGTTAGGCGCCGACTTATCCCTACTTAGGATTTGGGACAAAATTCCCCACGCTTATGAGGCATAGATTTTGGCGTTATTAATAACAACCTGTCACAATATCGAATATGTGAGCTTTTGCCTTTTTACGGTCAAAGACTAACCGGCAATGCGTTTTAGGCGCTGACTTATCCCTACTTAGGATTCAGGATAAAATTCTCCGTACGTGTAAGACACGGATTTTGGCGTTATGAATAACAATCTGTCATAATGTTGAATATGTAGGCCTTTGTCATTTTTTACGGTCAAAGACTAACCGGCGACGCGTGTTAGACGCTGACTTATCCCTACTTAGGATTCGGGATAAAATTCCCCTGCGTGTAAGTCGCAGATTTTGAAGTTATAATGTTGAAACATTGTATCTTCTCTTGGGGCAAAGACGAACCTAAAATAGGAGAGGAATAATTTTATATTTTATCTCCTGAAATCGAAGAGGAAGAATTTTATATTCTATCTTCAGTACAGAGGAAACTCAAAATGGGATCTCCACTTTGAGAATCTAAAGAGTGAAACTAGGAGTGGGATCTTCACTTCGAGAATTAAAAAGATTTGGATAATCCTAACTGTCGGAAGGTTTGATTACCGAACTAAAGTTGAATTTCTCATTTATTGAGAGTGAATTGTGGTTTTGGCCTTAACTGTAGGAAGGTTTGACCAAGCATGAGTTTGAGGTGACCCTAACTATAAAAAGGTTTGATCATTCGATTTGAAAGTGGACCTCTTGTTCGTTGGAGGAATCCAGAGAGGATTTTGGTTTTGGCCCTAACTGTAGGAAGGTTTGACCAAGTGGGAGGTTTGAGACGATCCTAACTGTAGGAATGTTTGATCGCTCGATTTGTGGGCCTCTCATTCATTAGAGGAATTAAGAGGGGATTTTGGTTGTGGCCCTAACTGTAGGAAGGTTTGACCATGTAGACAGTGAAAGTGGGAGTACAAATCATAGTGGGAGTGTTGACTTGTACAAATCACTCAGATTGGGTTCCTGGTGTTAAGTAATAAATACTTAACATGGAGGGGTTTGACAATCGTCAACGATCAGGATATTAAAATTCAGTGTACTATGTCCGGACTCTAACAATAGGAGTGTTGAGTGCACAGATACATCGAAAGTTTGAGTGGATTTAACCAAATTTTGGTGGTCTCACCGTCAATTAGTCTGATCGGTGGGGATTTTATGGTGGAAGACCGTGAGTCGTCAACAAAAGAGTGTTCGAAAATCACAGTGGGGGTTTAGTATTTATCACTTTGTTTGTAATGATCAGGTTATCTCTAAGAATATTACATTTAACCTTCTTCCGGGAACTTCCCGTTACATGAATTATCCACCCCCAGCTTTCTTTACGAAACTAGGTTTATCATTGTATTCAGTTGCATGATCAGGTTATCCTTAAGAATATTACATATAAAAATTCTCTAAGAACTTCCCGTCAACGGTAGGAAACAGTTTAGACTCATATACCTATTGGAGTATAGAAAAGAGCAGTTTATACTCTTATACTTGTCGGAGTATCGGAAGGAGCAGTTTATACTCTTATACTTATCGGAGTATCGCCGCTCTCATTGGGCTTAGTTTAGTGTTATGACGCCGGCTTCAACCAAGGTTTGGATGCTATTCTTGAGAGCGAAGCAAGCCTTGGTGGGATGAAGGATCCTCCTATGGTATGCACAATACTTTGGATCCGAAATGTTATCAGCTTCCTCCTGATTTGCGATAGGTGGAAGCTTGATCTTGTTGTTTTCAAGGAGAGATTCGAAAATGGCTGGTGTAGGCGTATAAAACTGCCTATAGGTCCCTTAACACAGCTCGACAACGTCGATTCGACAAACAAACCATCGGGCAACGTATCCAAACACGATCGTTAGTCCACAACACCGAAGCCAAATGATACGCGACGAAGCGGATTAACGAGGCTACGAGGCTAACGAACCACACGCAAACAACGGAATAAATCCACTCGCGTGCGGAATCAAGCTAACGGTTGAGGAATCAACGAGTCATCCAACCAAGAGCGGACTCGAACGAATCACGATCGATTTAAGATCAATTTCGGACTCAAATTCAAAAGTGGATTTACTGCCAAATCAGGAACCGGATTTACTGCCAAATCAGGTCAACGAATCAGGTCCGAACAAATCAACCACAGAACCGGAAAACGAAAATGGCGAAACCAACACCAAGAGAGGCTCGGCCAAAACCGAGCCACCTCTTGGTGGCTCGGCCAAGGCCGAGCCACCTCAAGGTGGCTCGGGGGTTCGGCCACCTGTGCGCGGGCACAGTGAAGGTGGCCTATAAATAGAGGGGCTTGGGCTCATTTTCAAGGGTTGGAAATTTTGGAGAGGCGAAGCTCTGCTGGATTCAAGGCTCAGATCTAAAAAAGATTAAAGCTTTGGGACTTTGAGGACTTGCTCATCCAGATCCGGTGCTCGGCGATCGTCAACGCCAAATAAGGCAAGAGTTCGAGAGGAACCAGATCTCAGATCTATGCAGGCATACTCCGGATCAAAGCTTGGTCTTTGATCCCGAGAATCGGGCGATTATTTCCTTGGTGAACTAATCCCCCCGGCTATTATTTCCTTGGTGAAATAATACCCGTCGTACTGCGTAGATACGATCGGATCTAGATCTCGCGGTGGTCAACGGATAAACCCCGACATAGGTAAACAACCCACGCAAGCGAGCGACCGCAAAACAGGAGCTCGTGATTTGTTTGACAAACAAGGATAAAAAGTTGTAATTTTTTCTTTTCTTTATTTGATTTTCGTTGTAACCGGATCTTATAAAAAGACCAGATCTTTGTAACCGAAAAACAGTTATTTAAGATGGCAATGGAATCGATGAAGAAAGCAACGATTTTTCCCACGAACAATCTGGTGACCACAGTGGGAGCCGACGATCTCGCTACCGAGATCAAAGCGTCGTAGCCGCGGATCTCAATCCCGGTCGTGGAGGAGGTCGAATACGAGTTCGACCAGCAGAAGTTCGAGGAATACCTGTCGTCCTCGTCCGGATCTACCTCCCCCCGCAAGTCCAAGAAGTTCTCCTCCAGGAGAAAAGCTCGTTGGTATGAAGATGTCGAAAACACCAACGAAGATCTCGCCCTGTTTGATGCCAAAGTCGCATCGGGTGAGATTCCCCCAACCTCCAACCAGGTCAGATCTGCTCTGGCCAACTCTTCCGCTGCAGAGGGCGTGGTGACTCTCTCGAAGAGAGCCCGCCAAAGGCAACATCAACGCCTTGCGAAACAATTCGCAAAGGCAATGGAGTCTGTTGACGGGATCCGCTACAACACGAATCTGAAGAACAAAAGAGGCAAACAACCTCAACAACAGATGAACGGCGGCTCTTCCAAGCCACCAACGATGGAATGGGTCCGTGTCAAATGGAATCATTCGACGCTGGAGGAGCGCATTCGCAAACGCCGTGCACTATCAGCGCAGGCACGGGCTCGAGTCGAAGAATCCCGTAGAAAGCTGTAGAAAGAAGTGGCCAAGAAACCGCCACCAACTCGCAAAGTTTGGAGGCCGAAGTCTGAAGCGGCAATTCAGGCTAAGGAGTAACAACTGCAGCCTTCAAAAGTTCAACCTCCGGCGAACCAACCCAAATCGCCGATGATTTCCACAACTGCTCCGGGAGATCCCGCAGGTCCGTCCCAAAGAAGGAAATCAACCTTGGAGCGCCTTGGTCCAATTCCCGAGGAGCGAAGCAAAGCTCCAGTCCAACAACGTTTGGGTCCAATGAAGAAGCCCCGAACGATTCAACATGTTAGGGGTCGCCGCAACCCTCAACATGACAAGGAAATCAGGGCAACTAAGCGCACTACGCTGCGTATTGAAGTCCAGGAGCCCGCTGAGGATTCACGCCCACAAAGGCATGTTTTGAGGCGTGTGACTCTCGAAAGCCCGAAGAAGGCAGTTCACCCTCAGAAGTAAATATTCTCGTCTGATGACGAGGACGTTATACCTGGGAAATCGTGCCAACACACGATAGGTTACTCCGACCTTCAAACTGACGAGTTATACTATCGTGTTGGGGGTGCGAGCAAAGCCAGGAAGAGAAGTCCTCGAAGGTTAGAAACTCAATGCCCCTGTTCCAAACTCCTCCGGGCGGTACTGTCTGAATGCAACTGCATTAAGGCAGTCCCCGAAAGAGTTTCAGTTTTTGAAAGGCTTAGTACTGAAACGCCAAAACCAAGGCATAGGCGTTTCCGACGAAGAAGAATGGTGGTCGATGATGGAGAATTTCCGAGGGTCACCACCAATATGACCAGCAAGGGAACATCGGCTCAGGACAATCCCGAGGCGATTCCAGAGGTGCCCCGACGTGTAACTCGTCTGCAGTCCGGAGCTATTATTCGTGCAACATATGGTAGGGTTCGGATAAGATTACCTTCAGGAGATGAAGAATCAGATGCCGGCTCGGCAGTTGCGTTTGACAATACCGTATCCAGGGAAGGACAACCCCGCGAGTCATTCATGATAAGCACGGAACAAGTGGCCAAGATGCTCGAAGAAGCCATGGCCAAACAACAGGAGAGCTTCAGGTTCGAAATGCAGATGGCCATGCAGAATATGAAAGAAATGCATGAGCAGCAAATCTAGGCACTGACGAACCAGCAAGGAGAACCAAGCCGCCGTAACCAGGTTGTTCAGGAAGATGAGCACACAGATACGGATGAAGCTCGCAACGCCAATAATCCTCCCGTCAATGCAGGGGGTGGTAATGAGGATGCTAGTCACAACGCCACGCTTCCACCTCAGAATCGTGCTAACGAAAACACGGGTGAAAGTTTGAAGATCAAAAACCTCAAGAGCAAGATCAATACGTTGATTTCTGCTCAAGAGGTGAAGAAAACGGGCATTCCTTGTCCATACCCAAGAGAATGGGAATCAATCCCGTATCCGGCGAAGTTCAACCTAATCAACTTCATGCTGTTTGATGGGAAGGGTTCACCCACTCAACATGTGATTTACTTCAAATCACACTTGGGGGTTATCTCTGGCAATGAACCTCTAATGGTACGGTCCTTCGTTGGCACTCTTCGCGGAGCCGCCTTCGATTGGTATTGCCGCCTCAAGCCAGGTAGCATGAATAGCTGGGATGATATGGAGACTAAGTTCCTCACCAATTTCTTCGACGACGACACCGAGATATCTATCGGATCGTTGCTGGACGAGAAACAGAAAGACGGGGAGCTAGTCGACACCTTCGTCAAAAGGTTTCGGAACAAGGCGATGAATTGCCGGGACCCGATCACTGAGGAGTTCATTCTCTAGACCTGCCACAACAATCTTTCATTGGACGTGTTGGAAGCAATGGGGACAGCACCGTCCAAAACGTGGAAGGATCTGAAGGTCCGAGGGGAACAAGCCGAACGATTCCTCAGAAGGAAGAAGGCGGAGAGAGGCCAGCAAGCGGCGAATGCTCCAACGCAGAATTTTAACCCAAGGGGGAAAGGTAAGGCACATGCTAATGCAGTTGATGCTAACCAAACTTTCCAATTACAACCTCAGCAACAGCAGCAGCGGCAACAACGGCCTCAGAAGCAAAAATCTTCGGAGCCAAGGTTTCCCAAAGTTTACTCCTTCAAAGATGATGAAGTTCCCGACATCTTCAAGTACCTATTGGAGAATAACAAAATCCAGCTGTCGGCGATCGTAGATCAAGAAGGGGCCAGCAAAGTGACGGATCCGAAGTACTGCGCGTACCATAGAGCGGTCCATCACCCTACGAGGTCATGCTATCACCTTAAGGATAAGATCCAGGCATTAATTAACGTAGGGGTCATAACCCTGAAGCCGTCTAAGAACGTAGGAGCAAATGCAGTGTTAATCAGCTTCGGATCGGTGCCTACAACATGGTTCGAGCCAAAACGCGTCACCAAAGTAGGAATGAAGACGGTGAATGATGATCCATATGGACAGCGCCAAAAGGGACTTGTGCCACACACAGCCCCAAACGGCGAAATCCTCTGGGTTCATCCGGATCTTATTGAAGATGATCAGTGGGCGACTTCCTCGACCAAGAAGGGTAAAGGCAAGTCCTGCAACGCTACTTCCGCAATCTTCGAAGAGGATGGCGATGAAGCTCCTACCTTCCCGCTCTCCGAAGAAGAACAAGAAGTCTTTGCCACCAGAAGTGGAAACCAGTACCGCTTTAACTATCCGTCACCTAGTGATCAGTTAGCTGAGTAGGGGGTGACTAAACGGGGACCAGCCAAAACTCTCACAGAGCTGGGGGTGATTGCAGTTCCTAAACCGGTTGAAGATGCTCGACGACAGCCGGTGGATAAGCAGAAAGAAAAGAGGTCTCAAGAGGTGTAGAATCCGAAGCAGTCTCGTTTCAATCGTCCGATTGGAAGAGATAAACCGGAGAGCTCGAACACTCCGCGCATCTTCAATATTATGGCTCAACTAGCCAATATTCCAGCGCGGATAACGTTGTATAAGTTGCTACGGTTGTCTAAGGAGACCAGGGAAGCCTTACAAGAGGCTTTGGCCGATTCAGAAGCATTCCTTACTCGGGTCAAGCCGGTGCCGGAAGAACCAGAACCGTTAATTTAACAATACAATATAGCGGCTAAGAACCTTCCCTGTATTACATTCACCAAGGAGGATATGCAGACGAAGAATTCGAACCATGATCGACCCCTGTACTTCATTGGATACATTAGCTCCAGCGAAGTCAACCGAATCCAAGTGGATCCGGGTTCCGCTGTGAGTATTATGCTGCTTCGCTTGATGCATAGCCTCGGCATTCCAGTCAGCAAATTAGCGTCTACAAGCACTGTTATTTACGGATTCAACACCAGCGGGTCAAGGCCTTTGGGAAAGATCCGGATAAAATGTCAAATGGGTGATCTGAAGACGGAGGTCACGTGTTACGTGATTGATGCTGAGACATCATATAACTTACTACTGGGTCGGCCTTAGATCCATAGTAATGTTATAATTCCTTCCACTCTCCATCAGTGTTTGAAATATGTCGACACTGATGGTAGGGTCAGGACGGTGGTCGCGGATAAGCAACCATTCAAAGGGTTTGAGAATTATTTCACCGATTCTCTCCTTTATGGTAACGAATCCGATACTGAACCATCGGCCCAGGACACGGACAGCGGAGAAGAAGCTGATTCCAAAGCCGGATTTGATTACAATGGAGGTTTTGTTTTAAATGACATTATACCCTTTGTAATCAATCTCGACGATGAACAATCGTCAGATGGCAGTTGTAACTGGCAACTTGCCAATATCGAAATAAATGATGATTTAGAGTACTCGCTGTCTCTTGATGATGCGATAAAGGGATTGTATGATAATCCCGATTTATATACGCCACTCCGATCATCTTATGTAACGAAGAAACACCTCCAACATTCTTTCGGAACAACCCTGATCGTTCCTGCCAAAATAGGAGGTGAAAAAGAAGTGATTTACGGTAAAGGAGAGAATTTTCCGTTACCAGATCATTTCCTAAGAGAAGATGAGAATGAAGACAAACCTGGTCGACATTTATCTAAGTATAGTCCGGAAGCGCGCAAGCTCATGGAAAAACAGGGATATGATTTCGCACTCGGAGAAGGTTTATACTTCGATCGAGGTTCCCGTATTCCAGCCAAAGCGTCATATGTACCAAAAGGGAAACCGGATGATTATTACCATCACAAAAGAGGCTTAGGCTACGTCTCCTCGTCTGATGATGAATGTGGTTGGCAAGTTATCGATCAAATTGCTAACAAAGCTAAGGATGGGTACTCGTCAGATTCCTCAGAATGGGACTCCGATACAAGTTTGGGGGAAGTATTTAAAGCCCTAATGTCGAACATGACTACAGCTGATCCATCCACAATAGAGGACGACGATCAAATGCCAACGTGGGAAGACCCATGGGTTCATCACCTAAACATGCAGTACGGCGATAGCTTTGAACAGAGGGAACCCCCCACTGAAGATAAAGTAGTCCAAATTAACATGGGCGATGAGGCCAACCCAAAGCCCATATTCATCAGCGATAGTCTTCCCCCAGATGAGAATGAGGAATTAATTGCTCTCATCAGGTAATATATCGACGTCTTCGCTTGGAATTACGAAGACATGCCAGGGCTCGACCCCAATGTCGCAATGCATCGCCTCGATATCAAGTCGGATGCCAAACCTGTCAAACAACAGCAGAGACGGTTTCGTCCACAAATTATGGAAGCCATCGAGGCAGAGGTTAAGAAATTGATCGACTCAGGATTTATCCAAGAGGAGCAGTATCCAGACTGGCTAGCTAATATTGTCCCAGTCATGAAGAAAAATGGTAAAATCAGGATATGTATCGACTTCAGGGACCTGAATGCGGCATGTCCGAAAGACGATTTTCCTCTCCCAATCACGGACGTCATCATCGACAATACGTGCGGATTTGAGAGAATGTCCTTTATGGATGGCTTTTCGGGGTATAACCAAATCAAGATGCATCCGGATGACGAGAAGCATACAGCGTTCAGAACACCCCTCGGTGTCTTTTGCTACACGGTGATGCCTTTCGGTCTAAAGAATGCAGGCACCACGTACCAACGAGCGATGACTAAGATTTTCCAAAAGCACCTCAGGAAAATGATTTGGTTGTGAAAAGCCGCAACAAAGAAGATCACATCAAGGACTTGAAGACGATGTTCGATCTCATGCGGAGTCATCAATTGAAGATGAATCCCACTAAATCCTTCCTTGGAATGTCCAGCGGAAAATTCCTTGGATTCG
This sequence comes from Asparagus kiusianus, assembly GCA_022839385.1. Lineage (NCBI taxonomy): Eukaryota > Viridiplantae > Streptophyta > Magnoliopsida > Asparagales > Asparagaceae > Asparagus > Asparagus kiusianus. Next base: position 489,003 of record BQKN01065367.1, read on the forward strand.
TCGTCACCACTAAAGGCATACATATTGATCCTGATAAGGTGAAGGTGATACATGAATTGTAGCCCCCGAGAAATCTAAGAGAACTCAGAGGATTGCAAGGGCGTTTAGCTTACATCCGGCGGTTCATCTCAAATCTTTCTGGGAAGTGCCAACCTTTCTCTAAGCTAAACAAGAAAGGTGTGTCATTTATTTGGGACGACGCCTGCCAAAAAGCACTCGAATACATCAAAACGTATCTGACGAACCCTCCTGTTCTTGTCGCACCAAAATCAGGTAAACCGTTCTTGATTTACATCAAGGCGATGAACCATTCGATAAGTGCTTTATTAGCACAAGACGATGATAATGGTCACGAACAGGCAGTTTATTACCTAAGTCGGACTTTGGTAGGCGCCGAGTCCCGATATCCGATGATTGAGAAAGAATGTCTCGCATTGGTATTCGCAGTACAAAAGATACGGCATTACTTGGTTGGACAGACGATTTACGTTATTTCTAACGTTAATCCAGTACGGGTATTTATGATGCAACCGGGTTCGATGAATTGGCGGTTAGCGAAGTGGGCCCTTCTCTTGTCCCAGTATGATTTGCACTTCAAACAGCAGAAGTCGGTCAAAGGACAAGCGATTTGTGATCTTTTGGCGGCAAACCCGACAACAGATATGGCAGAAGTATATGATGACTTGCCGGATGAAACCCACGAGGTTAATACTACATCACACCAACAAGTATGACAATTATACTTTGATGGTGCTTCGAGAGCAGTTAATAAGGCAGTAACCCCCGGATGTCCTAAAGTCTCCTCTGGAGTTGGAATTGTCTTAGTTTCCCCGGGGAAGCATGTAATGCCTCGGGCTTATTCACTGACTGGTCCATGTTCCAATAACGTAGCCGAGTACAATGCGCTTCTCATTGGACTCAGTTTCGCCAAGGAGCTGGGGGTCAAATATCTCGAAGCTTTTGGGGATTCTCAATTGATAGTCAACCAAGTCCGTGGAGAGTATGAAGTCAGGAACCAAGACCTGATCCCATACCACCAGGAGGCCGTCAAAATGGCAGATTCTTTCGAAGAATTCTTTATTGAATACATCCCTCGTCTCCAGAACGCTTATGCGGATGTACTGGTAGCACTAGCGGTATCACTGGCGCAGCCGCTCGAAACTGAATTGCTAGTCACAGTAAGATCACATCAACTCTGCATACCCATATACAATATGGATATCAAAGAGGAAGATGATAGAAACATAAATGCCAAGGAGGTGAATTCAACTCAAATCGGATCTGAGTCCCGAGATTGGCGTTTTCCCATCATTGACTATGTCCAATATGGTATTCTGCCAGAGGATGTAAAAGAAAGGGAATCAATCCGCCGAAGAGCACCAAGGTTCTTCTATAATACCGAGACCCATACATTATACCGCCGGGGGTATGACGATTTGTTACTCCGATGCCTTTCGAACGAAGAAGCAGAAGAAGTTCTTAAGGAAGCACACGAAGGAGAATGCCAGGCGCATCAGCCTGGTCCCAAACTGTATGATCGCATCAGGAGAATGGGATATTTTTGGCCAACAATGGTACGTGACGTAATCGAATTCGCCTGAGGATATCACGCTTGTCAAGTACATGCAAATTATATGCACCAACCACCGGAGCGGTTACACACGTCAACCACATCTTGGCCATTCGAGACATGGGGTATGGACATTGTCGGTCTTATTTTTCCCCCTTCGGTCAAAGGTGATCGATTTATTCTCGCAATCACGGATTACTTTTCAAAGTAGGCTGAAGCGATTCCGCTTAAAGAAGTGAAGACGAACAACGTCATCAATTTCATCAAGCATCATGTCATATACCGACACGGCGTGCCGAGACGGATCATTCATGACAACGGTCCACAGTTCATAAGCAAGGCTTTTGTCAGGTTTTGTGACAAGTTCAAGATTCAAGATGTTTCGTCAACAGCTTATTATCCCGCTGCGAACGGATTAGCTGAGGCTTTTAACAAGATGATCATTAAGATCCTGTCAAAGCTCGTGAAGACCAATAAACGAGACTGGGACGATAAACTCGGTGAAGCACTCTGGGCTTATCGCACCACCGTACGCACACCTACGGGAGCCACCCCGTATTCATTAGTATACGGATGTGAAGCTGTATTATCGTTGGAAATCCAAATCCCATCTCTTCGAATCGCTCTCGCAACTGAGATGACGACTGAAGAGCAACATCAGAAACGTCTCAAAGAACTCGAAATGTTAGATGAAAGGCGCTTGGAAGCTCAACAACACATTGAGTTTTATCAAGCCAGAATATCTAGGGCTTTTAACAAAAGAGTCCGACAAAGAAGCTTCAAGGAAGGAGATCTGGTCCTCGCTGCTCGCCGACCGATAATCCTTAACTCCAAGAAGAAAGGTAAATTTGAACCCAAATTGGAAGGATCGTTTGTGATAGACACAGTCTACTCAAACGGCGCATATCGCCTCATTTCTTTAGAGGGCGTCAGGCAATTAATGCCAATAAATGGAAAGTTCCTAAAAAAGTACTATCCCTAGTACATTCGGGATAACCCATTTATCAGGAAGTTCCTCGAAGAATATTACACTTAATATTCTAGAGGATAACCCAAAATCATTTTCACCACCAAAATCCCTCACTGATCAATTTTAATTGACAGTGAGTCCATCAAAAATGTCTTTCTGGTCCAAGCCACCAACAAGTTCCCCTCTTGATTCTTTCCATGAACAAGAGGTCCACTTTCAATTCAGAGTTTCTTTTCGATAAACGAAAGAACTCCCTTCTTTTCTCTTTGGTTAAACCTCTTCATGGTTATAACCAAAGTTGAAATTTCATTTCGATAAACAAAAAACCCATCTAGATAACCGATCCTATAAAAGGTAAGCTTATTTAGATCTTCCGGATTCTCGGAGTGGAGATCCAACTTCTAATTTCTTTCTTGCACTGGAAATAGAATATAAAATTCTTCCTTTCCAGAATCAAGGAATAGAATATAAAATTCTTCCTTCCTTGTTCGGGGAATAGAATATAAAATTCTTCCTTCCCACATCAATCCTTTTCTAAGAATTTAGGATTCATCCTAGGAAGTTTATCCCGAATCCTAAGCAGGGATAAGTCTGCGCCTAACACGCGCTGTCGGTTTAGTCTTTCTCCGTAGAAGAAGACACCAGAGTTCGATTCTG
>BQKN01065367.1:526230-539701 GCA_022839385.1 Asparagus kiusianus
ATTTCTATCATATAGGATATATCACCTTGTGTATATTGCATATTCTTGCACATAACTCTTTGTATATCTATCTTGCAAGAATACATTTGTTAATTAGTTTTAATTGGCATTTTAATCGGATTAGATTAGCATAAGACCCTAATCACCCCCCCTCTAGGGTCTAACATGTTGAACTTGATCTACACGTTCTTAAACCCAAACACACTAATTTTAGGGTGAACCCGTCGTGTTTTGACCATTCATCCACTCGCCGTAATTTTAACGGTTTCGAATGAATAGAACTTTTTGTAGGGCTCAACGAAGGGTCAAAACATGATAGTTTCACCCCAAAATTGATGTGTTTGGGCTTAAGAACGTGTAGATCAATTTCAACGGAGCGGATCGTAAAAATAAATTTAGGGAATGATGTGATTTTAGACCGCGTCCTTAGGTGGGAATCTAAGGTGTCACCTTAGGAAAACATTATCATATATATATATATATATATATATATGTCTTAAAAGAATTGGGCCTCTTTTTTAAATGGCCCTTATTTATTCACATGGGCTAAAAATATGAGGATTTTTTTTTCTTTTTTACAAGTAGTGTGGTTTATGAAGAACCAACACCTCTTCTTCAAGTGTAGAAAATTTTAAAAATAGTTTTAAACGTTGAACATTAACTTTAAAAATATTATCATTTTTAGGATTTTCTATCTCGATAGCCCATGCGAGAAAACTTATTGAGCAATATACGGATATGTCCATCATGATCTCAATTTTTTTACAAAAAAAGATGTAGTTTTGAGTTATAAAGTAAAACTTTTTGTCTTAGTGTAAAACTCTTTCATAATATTGAATTATCATGAAAAATCTTGGTTTTGTCTTTGTAAATTTTTAATTTTATATATGCATCATTTTGAATTTCTTCCAACCCATTCAATTGGAGCATTGTTATTTTTCCTGTTGACTCTAGATCAAGATGCAATTATTTAATTTCCCTCGTCGCTTGGTGTTCTAGCTCAACTGGTAAACAACATATTTTTCCAAACACAAGTCTGTACGATGACATCCCCAAATTGGTTTTGAAGGCTGTAGAATACGTCCATAGAGCATCACATAATTTATCAAACCTATCATTTTTGTTAAGATTAAGATTTCATCTAAAATTTATTTGATCGGTCTGTTTGTGACTTCAACTTGACCACTAGTTTGGGAATGATAAGGAGTTGATAATTTTTGCGTGATTGAATATTTTCACATTAAAGCCTCAAAAGAATGGTTACAAAAATGTGCACTACTGTCATTAATGATTGCTTGGGGCATTCTAAATCAGGAAAAGATATTTTCTTTTAAAAACCTGACAACTACCTTATTATCATTGGTCTTGCAAACTACTGCTTCAGTCCATTTAGACAGGTACTGTACGGCTACTAGAATGTAGTTATTTCTAAAAGAATTAGAAATGATCCAATGATATCTATACCCCACAGAACGAAAAGCTCAAGGACTAGAATTGGTTGTAAGGGCATCATATTTCTTCTAGTGATTCTTCCTAAGAGCTGACAATGGTTACAGGCTTTGTAAATTTTGTAGGAATCTTTGAACAGAGTGGCTAATATAGCCCACACTGAAGAATTTTTTCGACTACTTTTCTTTGGCTAAAGTGGTCCCAACATGCTTGCTCATGACAAAAAGATAGAACACTCCTCATTTTTTTCACCTAGAATACACCTCCTAAAGATATGATCAGGATAATACTTAAATAGATATGGATCATTTCAATAAAAATATTTTACATGTGAGAGAAAACGTCATCTATCCTATTTAGACTAATGAGAAGAGATCTATTTCGTGACTAAGTAATTTACAATATCTACAAATCACTGAACGAATTGGAGTTTTAGGAATTGTTCATCCGGAAAATATTCATTGATTGGGATATTTGGTGATAGTGCATTTGGAAGTCTAGATAAATGATCCGCTACAGGGGTCATCTGCTCTTTCTATCAAGAATTTAGATGTCAAACTCTAGATACCATTTTGACTAATGAGAAGGGATCTATTTTGCAACTAAGAAATTTATAATATCTATAAACCACAAAATAGATTGGGTTTGTAGGAGTTTTTCATCAAAAAAAACATTCATTGATCAGGATATTTGGTGATAGTGCATTTGGAAGTCTAGATAAATGATCTACTACAGGTCATATGCTCTTTCTATCAAGAATTTAGATGTCAAACTCTTGAAGTAGGAGGATCCATCAATGAGCCGTGCTTTGACATCTTTTTTGGTTAAAAGATATTTAATTGTGGCCTGATCAGTAAAAACTTTAGGCAAAGACCCGATGAGATAGGACTTAAATTTTTCTAAGTCAAAGATAATAGATAAAAACTATTTCTCAGTGATATTGTAGTTTTATTGGGCATCATTTAGTGTCCTACTGACATAGTAGATCACATAAAGTTTTCCATCAATCCATTGTCCTAAGACAATACCAACTATAAAATCAGATACATCACACATTATCTTGAAGGGTAAGGTCCAATCTGGTGTATGAACGATAGGAGCACATTAGCTCCTTTTTAGACAATCAAAGGCCTTAAGGCATTCGGGAGAGAAGTCAAATGGTGTATCCTTGGCTAAGAGATTGGTCAAAAGTCTAACAATTTTGCTAAAGTCTTTGATGAACCATCTAAAAAAACTAGCATGACCAAAGAATGACCTGACATCCTTAACATTTTTAGGAGGAATGTTAGAAATGATACTTACCTTAGCTTTGTCAACTTTAATACCCCTGTTAGAAACTACATGCCTAATATATTGTCTTGTTAGACTATAAAGTGATATTTCTCCCAATCAAGAGTCAAAATTTTCTTCCTACACCATGACAAGACCAGTTTAAGATGATGCAAACACTCAGAGAACGTGTTACCAAAAATGAAAAAGTTATCTATGAAAATTTTCATAAAGCATTCTACCATATCAGAGAAAATGATGATCATCCATTGTTGGAAAGTGGCGTGTGCGTTATACAGCCCCAAAGGCATGCATCAATAAGCAAAAGTTTCATATGGGCATGTGAAAGTGGTTCTCTTCTAATCTTCTAGAGCAATGGGGATCTGTTTGTAACTTGAATATTCATCCAAGAAATAATAGATCTTGTGTCTTGATGAGCGCTCTAATATTTGGTCTACGAATGGAAGAGCAAAGTGATTTTTCTGAGTAGCTAAGTTGAGTTTCCTATAGTCAATGCAGACTCACCGTCCAATTTGGATTCGAGTGGGAATCAGCTCATTAGCCTCATTTCAGATCATGATGATCCCAGATTTATTTGGAACTACTTAGTGCAGACTTACCCGAGAACTATCTAAAATGGGATAAATGATCCTATTGATGTCAGTTACCTAACAGGGGGTTTATTTATGGATTAAAGTAGAGTTAGGGTCCTCAAACTCCTTCAGATGACTGGCTTTGTAGATAGTTGATCTTCCCTGCACACGAAGAACTCGTAATAAGGCTGGAGTTATGTTCTCCGATTGTTCCTCCGATGATCAAGTTAGTATATGAACTTGAGTAAAAAATTGTGAGATGATGAAGAAAGCTTTAAAGTTATGTCAAAATAGCACATAGTTATCTTGAGCTACATGGCTTCCTTTTATAGAGGATCAAAAGGGAAGATAGGTAAATTGAGCCGAGTCCAAGCAGGCAGCTGACTCGGTAAACAGCTGACAGGTGTCGACAGTTGGCAAAGATAGGTCATCCAGGTGGTTAGTGCCAAGCAACAGCAGCTGCTTGGTGTTGACGTAGCCTGATAAGTTACAAAAACTTAGGGGACTTGAATAATGATAACTTTGTCAGAGCAGCTAATGCAAAGGCAGGCGGCTACCTGTGCAAGGTTCGAGGAAACTACTGCCTCTTCAATCGTCCGGTGGAGGGCCCACTAACACCGTCTTTTTACTCGACTATGCAATTTGTTGGTTGAAATAGTAGGCCGAGTGTGGATTATTCACAGAGGCAATTGGTCGAGTTGGACGACAAGTACCATCTTTTTACTCGGGTACGCAGGTTGTTGGCCATTAGAGTAGGCCACATGGACAGCTTGAGTCGTTCGAGTTGTATACAAGTCTGATTAGGCATGGTGCGGGACACGTGTTAATTTCCCAAGGGAGGTTAATGATAAGTTATTTTTAGCTATAACAGATCCTATTATGAAGACATTTTAAAATGTCTTTCCTAACCACTTCTTCCATTACTGGGTTTAACCTACGTTGAGGATCTCTAATAGGTTTAGTATCATCTATTAAATGGATTCGATGTTAAATAATGGTTGGACTAATCCCTTTGATATCAGTTGTGATCCATCCAATGGCTTTCCTATTCTCTCTCAAAACATCTAGAGAGCTTCTTTTTTATCGGGTGTTAAATTAAAAGAAATGATGAGTTGAGTAAAGTCTCATTCTCCTCTAAGTAGGCATATGCTAAATTTTTAGGTAAGGGTTTAAGCTCTAACTTAGGGGTTTCTCTATGGATGGGTGAAGTTGGACTCAGGCCTCTATATCCAAGGGTTTAAGTTGCCAATTAATTGCAAACATATGATTGAGTGGCAAATCTAACTCTTCGAGAAACTTAATTTCGTCATCGAAAATCTCCTCAAGACTTAAGTCAAATAAACAAATATCTGACTCAATCTCTCCCTCTTGTTGTTTACTAGAAATTGCCTGGATAAAGTTCACCTCTAGGAGTTGATAAGATAAATCATTGGGCAGCTTTTCTAGGTTGAAAATACTAAGATCAATAATCGTATTCCCACAAAAAGCTTTATTTGATCAATTCTATAATTGATCAAATCATTTGAGGTTGCTAAGAATGGTCTTCCTAAGATAACTGATATTTGACCTTTGAGATTAGAAATAGGCTACGTTTCCAAGACAATAAAATCAACATGAAAAATAAACTCTTCAATCTTGATCAAAACATCCTCTCCCTCTCCTTTGAGAATTTTTACAAATCTATCAGCTAATTGTAGGGTGAATCTAGTTGGTTTTGTAAAACCCCGTAATTTTTAAAAATACTATGGTAAATAGTAATAAATAGGTTATATAATGATAAATATTATTTATTAATAAATGAGTATGTTAGTAATTGATTTGAGATCAATTAAGTGTATATATGAGAGTATACAAGTGTTAAACATACACAAAACGAGTGTAAAACATGCACTCATGCAAAACCTGTAGGCTGGAAAATGTCTTGGGTAAGTCGACTTATGCTTCTCTATAAGTCAACTGATAGGAGATCATCAGTCGACTGATGGCAAGTCATCAGTTGACTAATGGCAAGTCATCAGTCGACTAACAGATGTGCAGGCAAATTCCCAGTTTGGTTTGGATTTGGGTCTTTTTGAATTGTTTTGGGTTTGCCTATATATATATATATATATATATATATATATATATATATTTCACAAAAATCTCTCTTTTACATCATATTTCTGAACCCGAGGAGCCACCCTCTCCCCTCAGTAAACCCTAGATTTATTTTGGTGATTTTGAAGAGCTTTGTGAAGCAAATATCAAAAAGAGGGTGAGATCGTCGGCGTTTGACAAAGGGGAACCTATTTTCTTACATTGTTAGGGATTCCTGCACATGTTAAGGCAAGTTTTATCTCCTCCAAACTCTTCCCCTATTTTATTTGGTTTTTACTTGGGTTTGTTGGACTTTAAAACCTAGTTTAAGTATAAGAACCGCTCTTCTAAATTATATGATACAAAGATTCGATCTTTTATATTTAAAAAGTTATAAACGAATTATCTTATCTAAATTTAAGACCTAAAATAAATTTTAATATGAGATTTTGTCGAAATTTATGGTTTTCATGATGATTCTTACGAACATGACTAAGTTAGGGTTAATACACTCCACTTAAATATATTATTTGAGTTTCATGTAGTTAATTGAACCCTAAACACATTAAACAAATTTAATTATACGTGTTATCATGTAAAAATATCAATTGATGATTCATAAATCAAAACCTGAACCTATAATTCACTTTCTTTTTCTGCTCGGGTTGATCGACCGAAGCGAAGGAATCGATTGACCGATCCCTGCTGTGTGTGCATGTGCATGTGCACATTGTGCATGACGCCAATCGGTCGACCGGTGGCATAATTCGGCCGACCGATGTATTGCTGACTTAAAAGTTTATATTTATCACGTTTGTTTGATCGCAACCACGGAGTACGAGTTGCACGTAGATCTATGTACATTATTGTGAGAGGTGCACCTAGTTGTTTTGAGCACACACAAAAATTTGGAGGTGCGTAATATATATTTCGATCTAGTCATAATAAACAGTAACACATATATTGCATTTCATGATTGTGGATGCTTGAGTGGGTTAGTTGGCACTCCGTAATGAGACCACGGGGGACTACACTCACGGTGGTTAGTTGGTATAAAGCAATGAGATCATAGTAGACTACACTCCATTGTGCATTATTGTTTTCCGGAATAGCATGATATGCCTATTTCCGTAGGGCGATTGAGTAAGGTGTTGATGCCATAAGATATTGTGAGCACCTTACAAAAGCATCGTTGTTCCACTTAGAGGATAGTACAGATTGCATTCATGCTCCCATGTTAGGTACCCAAGAGTAGGGTATAATACTAAGGTTGTCATACATGGCATATTTGATGTGAGTTCCTTTTACTGGATTGTTATATTAGCGACTGTGCCACCTACCCGAGGGTAGTGTGATATGTTTTACATGCTTGGCATTGGATGAGGTTTGGTATTGTTCTGTTTTTCATTTATTGTTTTATTCTTAGGTTTTAGAGTTGGTATTTAGCAATTCACAATTTTAGATACGAGGTATATACATGATGGTTTCCTTGTTTGGATTATTTTGCTCGAAGTACCCATTCTCGTGTTGTGAATTTCTAAATATTAATTTCTACTTAGTTTAGGATAGATGATTTTTTATAGATCTGTATGTTTTAACCTGTATTTTTATATACTCCTAACCTCCTCCCCCAGGGGCGGTGGAGATGATCTAGTTGGCGCTTTAATGCTCGTTGTTTCCTTTTTTTTCAAGCAGTGAGTCAGGTGCATGAAGAGTCGTATGTTGATGGAGTTTCGGATTAGCTTCCATTATTATTTATTTTTAGTAGTTATTTAGAGACAGTAGTTATGAATTACTTTTAGACATTTAGAGTTGTATTTTATTTTATAAAGGTTGAGTGCCTTAGTACTACTTCATTTGACTCTATGTATCAAGATACTTCACATTGGTTTTAGTTTATCAGATGTATTTCATTTTACTCAGTTGAAACATGATCATATTATTAGATTCTCTCATTTCCTTTTCATATTCATTACGGTATTACTTTATTCTATCTGCTTTGTACCTACACTTATTTATTATTGATTCCACTCGAGAGATATTATTATGATGGTCAAATGTGTTATTGCACAGTGTTAGTGCATGGCAGGTTTGATATTCTTGGGTTCACCTTGGACTGTAGCCTTATGTGAAACCAGGGATATCACAGTTTGTATAAGAGCTCTAGTTCTAGCATCCTTAGAATCATCCTGTGTCGAGTCGTGGAGCTAGGATAGAGTTTTATAGGATTCATGTATAGAGTTTGCTAGGAATTCCTAGATTGAGTGAGGATGTTATATATGTAACTCAAAAAGTACGATTTTTTTATGATAACTATCTTACTTGATTGAAAATTATTTGCGTGAATGATATGTGATACAATTTACCTTTTGTTATATGTTTGTTATTTTGCTCGAGGTCTCATTTACTATGTCTTATAAGCTTTACTCCAAAATTTCAAATGTCAGGAAGAGGACGTGTTCATAGAGGAACCTGTGCTCAGGGGGCTGGGAAATCTAATCCAGAGCCCAATCCGCAGTAGGCTCTACAGTACCTGATCGACCTCATAACACTACTTGCAGCTCGATTAGCAAAGATTGGGGAGCAGATGGTGAATCAGGTTCCACCAGTAACACCACCTCTAGTGGTGCTGCCACCAATAGCTCATGTACCTATTGTAGAGGAGTCACCAGTAGTTACACCCGCACTAGCTATTGATAGGGCCGTAGAGTAGGAGACTTGGCTCCGTCTGGTAGAGAGATACCAGAAGATGAGGCCACCAGAGTTTCATGACACATCGGATTCACTTGCAGCACACAAGTGGAAGGAAGATGTGGGGAACATTTTATATATGCTTAATGTGGACACAGTACAGAAGCAGAGGCTAGCAGAATTCAGCCTTAAGGGTAATGTTGGAGGGTGGTACCGAATTCAGTTCACTCCAGAGCAGCGTATGACACTCATCTGGGAGGACTTCATCTTTTTCTTCAACGAGCAGTATGTATCAGCGGCGGTAAAAGCCGAGAAGGAGTTGGAGCTATCCTGGTTAGATCAGGGAGATATGATTGTAGCTGGTTATGATAGAAAGTTTGTAGGTTTTCTTAGGTTCACGGGCATGTAGCAGACTAGGGAGCGTCAGGCTCAGATGTTCTTGATGGGACTTCGCCCGAGCTTACATCGCTACTTAGTGTCTCGACGATTTCATTCAACGCGGGAGGTTGCCTATGCCGCCATATCATAAGAGACTAAGATAGCTATGTTCTAGGAGAGAAAGGAGGGAAACACTAAAGTAGGTCAGGCCGGAGACAAGGGCAAGTGTAAGAGACCATTCTCAGGATCCGGAGGACCCCAGTAATAAGACAAGGGTTTGCAGCAACAATGCCCTCATAAGAAGGGACCTCAGCTGGATCAGAGGGTGCAACAGCAGCGCGGGTTTTAGGATACTTGTTTTCACTGCCACAAGTTTGGACACAGAGCCGCAAAGTACCGCAGCACGCTCGCAGGAGGCCTGCAAGGCAAGAATCAGGGTCAGCAGTAGCAAAGCTGTGGACAAGGCCGAGGCTAGGGCTAGCAGCTAAGGTCTGAGGCACCGCCAGTAGTTTTGAGGATTAAGGGGAAGGTACAAGCTATCCAGGAGATTCCTCATGGACAGATTGTCTCGTATACTGTAGAGTCTTCAGTGCAGCAGACCGCAACTTCGGAAAGTGTGTATGCAGTTGTGCTGTGTGATCACAGTGTGAGTGGGGCTGTAGTAGAAGGTACGTTCCTTGTGAACTCCTTCTCATCCCGTATTCTTTTTGATGATGAAGCTTTGTATTCGTTCATCTCTTATGATTTCATGATTAGACTCCAGCTTGTAGGATAGCCTATAGATATTCATCAGTCGACTGATGACCTGCTTCGGTTAACTATGGTTCATTAGTCGACTGAGCATAGACATTTACTTATTCTAGCCACTTTCATCAGTCGACTGATGACCTTGGTCAGTCGACTGATAACGTGCACAAGCGTTTTTCTGAATAGTGAAAGTGAACTTTGGAACCCTTTAAAAATACCAAATAAATTCCAAAAAATGTAAAATTTAGGGAAATGATTATTCTAATAAAAATGAACATGTTAGAAAAGAAAATTGTCAAATATCATTTTTAATTTGTGAAAACTTATCATTTTGCAAAATCTCAAAAATACGAGTTCATTTAAAACACTTGATTTTTGACAAAATTATTTTAACTAAATTTTGGAATCCCTTTTTAATGGATTAGTAGACTTTAAAAACGATATAAATAGTATTGTGTAGTCTATATTCCAAAAATACAAAATATGAAACAATACGTGTACAAAATAAAAAATGAAAACAAAAAATGAAAAGAATTTGTTCTTTAAAGTCAAACATGTTTTGATACCCAAACACTCTTGGTACCGAAGAGTTTAGGGACATGACCTCTATCAATATAGGTCAATGTCCTTGGGTTATGACCCCATTTAGGCGCATTTAGTGCACATAATCGATCATAACAATAACCACGTAAATGACCCATTCTATTGTAGTACGTGCAATAAAATGGGTGCACTTATTTATGTTGACCATATATTTGTGCACGAGAAACATTTGCAAATAAGGTTGGTCTAATAGATGTATTTTACACATGTGAAATCTTTTTTTAACAATTGAGGTATTTTTGGAATATTTTACGAAATTAAATATTTTTGCAAATCAAAACAATATTTCACCAAATTGCCAAATCTACCACAAAAATTGCATTTGAATACATTCACATGCTTATGATTAACGTTAGGTTCATGTGTGTGTGTATGTTTAGAATAAATCTTATGAGATGCACAACAAGTAATTGTATTGGAATTTGTGAGTTTTCGTGCATTATAGCAAAATTTAGCTAAATGGCATTTTCGGCCGCAAATAGAACACTTATTAATTTTGCTATACATATGTGCTTAGTGAGTGGGTGGTTTTGAGATAGTAGCTTTTGACTTAGTACATATGTTCATAAGCTTCTTGTGGTCGTCAATGCATTTGTCTAGAGTTGAATCTAAAGATGAAATATGTTTCTTTACATTATTAAACTCATCATTAGATATTTGCATTGGCAATAGAAGTAGAACAATCATGATTAATTTTAAAAGAATTGAATTCATTCCAAATTGTTTCTACCTCTAGCATGACAATATTTTTGTCATTTTATAAGCTAGCTATAGTAGAAATCAATTTTTTATTTTTCAAATTCAATTTATCATTGCTTTCTTTAAGTGTAATATTTTCTTTAGGAATAATATCAAATGTGGATGCTAGCAACTCATGATCGGATTTTAAATTCACATGCTTGCTTTTTAAATCTATAAAGTTTTTATGCAACTTGTTATAGGCATGTATTAACCTTTTATATGCACATACGAGTTCATTAATAGATAGTTCATCATCGGAATCAGACTTGTATACCTTACTAGGGCTATTGCCTAGTGGTCGTGTGTACGATAAAGCTCCAATGTTACTTGAAGTAGAATCTGTCAGAATTCGTTAGATCTCCTCCAAGTTGTCATGATGTGCTTCTATATGTTTCTATAAAATGTAAGCACTATCAAAAGAAGCAAGTTTATTAGAGATAGATAAGTCAAAGGCATTTCACAAAAATTCTAACATTAGCTTGTTCATAATAAACATATTTTTATTATTTAAGCTCCACTTAGATTTCTTCAAAGTGGGCACAATGTAAGAACAATTAATAATTTTCCATAATTCAATATTTAGATTTAACAAATAATTTAAATCTATAACACCATTGAGCATATGAAAAATCTTTAATTTTAGGAACAATATCAATAGCATAGCCTAAACTAGGTGCACCATGCATATCCATGATAAAAATACCAGCAAAAATAAAATCAAAACTAGATTAGCAAGATATGAAAGCTTGGATCTTTGACTCTAGGTGATTAAACCATAAATCAAGAGCACCAATCTCTAATACCAAATGAAATTACCCTAGAGGGGGGTGAATAGGGTATTTGTTAATCTAATCTGATATTAATGTAAAAATAAAACTAATTGACAATTATCCTAGCAAGTGATGTATTTAAGTTATATATGCAAGAATATGAAATTAAACTAAGGGTGAAATAAACATGAACATAAGATACAAATGAGATAGTGTGCAAATGACATTCGCAAACAATCGATGTGATCACGGAGTTCGGTCACCCTCGTCCTACGTCTCCGCTCCCCACTCTCGAGGAGAATCTTTACTATCTCAAAATCAACTACACAATTGGTTTTCAACGCTCATCGGTAAACATTTACAACTCTCATAAAGCAATCACACAACACACCCTCTAAGTGTTAGCCTATCATGTGTCGCCTTCCTCAAGTGCTCAGATTTACAACCTCTCCCTAGGATTTACAACCGACGTCACTTCTCTTGGAATTGACCAAGTCTCTCCTAACCACTCCTCTCAGTGTCCTTGTGTATTACAATATGATCTCTCGATAAATAAGCTCAAATACAAATTGTTTGTTCTCTAACAAAGATGAGAATGAAATTAAGCTCACTCTCAATGAATCACTCACAACCCAAACTATACTAAATGTGAAAATACTCAAGCTCAAGGTTGTGTGTATAAACAATGAGTAAAGTGAAATAAAACTCAAAATAATCCAGCAAATATAAATATAACAATTGAAATATAAACGAGCTAGAAAATTGAGTTTAGAAACACTTCTCTAAGCACAAGGGAGAGAGAGATTAGGAAATTTAATGCTAAAAAAGAAATTGATCTCCTCTTCTTGTAAACCTCTTTTTGCATAAACTAAAACACTCTTAAAAGCTTGAAACAAACTTGTGAGAAACTCCCTTAAACATCCATAAGAAATAAATGAGAGTTGAGGGCTTATTATAGCCTCTCAAACCAGCTAAAACCCCCAAAAATTGGAGATAAATAAAACTAGCCGTTATAGGCTTTTGGGGGCTGACACACGCACTCGCCGTGAAAGCGAATCACCTTGAGAGAAAGCCCTGGATTTTATTTTTACAAAATACAAGCCAATCTCGATGTTCTTATTTCTATAATGAAAATAAGAACAGAAGTGAATATCTCAGCAACGTGAGATATACACTCTTCCCAATATAAGATCTAGGTCTGAATATCGAGAAAACCAACCAACACAAGCAATAGCCACTACAATAAGTGAGATATGAGATTTACATGGTTCGGCAAACTTTCCTACGTCCATGGGAAGGGTTGAAGAGAGATTCCACTATGATGGAGAACACCGATGACTTGTACAACCCACAAGATCATCCAAAAGAGATAAGGCTTCGATTTTACCCAAGAAAGATGATCTCTTTCTTGTACAATCCCTCCATGTTCTCTCTATTTTTCTCTCCTCAAGATCTCACCTTTAGATCTAAAAAAATCTTTACTTTTTCTTCTCTAAGCAGCTGGTAAACCCTCTATAGAAACCCTAGAACGAGGTTCCTATTTATATCAAGAAAACAGACCCGAAACAGGCCCAAAACAGATCTAGAAACCCGCTGTCACTATCACTGTTCACCCGAGACACCATTTGGTGTCTCAAGTGAATAGTGTTGAGACACCATTTGGTGTCTCGGGTGAATAGAGTCGAAACACCAAATGTTGTCTCACGCTATTCATGCACTGTTCACAAATCTCCACCTCGTACATCATTTGATAAACCTCAAATATTGGATGAACACCAAAAGAAACACCGCGTGTTAGACCCTAGAGGGGGTGTGATTAGGGTCTTATGCTAATCTAATCCGATTAAATGCCAATAAAAACTAATTAACAAATATATTCTTGCAAGATAGATATACAAAGAGTTATGTGTAAGAATATACAATATACACAAGGTGATATATCCTAGCAATGAGATATGCTATATGATATATGCAAGGATATAAAACTAACACAAGGGGTAAACAATATAAACAAGATAGTGGATGATATAGAAATGAGCAATGCACAAAGGCGATATAAGATATGAACTTAAATATGAAGAAACGCCAAAGCATATTCAAACAAGCAATATGATCACGGAGTTCGGACCTTCCGTCCTACGTCTCCGCTCCCCA
>BQKN01065367.1:540101-551590 GCA_022839385.1 Asparagus kiusianus
ACTCGGTTTTCTAGCTAACCGAAAACTTTACAATCAACACACTATTGCAATCACACTCTACACCCACTAAGTGTTGGACCTAGCCGTGTCTCCCTCAAGTGCTCGGTTACAACCTCTCCCTAGGCACGTCAACCGACGCCACTCCTCTTGGGACGATCCCCGACTCTCACCACACACTCCTCACTCGGTGTACAAGTGTATTATAAAGTGAATCTCACAATAAGCACAATATAACAAATGATTGTTCTCAACTATGGATGAGAACACAATTAAGCACAACTCAAAGTTACAAACTCTCACCACCCAACTATACTATGTATGTAAATACTAAAAGCTCAATGTGGGTGTGTGTAACAATGAGTAAAATGAAATCTAACTCAAATAGCAAACTAGCAATAATTAATATATGATAAATCAATAATGAAATTGCTAGGGAAAAGAGTTAGAAAACTTCTCTATAAACACAAAGAGAGGATGAGAAGATTTTGAGGATGAAATCCTCAACTGGTGATGCAAACTCCTCTTTGTAACAGCAAACCCCAAAAACAAACTAAACAAACTCAAACCCTTATTTAAAACTTTCTTAAACTTGTTTTTAAAACTCTCTTAATCATTGGTTTGAAAAGACATCAGCAATGGGGTATATATACCTCTAAAGATCTCAGCAAAAAGCCCCAAAACGAAATGACCAAAAACCCTAGCAAACAGCTCAGAGAAAGAGCCGTTGGAAGCCAACGGTCACTTTGTTGGTCGACCGGAAAATTATTCGGTCGACCGATGGAGCCGTTCGGTCGACCGATGGAGCCGTTCGGTCGACCGACGAAGAAATTCGGTCGACCGCTAATCAGGTCGAAAACAGAAACGAGAGGCAGACTTCTTCGGTCGACCGGTGCGGTCGACCGATGGAGCTCTCGGTCGACCGGACCGGTCGACCGACAGACTCTCTGTCGCCCAATGCCAAAAAACCAAACGAGCGGTCGACCGGGTCGGTCGACCGAAATCTGACACAGCTGAAAAACCAGGTTTTGAAACATATTTTTTGACTTTTGGAAATTTGTTTAAAATAACAAATGAAGTCCAAAAATTATGAAACTTTGGGAAATGTATATCAACATGAAAACGAACATGTTACAAAAGGAATTTTCCAAATTGCATTTTCCATTTGTGAAAAATCATCATTTTGGAAATATGTTCAAAAACATGAAAACCTGAAAATTGATATTTTGATATTTTGACTCAAATCAACTTTTGAAACTTTGTGAAATGTTTTTATAGACTTAGTAAAACATGTATAAATTGATATTGAAGTCTATAAACTAATAAGACAGTATTTTCACAAAATTGCATATTATATGCAATGTTTTCAAAAACACAATAGAGTATGAAACATATGATTATATATATGAATGTAAATATGTTTCATATCTATATAGCTAAACCAAAACACAATAATAACTATGAAATGTGTAATCTCATATTTATGAACATGAAAACTCAAAACTATATACCTATATATATATGTGGAAACCAAACATATATGTATATATGAAACTATATATATATACATGAAAACCAATATAATGTGTGTGTATAATATTAAGCTTAGAGTATCTAACACACATAATATAAAATCTAAACTAAATTACCCAAGCTTGATGATCTTCAACGAAGCTCTATCTTGGTACACATGCGGATGAAGCGGGATCTTGGATCTTTAACTTAAATGCAATGCTTCAACCCGATATTCCGCCAACCTCCATATTGATGTGATCGTGTAGGCTCAATTCCATCCATCCTCCAACATGTTGTTTGCCTAGAATAAGTACAAAAACACAAACACTAGACAAACAACATTAGAATTAAATTGTTTGTTAAACCATCATCAAAACAAGAAGGTCAACACCGCGAACATCACCAGAGAGATCTGAAACACCAAACTAGGCCAAAAACTAGCTACACTATTATGCCATAGCTGCCCAGCTGTACTATTATATCATGGCTGCCTACGTACCCTCTAATCAAGATCAAGTTAATCATAGTTCTGCATATTGTTCTCCATATAATTCTGACACTATCTCCACCTCACCCCATCACCGCCCCAAAGGGTCATGCCCTCTTGGACAGATCAACACGGGCTGATATGAAGCAAGTCCAAATAATTCTAAAACTTGCTACTTGTCACCAACTTGGTCAACATGTCTCCTGATAATCACATTTTATTACAATTTTATACCCTCATTATCTATTTTAATGAATAAATATACCACTAATAATTATTTTTATCTTTTAATTGCAGGTTAATGAAGAATATATCTCAAACTCCGATCTCTCAACAAAAACCTGTTGATTAAATGAAGAAATGAAGCAAAGAAGCCTATTGGAAAATTAATTTCCAATTTATCCAAAAGCCCAAGCTTAGAAGAAGGATTAAAGCCCAAGAAATGCCAAAATGCATGAAGAAATCAAGAAGCCCAAAAGCCCAAGATGCCAAAAGCCCAACACAAGAGGATCTGCGAACAGCATAATGGAGAAGGGCTGACATCGATGCAAGCATCGATGGGGGCATCGATGCCAGCATCGATGCCCGTATCGATGCTGGCATCGATGCCCCTATCGATGCTGGCATCGATACCCTGCGCAGTTTGTTACGAATCTATGGCTGATTTTTGTTGTTTTTGGATAAGATTTCAATCTAATGGCTCTCATTTACTGGTGTTTACTATAAATAGGGGTAGAGAGTGAGGGGTTAGAGGTGTAAAAAATTTTATAACTCTATTTGGAGAGGAGGGCTATTCTTAATTGAGAAAGCCTTCTAAAAATTATAACTTTTGTTGCAATTAATAATAAAAAAAATTCTCCACTTAAAATCTTCTTCTCTTTGTTGGATGATGATGATGGAGATGAAGAAAAGTTTGAAGGTTTGCATTTCTTTTATTTCTTTTTTGTAATTTCTTTATTATTGTTTATTAGTTAGATTTACATTCATGCTTGTAGTGTAGATTTATTTTCTTATCTTTTTTTTTATTTCTTTTTAGAGTAGATTTATTTTCTTGCATTTAATTTCTACAATTTATTTTGTAGTTTAGATTTTTTTTATTCTTTGTAGTTAGATTTATTTCTTGTTTATAGTTTAGATTTTTATTTTCTTTTTCTTTTTGTAATTAGTTCTTTTTCTTCTTGCTTTTATTTCTTAAGATGTGAATTTAATTCTTGTATGAATCTTAGAATTGTATGAAACTAGTCTAATTTCCTTTATATTGTATGAATTAATCTCTTTCACTTAAAATATTCATGTTTAGGATAATTAACTAGAGAACTAATCGGTAGAAGAAGAATTTGATAATCTATGCTTATCTTAAATGGTTTGATAGGTTATCCTTATCAATTTTAGGATTATTATCTTGTTGTTGTTCTTATCATGAATAGTAATTTTTAACTTAGATGATAATTTGATAGGTTACACTTTCCTTAAATGGTTTGATAATCTAAGCTTAATAAATCTAAGTTGAAATATGATAGAAAGAGAATAGTTTGTATTTTGTAATTAAAATTAGCTAGTGGATTATATTCTAAATTTCTTACCTCTTTTGAATCCTCCATCTTGACTTTCTTAAATTTTCTTTTCATTCTTGGTTTTATTTCTTGATTTTATTCTTTCTTCTTTCTTGCATTATGATTTTATTTATTCTTTGATTCTTCCTTCTCTGCTCTAAAAATTCAATTTATTATCTCTTGCATATATTCACAACAATCACTCATCACATCACACTTATTCTTTATTCCTAATTGTCATGCACAAAACATAAGAACCATTTCTAATAATCTCTTAAAATCACATTCCTCGTGGGATCGATACTTTTATACTATAACTTGATCAATTGTGCACTTGTAATTTTGGTACATAATTATGCCGCATCATCTCCGGATTCTCATTTGTGTGTATCTTCATGAGAGAAATATCATCTTTTTCTATGACATCCCATACAAAATGATACATGGTGTCGATATGCTTAATACGAGCATGATGAACTTGATTCTTAGCCAAATGAATCGCACTCTGGCTATCGCACCACAAGTTTACACAATCTTGTGCAATCCCCAAATCATCTAGAAGACCTCACAACCATAATACTTCCTTCACTCCCTCTGCTATGGCCATGTACTCTGTCTCTATTGTAGAAAGTGTCACTGTAGCCTGTAACATCGATCGCTAACTAACTGGAGCACCATGTATTCTGAACACATAACCAGTAGTAGATTGTTTCTGTCTAGATCACCCGCATAATCAGAGTCCACAAACCCATTAATCTGACACGTATCTCCACTAAAACACAAACCTGTATCAGCGGTACCCTTCAAGTACTTCAAGACCCATTTCACTGCTTCCCAATGTACCTTTCCCGGATTCGCCATGAACTTACTGACAATATTGACTGCCTATGAAATATCTAGATGTGTACACATCATTATGTACCTTAAACTACCAACTGCACTAGCATAAGGTACACGCTCCATGTGTGCCTTCTCTTCCGTTATAGTGGGAGATTGTTTACCTGAGAGCCTGAAGTGTGCATCCAATGGTGCGACGCCCCTATTTTCACACATAGCTGCAGTCCAAGATAAACCCAGAGATGTCAAACCTTTCATGCATCCACACTGTGTAATAACACGTTTCACCATCACAGTAATATCTCTCTAGTGGAATCAACAACAAGTGTAGGTACAAAACAGGCAAAATAAGAGAAATAAATGCATTAGACATGATGTAGAAAGAGATATATAATAAATATAATTATGTCTCAACTGAATAAACTGAATACAACTGAAGTCTAAAATAAATGTGAAGTATCTCAATATGAGTCAACAGAAAATAAACTAAGGCACACATCCTTTACAAGATGAAATACAAAACTCTAAATGTCCGAAAGAAAATATCAACTGTGGTAGAGTCTCATCTACTAAAAATATGTGACAGCGACTATGCTAAAAGTCTGTCATCCTGCGACTCTCCGAAACTCTGAGCTGCTACCTAAAAGGACTTAGAAAATAAAAAGAGAAACAACAAGAGCATCGGAGCGCTACAGTAAGATCATCTTCATCCGCCCCTAGGGGAAGGGCTACTAGATGTGATGGAGACTCTATTTAGTAAGCATAATCTACCTAGATCATTTACCATATATCTAAATAGAATTAATATTTAGAAACCTACAATATGAGACGTAGTACGTCGAGCGAAATAATCCAAACAAGAAAACCCTCATGTATATACCATATATCTCAAATTGTAGATAACTAAATATCAATACCGAACTAAGAATACACAATCTAAATAGAATTAATAATTAGAAACTCAACACAAAACTGGTACATCGAGTAAAATAATCCAAACATGAAAATCCTTATGTATATATCATATGTCTCAAATTGCGAATCACTAATTATTAATTCCAAACTAGGAATAAAGGAAAGCATACAAGGAAGTAAAGTCATCACAATATCGAACCAAAAATATCTTCCACTATCCCTTGGAAAATAATATAAACAATAGTATATAATCTCGCGTACCCACAAGAGTAAAATACCTCGATCATATATAACTCAGCGATGAGTCATATTCACAATGACGTCCACCAAGACTCAGGCTATCAGATAATTATCGCAATGCAAATCCTTATAATGCTTATAATTCATCGCATTATCATGTGTGATGGACTACCAAATTGGCATCCTAATAGTGTACACGGCTCATTAGTCTCATCGCATCAACGTGTGAGATGGATTGCCAAATCAAGGCATCCTAGGTATACAACTCACAAGCTTCATCGCATCTACGTGTGGGACAAACTACTAGATCAAGCATCCTAAACCTGACTCTATACTAATGGTATATCGACGCACTATCCCAAGTAGTACTGAGCGGTGCTCATTAACAATATCCATACACGTATATAATGTATAAATAACCTATATCCCAAGTGTGGTTGACTACAGTACCTATAATAATCCTCTCTAGGATATCTGTGTGCACTACAACACTATTCATGTATGCTCATAATTGTACGTGTGTCATCGTGCGGCTCGAACCCCGCACTCACGGTCAAACAATGCAAAAACAACCACTTAAAAATAAAGAGAACACAGGTCGGTTGATCGCCCTTAGCGCGTCGGTCGACCGAAAGCAACCGTGCACACAATATGCACGCTCAAGTCCTCACCGGTCAACAGGCTAGTTTTGGTCGGTCGACTGGTCAGAGAGGAAAACACAAGTTTAGGTTTTTGATGTTTTGTATTTTGTAACTTTATTTAAAAACTTATTTTTATCAACATGAGGCATATAACAAGATTAAATCTTTTATAATTACTTAATAGGAATTAACTCATCATGATATAAACACTTGAGTTAAACTAATTAGGGTTTAACATCCTAATTAATCAAAATTTACTCAAATAACCTAATTTATAAATATGGTTAAGTAAACATGATAAATTCTAAATATTGAACAAAGATAAATTCGTTTAAACATGCTCACATCACTTAGGTATCATCAACCTAGTGTTTAGGCCTCTTTAATTAGTAAGAAACCTCAATTAATTATCAAACTATGGTTTAAACATGATTTAAGCATGATTAACAAGATAGAAATGAAATTAAATACAACTCTAATGATCATGATCATCAAACTAACATAAACAGCAACTAAAACTACAGATTTTCACATTGGTTAAAAGATTAACATCATAAACTAAGATTTAAAAACATCAGGTTAAGCTTAAACATAAGATTCATTGATTAGACATATTAAATCTTGAATTAACTACAGGGAAAGGTCTGGAGGAAGATGATCTTTCCTCAAATGTCATGTTGAACTCCTGAACACGTGTGTGCAAGATCTCTCTTCACCAAAGTCGTAAAATCTCGTCTTCCTCTCGACAAACGCTTCAAGAACTCTCCCAAATCTCACAAATTATGATTAGGGTTTGAGAGAGGTAGAGAGGCTGCTAGGGTTTGGAATACTGATGAAAATATATATTTTGTGTGTGTAAACATGTATATATATATATATAACTGTAAACCCGAATCAAAACAGCCTAAACCCGAAACAAGAAACCTAGTCAGAATGGGAAAATAGTCTTCTGCATTTGAGTCAAACGGGATCATTCAAGATCGTAAAAAAGCTAACGAGCACATGAAGCAAGTCAGCGAGGCACACAAGTCAACAAAATGACCAAAGACGCAAAACAACCGAAAGTACAAGTCCAGAAGGCCAAAATGACTAAGTCCCGAACTCCCCCCCCCCCCCCCCCCCACGGGATGCGGGGACACCATTTAATATCATGTGCCCTAGAGGGACATTATTTGGTGTCCCGTGCCCTCGCGGGACGCAGGGACACCACTTGGTGTCCCGCACCCCCGCGGGACAACATTTGGTGTCTCGCGCCCTCGTGGGACGCGGCTTAGTGTCCCACGCCCCCGCGGGACACCAGAGTCTGTCACGCGCGCTAACTGCCCAAAAACGCATTTTTTGATATTTTCTCAAGATTTGTTCATTCTAAAGCTTCCCAACTGATTGGATATCATCCACAAATATGGTTAGGCCGTTGTTAACTGAAGATATGATCAAATCTCTCATTCTTATCGAAATACCCCACATCCGGAGCCCTATAAATACAAGCCTAGGGCCTCCTTTCAAAAGGGATAAATTATTATCAAGACGAGGAGGTGCTGCTAAACTTCAGAGCCAAGAGCCATGAATTTCAGCAAGGGATAGCAAGATCCTGGCGAACTTCGGCAAAAAGAAGGAGTCTTTCGAAGGATCTGAAGCCTGTTTCCACCTTTCCTTGAGATTAGGCTTGGTCTTAATCTCGAGAAGAGTACTGATTTCGCTTGGTCGATATCCGTACTTCAGTGGATACTTCCTTTGTGAAGTAGGAGCTCTGATTAATCATTCTGTCAATCGGATCTGATCCATAGGCGGTCCAAGGATATCAACGTCCCCGGTACAAACAAAGATCCCATGCAAACAGAGACTAATAAATAGGATCTGTGTGTTGTTTGAAAGAGATTGTAATCAGTTATTTCCATTGTGTAAAAGTCTTATAAAAAGACTAACTTTTTGTTAAGTTTATTGTAACGCCTGAAGTTGTAATAGATTCAATCATAATGAAGAAAATAATTTTTGACCCAAACACACTGGCGACCACAGTAGGAGCCAATAGTCTCGCTACGGAGACTGTCGTGTCGCAACTTTCGATCCGGATCCCGGTTGACGAAGAGGTCGGATACGAGTTTGACCAACAAAAGTTCAAGGAGTATCTGTAGTCCTCCTCCTCTAGATCCTCCTCCACTCACAAGCACAGGAAGATCAACGCCCCCATTGCTGTTGTAGTTGTACCTTGCAATGCCTCTCCAGCCTCCAACGAGGCCGGATCTGTAGATCTAGACTCCTCCTCAATCAAGGAGTTGAGTGCTGAAGGCGCGCCAATCCTATCGAAAAGGGCACGTCAAAGGTAACATCAACACCTCGTGTGCCAACTCGCTAAGGCTTTGAAACCAATGGACGAGATCTGTTACAAGGTGGTTCTGAAATTCAGGGAATACCAAGTGCCCCAACAGTGAGAAAATGGCCCCTCTTCCAAACCAGCAATAAACGAATGGATCCAAGTCAAAAGGATCCGTTCAGCCCTTGAGGAGCACATCCAAAAGCGCGGTGCACTCCTTACGCATGTGCGAATTCTTATGCAAAAGGCCCAAGAGTTGTAGAAACAAGAGGTGACCAAGGAACCAGCAAAACCGTGCTGAGTCTAGAGGCCGAAGCTCAAAATAGAGGCCAAAACACCGAAAGAACAAGAGTCACACCCAGGTGACCTGGCCAACCGTGGGTCACCACGAGGTGACCCGGCCACTCGTGGGTCACCACGAGGTGACCCAACCGGTGGCAGGTTGCCCTAAGCTGACCTGTGCCTAGGTCGAGCCAGGGGCTGTCCTGTGCCCATTTTTCCAATTCCGGTGAATTCTGCTCCTGTTCTGACTAATCCCGTACCTTTGGTGAAGTCCCATGGCAACACGGACTTGTCCCGATTCAAAATGATGATGGCAGAATGCCTAGGTCCTTTGCATGAGGATCAAAGGAGAGTTTCAGTCAAAGAACGCTTGGGCACGGTTAATGAATCCTGAGCAACTCATCAAGCTGGGGGTCGCACTCACCCTTGCAACAAGTCTGAGCCTTCTCGTAATGGGAAAACCCCTATAACCGACTGCCTCGGGCTACGTATACAAGTCCTAGAGCCCGTTGAGGTCCTATGCTCACAAAAGCGTAGCTCAAAATATGTGACTCTTGAGAGCGCTAACAAGACATCAAATCCCCAGAAGGAAACATTTTCATCTGATGGTGATAACGTTATGCCTGGGAAGTCGTGCCAACACACGATAGGTTGCTATGGTAATTATGTTGATGAGTTATACTATCAGGCTCGGGGTACGAACAGATCTCAAAAGAGAGATACCCGAGAGACGGACTCTCATTGTCCGTGTACCAAACTTATCAGGGTAGTATTATTAGCGTGTAGCTACCCTATGACCGCTCCACAAAGGGTTTCGGTATTCCAAAAGCTTTCTTCTGAAGCATCAAATACCAAGCTAAGACGTTTTTGCAAGAGAAGGTCGATCGTTCAAGAGCATGAACTCCCAGAGGTAACCATTAACATGGTACACGAGGAAAAGTCTGTGATTGCTACAAATGACTCAAATCCCGACTTTTCTCCAGGAAAAGAAGTCAATTCAGGAATAGCCCAACTAATATCTCGGCTCCAGCTAGAAGTCGTCGGACATAGCAATCACCTAAAATCCATGAGGGAACCCATTCTGATGATGAACTCTCGGATTCTTATTCCGCACTCACCTCCGACGACATAATGTCTAGCACGGGACAAGCTTGGGAAGTGTTCATGATTAACACCGAGCAAATGACCAAAATCATCGAGGATGCTTTGGCTAAGCAAAAAGAGAACTTCAAGTTCGAATTAGAAATGACCATGATGCGGATGAAGGAAGATCATGACCAACAGATTCGGGCTCTGTCCAATCAACTTGATGAATCCAACCATTACAACATTATCAACCAAGCAGGTAGTGATTCAGATATTGATGAACATCTTAATGCTGATAACTCTTCTGTTGACCAGAACGCTAGGGGTGGCTCCACTGAAGACAATGACTCTGAAGATTGTCCCACCGAAGATGACAATGCCGAGCATGGTTGTGTTGTTCCGCTTAGAAATCGTTCAAATCATGATACAAATGAGGACGAGAAGATGAAAGACCTCAAGAGCAAAATCAACGCTCTGATGTCTGCTTGAGAGGTGAAGAAGACCGGTATTCTGTATCCTTACCTAAGAGAGTGGGAGTCGATCCTATATCCGGTGAGGTTCAACCTGATCAACTTTACGCTGTTCGACAGGAAAGGCTCACCCACTCAGCACCTAGTTTACTTTGAGTCCCACTTGGGCATGATCTATGGTAATAAATCCTTGATGGTTCGGTCATTCGTTAGCACCCTACGTGGGCCTGCCTCGATTGGTACTGTCATCTCAAGCCTGAAAGCATCAATAGCTGGGATGATATTGAAAGCTTATTCATCGGTAATTTATTTAATGATGACACTGATGTATCAATTAGAACGCTCTTTGAGGAAAAACAAGAAGATAAAGAGAAGGTCGATGACTTTGTCAATCGCTTCCGGAATAAGGCGATGAATTGTTGAGATCCGGTCACAGAGGACTTCATCCTCCAAACCTGTCATAACAACCTATCCATTGATATCTTGGAAGTTATGGGAGTACCACCATCCAAGACTTGAAAAGAGTTGAAGGTGCACAGAGAGCAGGCCAAACACTTCCTTAGAAGGAAGAAATCCGAGAGAAGCCAACCGACGGCCAACTCTCCGAAATCGAACTTCGCTTCCCGTGGTAAGGGGAAGGCACCTGCACCAGCTATTGATGTTAATCAGACGTCACAGCAGCAACCTCAAAGATGTAGGCGTATAAAACTGCCTATAGGTCCCTTAACACAGCTCGACGACGTCAATTCGACAAACCAACCATCGGGCGACGTACGCAAACACGATCGTTAGTCCACAACACCGAAGCCAAGCGATAGGCGACGAAGCGGACTAACGAAGCTACGAGGCTGACAAACCGCACGCAAACAACGGAATAAATCCACTCGCGTGCGGAATCAAGCTAACGGTTTGGTGAATCAACAAGTCATCCAACCAAGAGCGGACTCGAACGAATCACGATCGATTTAAGATCAGTTTCGGACTCAAATTCAAAAGTGGATTTACTGCCAAATCAGGAACCGGATTTACTGCCAAATCAGGTCAACGAATCAGGTCCGAACAAATCAACCACAGAACCGAAAAATGGAAAAACGGCGAAACCAACACCAAGAGAGGCTCGGCCGAAACCGAGCCACCTCTTGGTGGCTCGGC
>BQKN01065376.1:0-28984 GCA_022839385.1 Asparagus kiusianus
TGAGTCGACTCATAAACTGTTGTGTAGTTTACATTTTATTTCCAACGAGTCAACTCGCAACATCATGAGTCGACCCATCAGGTTGAGTCGACTTATGCCTATCATAAGTCGACTCACAAACTGTGTTGGAAAATATCTTTTGTTTCTGCTGAGTCGTCCCATGACTTCATGAGTCGACTCATGATTTTTATGAGTCGACCCATAAGTTGATTTTTAGCTTGTAACGGCTACTTATGAGTCGACCCATGAATAGTACCGAGTCGACTCATAACACTGTAATGGCTATATTTTCAGACTGTATTGTTTTTGGGTTTTTGGTCTTTTTGCCTTATTTTCTCTTGGCTTTGGGGTTCCTATAAATACCCCCACATATCCTTAGTTCTACATACAACTCAAGAGAATGTTTTAAGAAGGTTTAACAAGGGTTTTAAAGTTTGTTTAGTGTGTTTTAAAAGAGTTTATTTGTGAAGAAGTTTCTCACAAGTGGAGGAGATCATCTACATTGTTTGAGCTTCATTTTAATCCATCTCTCCATCTTGTTTTTTAGAGAAGAATTTCTAAACTCAATACTAGCTTTGTATTAATTATTTGTTGTTTATTATTTTCATCAAGCTAGGATTTACATTGAGTTTATGATTGATTTTCTCATTGCTTACACACATAACGATTGAGCTTATTGTATTTTCATACTTAGTATAATTTGGATTGTAGGAAGTTGTAACAATTGAGAGTGAGCCTACATTGTGTTCTCATCTATTGTAGAGAATAATTTATTTGTATTATGAGCCTAATTGTGAGTTGCACATTGTATTACCCTTAGACATTGAGAGAAGTGGTTGGTGAGAGACGGGATCAGTTCCAAGAGGAGTTGGGCCGGTAGTAAAGCCTAGAGAGATGTGGTAATTCCGAGCACTTGAGGAAAGACACGAGCTAAAGACCAACACTTAGAGGGTGTGGAGTGTAGTTACATTGTGAACGTTGATCGGTGAGCGTTTAAAATCGATATTGTGTGGTGTAAACGTTATTTGGGTGAGCGTAGAAAACCCGGTTGTGATAGTGTGAGATTGTAGAGTTTTCGATTAGCTAGAAAACTGAGTGTGAGGTGTAAATATTATTCGCGTGAGCGTAGAAACCCGGTTGTGATAGTAGATTTCTCCCCAAGAGTGGGAGCGGAGGCGTAGGACGAAAGGTCTAAACTCCATGATCATATTGTGTATTTGCATTGTTTATATTGCCCTATCATAATTGTATTTTTAGTTTAAATTGTTTACCCTTGTGTTGTTTATATATCCTTGTATATATTTCACCATATAGGATATATCTCTTTGTTTATATTGCATATTCTTGCTTATATCATATTGTATATCTATCTTGCAAGAATAATTTATTAATAAGTTTTAATTGGCATAAAATCAGATTAGATTAGCATAATACCCTAATCACCCACCCTCTAGGGTCTAACAAAAGACCTCAGTATCTTCACAGAGCAAAACCAAGGCATGAAGCCAAGACGTCTCAGTTTGGTCGTCTCCAACTCTTAAGACCATGGATCATTTTCATGAATAAACCCAAGGCACTCATCAAAGATCTCAGTATCCTCATGGAGTAAACCAAGGCATGAAGCTGAGTTGTCTCAACTCAGTCATCTTTGACTCTTAACACCTTTGCATCATTTTCATGAATAAGCCCAAGGCATTACCCAGAGTAAAACTAAGGCAAAAAAGCTGAGTCATCTCGATTCAAGAACAACTTGAGACATTCTTCAAACCTTAGCGTACACCCGAACAACCTCAAGGCTTGGAATTAAATTCTTACTTGTTGATGGTTTATATGATCACACAGTCAGTTGCATCTAGGATAAGGTTGTTGATGAGTGATGAGGGGCCGCTTTCTTCCCTGACTTTATGTCCAGTTCTTGAATTGAGTGGTCAAGAGATCTGCACATGTAGAAACACGTAAGAGGGTGGGGATTAGTTCCCCATAGTTCCTCCGATGGTTAAGTTAGCTGATAAACTTGAGTGGGGAAAAGAAAATCTAAGTGAGTTCTTGTTGTGTAGTATGATTTTGCAAATTTAGAGAATTTGGATCAGAATCCAGAATCCGGACCCTTGCGGGTTGAAATAGTATATGTATTTATACCTACGGTATAAGGGTAGATTAGTCACTTCGGCCGAGCACAGGAGGACGGTGGCGGAGTGTGGGCTGACAGCTGAGTCAGCCTTTGCTTTACAGGTGTCGGCTGGTGACTGGATGAAAAATCACTTCGGCATTGAATAGAAAGTAATTGGCGGTGTGGCAGAGCCCACATAGTCCAACGAGTGATGAAGGCTATCGAATCCAGATGCATGATGCACCTAATATACATTAAATATGATACTGACATGTTGTCAGTGAGGATAAGCTTGAGGCAGAAGATGTCCTTTGGCTTTGGTGAGAAGTAACACCTTTCGAGTCGGTTTCGTAAGGCATCTGGAAAATAGTCGAGTGGACTCATAATAAGTCGTCTTCGACAAAAGGGAGGTGACAAGTTCTGCCTTTCGAGTAGACATGAAGGAATGTTAAGTTGTCGAGTCGGCGGAGTGGTCATCCCTACTAGTCTTCGGCCGCCAAGTTGATTGGAGCATAGCATGTAGCACACTTGTCCATTGCTTGGCAATAAGGTTGCACTTTAGCAAATGGGAACACCATAACAGTTGGCCCCTTTCGTTTGGAGTCGGCTTGAGCCGGGTTCGAGTGAAATCAAATTAGCTTTGGACGGACGCGAAAGCGTAGTGGATGAGAAACTAAAAAGTCTCTTCAGATTTGACATGGCTAAAATCACTATACATTCCTTTTAATTATCGCAATTCCATTTTTTTCTTAGCAGATTATAGGCTATTCGAGGTGAGTGAGCCACGGCTCGATCTCAGAGAGGACACTTCGAGTTTTGAGAATTAATCCTGGCTGTTGAACAAAGTTTGATCTGAACGATCAAATTCTGGCAATTGTAAGGTTAACGGCCTATATATAAAATAGGGCCACTAGGGTGGTGGTCGCTATCTCTTCAAATTCCCTTTAGAGAACTGTTGATTTTCTTCGTTTATTTTGTTAGACCCTAGAGGAGGGGTGATTAGGGTCTTATGCTAATCTAATCCCGATTAAAAGCCAATTAAAGTTATGTTAATTAAATTGTTCATACAAGAATGATATAAGATAGATATGAGCAAGAGAGATATGAATAAGCACAAATAAAAAGTACGCTAAGCAAAATACAAACAAACGATTGTAGACGGTAAAAATTACCGCTGCGGACTGACGAACGAATTCGTCCACGAGTTGGGACAACCCACTTGGGTGAAGGATGGATCGCAGCCACGGGATGGGCTCTCTAACGCACGGGCCCCACATTTGCCCTCACGCGCCAAGTCACGTAGACTCGCCGGTAAGGTGAATTCGCCCTTATAAGCCAAATCCGCCTGCATGGGTCCACATCCGCCTATGCGAGTCGAGAGCCGGGTTCTCGGGGATAAGCCTCCCCTATTTTCCGCGATGCGAGGGGAGAGAGCACAATGCTCCAGGCCCGTCAGATGGCCGCCCACGATTCAAGTGAGCAGACAGGCGTCAGGGCAGCCTGCATGCTCATAAATGCGGTTCATCTCACCCGTCAGAGTCAAGAGCTGGAGCCGCCGGTATTCGGCAAGCTGTCCAAACCCACTCGAGTACTGGGCATCCATTCTCCCGCTTCCATTGAGGCGTAGGGAGGGGGCACAGTGTTCCAGGCCCGTCAGGTGGCCGCCCACAGTGCAAGTGAGTGGACAAGCGTCAAAGCAGCATGCACCCTCATAAATGCAGCTTACCTCACTCGTCCAAGCGAAGGGCGAGAGCCGCCGGCGCTCGATGAGTTAGCCAGATCCACTCAACTATCTGGCAGCCGCTGTCACGGATACGAGGAGGGGCTTTCCCACTCCTGCGTGACGTGATGTAAAACACGGCTCCTCGAATGATCGCTCATGATACATGTGAGCAGCAGGATATCTCTGAATAATGTATGGTCATATCCCATAATTCAAGGAGCAGCCAAGCTATCTCCCTTGCATTTAAGAGCCTCTTCCAGCAATCCGGAGGGGGGGGAGAAGAGATCGAAAAAAGGAAAAGAAAGGGAAAAAAGGAGAGGTCGAAAACTCTTGGAGGAGGATCGATGATAAGCTCTCTGCATAACCCTTGCACGGCAGCACGATCTTCTAGCTCCGAGCCCGATCGCCAACGAACTGGAAGATTCGAACTCCATCGACCCGAGCTTCTACTGAGTACTGAAGCTCCCCAGCAACCTCGGTCGAACCGTCCAAGGGAAGCAGACTCGGCACGAGCACCGAGCGAAGCATCCTGTAGCTACCGAAAGTCCCCACGTTAAACAAGAAGGGCATTCCCTCCGCTTCTGTTGTAATTCCGATTGATTAGTTTGTAATAAGCCATTCTTATCATACAAACGAAATCCCCTGTTTCCGGGAAAATCAGAAATTTACACATACAGAAGATGACGACCACAGTAAGAGAAGCTGTTTCCTCAAGCAAAATGGTGGTAGCTCAGTTCGACGAGGTTGCTGTTGGAACGACTGTGGAGTCCCTAGAGATCGAGTTCGACCAAGCCAAGTACGAAGAGTACTTGTCTTCTTCCTCTTCCGGTGGCGATGCGTCTCGCAAACGCCACAGAGTCGTGCGCATGAGCCGACCTCAGATGGTCAAAGCTCCCGTGCCTGAAGGCTCTACCCGAGTTTTGTTGGGGAGACCCACTCCAAAGTCGATCGAGGCCAAGCCACATATCGAGAGCATGGGGCGAGAGCCCGTTAGGTGGATCGCCAAACGGCCCTCGGCGACACCCGTCCCGGAGGAAACACCGGTTCATTCCGACGTAGATCATACTGCCGCAGCCCACACGGACGCTCTTCCCTCTAGAAGAACTCGCCAGCGACGATGGCAGACGCTCGCTAAACAAGAGGCCCGAGCCCTCATCTCATACGACGGCCTGAAATACTACACAGGCCCGAAAGACGTTCGACGAGGAGGCAACTCATCTTACGCCGGAAGGCTCTCCAAATCAGGAGCGCCGACGGATAAAGACAAGGCCACCCGCTCAGGTAAACTTTGCTTCTCAGGTCACATCCCCGATGCGAATAAACCACCGCGAGCGCGCGAGTCTACCCAAATAGGCGAACCCTTGAAGGCGGGCGGGTCTTACCCGGACCACTCGACGGATGACTTCAGAGGCAAACCGATAGGCGATGCCTTTCCTACTTGCCCGCGCGAGCGGGGGGTTGAATCTCGCCCACACGTTGAAGTTCGCCCGAGCGTGAGAGTTTGCCTGTCAAGGCAAACTCGCCTAGCTCCTATGTCTAAGCGTTCCACCTAGTGTACGGTAGGGGGTGCATCCCAGACCCTCTTGTGCGATCACTCAGGCGACCCATCTGACCTCGGGGGTGTTCGCCAGTCACCCACGGAAGACCTCCGGGATTACCTAACTCGTAAGCGCACTATACAAGAGGTGAGTCCTCAGTGCCACTGCTAAAGGCTCATCCAGACCGTTCTTGCCGACTGTCAGTGTATAGAAACGGCGAAGCCTTCAGTATTCGAGAGGCTCTCTCTACGACCTTCTCAACCGAGGCCCACTCATCAAAGACGCCGCCGCCAGAGAGGACGCGCTGTCGATGACCTAGAGCTCCCGTCCGCCATAATCAATATGACGGACAGGGGTAAGGCAATACTTTCTGATTCCCCAGATTCGGACTCCGGCCTGGGACCTAACCTCCGGTTTGTCCAACGCGGACAAGGCGGCATATACCAGCGTACCCGTAGTCATAAGGGGGTAAGCATCGGGTTTGATTACTCCACCCTAGCGCCTCCCTCCTACGCTAAAGACGAAGTTCATTCGGCGGTAGCCACGTCCCAAACCTAGACACACCGGCGAGGGTACACATGACTGAACTCGCCCACGAGCAGACAGTAGCTCAAAAGCTGGAGGAGCAGCAGGCGACCATCGACTCTCTAAGAGAGATGATGGAGCAACTTCTGAACAAGAAGAAGAAGAAGAAAAGAACCCAGTGTCCCTTACCCCGGCGAACTGGGGACAAGGAGTGGGTACCTCCTCGTCGCCCGGCGACTGAAACAGAAGATAACAGTAATCCGCAATCTGATTACTCTTCCAAGACGTCGCTAGGGACGTCACATACCGGTAGCTTCCGCGGCAAGAGGTTCGACGAGTTCCAAGACCAGCTCAACGCGCTAAAGCTTCAGCAAAACATGAACAAGCTGGGGGTGGTCCGTCCCTACCCTATCGAATGGGATACGGTCCCATACCCGGCGAAGTTCAAGCCGATCAGCTTGGTGCAATTTGATGGCAAGGGTCCGCCCTCGCAGCACATCTACTACTTCATGACGCAGACTGGATTCCTTACGGGGAATGATGCCATTCTCACTCGACTATTCATAGGTACCCTCAAGGGGGTGGCCTTTGAATGGTTTCGCAAGTTGGAACCTGACTCTATCAAGTTATGGGCCGACGTCGAAAGGCTCTTTTTGGCCCGCTTCTTCGACAACGACACGGAAGTGTTAATGGCCACTCTCCTTGCTGAAAAGCAACAGAAGTCAGAGTCGGTCAACGACTTCGTGAAAAGATTTCGGAATCGGTCAGTCCACTGTCGGGACCAAGTTTCCGAGTCAACACTGATCGAGATGTACCGTAACAACCTGTCGATCCATATTTTATCCAAAATAGGCGCGGTAGAAACTCGGACATGGAAAGAGCTTGTGCGTCAGGGCGAACAGGTGAAAAACATGATCAAGAGGCTAGAGGTCGAAGAGCCGCAGCCCAAGAAGGAAGCTGCGGAGCCGGCTGCGCCAAAGAATCCCCCTCAAACGAGAGTAAAAGAGATCATGGCAGTCGACTCCGCCCCAACGCCAAAGGCTGCTCAAAGGCCAAAGCCCAGACAATTCGAGCAACGCCCCCCACGGCAATACGATTTCAAGGAAGATCAAGTGGTGACAACGTTTGATACGCTACTCAAGAGCAGTCGAATCAAACTGCCAGAAGCCACGAAGCCTGAGGAGGCGGACAAAACCGGTGACCCGAGTTACTGTGCCTATCATAGATTCCTTGGCCACCACACAACCAAGTGCTACGTCCTCAAGGATAAGCTCCAGGCCCTCTACGACGCGGGGGTTTTGAAGAAAGAGAAGGTTCAAAAGCAGGTAACTACGAACATGATCACTTTGAGCTTTGGGGCAAATCTCCCGGAGGTTCAAGCTCCGGCAGGGGTAATTCCTATCCCCAAGGCGGTCTTAAAAATCACCAATGACGATCCTCACAACCAGCGGGGGAAAGGTTTAATCCCACAGACTCTGCCATCGGGGTAGGTGATGTGGGTCCATCCGGACCTCCTCAACGATGAGCAATGGACTGTAAGGCCTTCGAAAGAGGCTAAGGGAAAACATTGCAACGTCGTCTCCGCCATCCTAGGTAGAGATAACGCAGCAATAACCGCCCTGACCGACTCCGAAGAGGACACCAACGTCTACGCCACGAGAGCAGGGAAGGAATTCGCGAAGGAATATCCCACGAGGGCGGAGAACCCGGCAGGACCTCCCACGAGGCCAGCCGCGATAATCCCTCCCAATCCGAGCGGACCAAGCTCAAGCCGCCAACCTTTTCGGTTCAACGTGCTCGCACAGCTAAAAAGCATCCCTGCGCAAATTACCATGTACGACATCCTTCGGCTATCCAGGTCTACTCGGGAGGACCTACAAGAGGCGTTGGCCGACTTAGAGGCGTTCTCCACCCATTTCTCGAAAGAGACAGAGGCAGAATAAGAATGTGCGATTTGTTACCAAATCTCCGAGAGACGGGTCCCGTGCATCACTTTCACTCCTGAGGACATGCTCATCAAGAGCACATCTCATGATCAGCCGCTGTACTTCACGGGATACGTCGGTTCGTCGAAAGTGGATTGGATTCAGGTCGACCCGGGTTCTGTGTTGAGCATCGTACCCCTAAAGATGAATCATACGAAGTTATTTCTAGGAATGTCTAGTGGTAAATTCTTCGGTTTCGTCGTCACAACGAAAGGGATCCGAATCGACCCGGACAAGGTGTGAGCCATTCAAGAGCTTCAACCGCCCCGGAACCTCAAAGAATTAAGAGGTCTTCAGGGATGATTGGCCTACATCCGAAGATTCATCTCAAATCTTTCGGGCAAATGCCAGCCGTTCTCCAAGCTTATGAAGAAAGGCACCTCCTTCGTGTGGGACGAGCCTTGCCAGCTGGCCTTCGAAGAGATCAAAGCTTACCTCTCGAACCCACCCGTCCTTGCGGCGCCGATCTTAGGAAAGCCATTCCTCATCTATATACGGGCCATGGAGCATTCTCTAGGCGCCCTCTTGGCACAAAATGACAACGCGGGCCATGAGCAAGGCATCTACTACCTAAGTAGAACCCTGCAAGGCGCCGAACAATGATACCCGATGGTCGAGAAAGAATTCTTGGCCTTGGTGTTCGCCATCCAAAAAATGCGACACTACTTGGTTGGTCAGACAATCCATGTCATCTCCCGGATGAACCCCATCCGGGTCTTCATGACGCAACACGTGGCGTTAAACTGGCGTCTGGCCAGGTGGGTACTTATGCTCTCTTAGTATGACATCCACTTCATGCCACAAAAGTCAGTCAAAGGGCAGGCCATCTGCGATCTCATGGCTAGTCACCCGCTGGGGGCGAAGACCGACCTGTTTGAGATTTGCCAGACGAACCGCCCGAAGCCAACGTGACCTCGTTACCGGAAGTGTAGCAGATGTTCTTCGACGGCGCGTCTCGCACAACCGCGAATGGCTCTATTATCGCAGGAGTGGGAGTAGTCCTCACTTCTCCACATAACCACGTATTGCCCCGATCCTTTTCTTTAACAGAGCCATGCACCAACAACATGGCTGAGTACAACGCGTTACTCATCGGGCTCGAGTTAGCGAAAGAGCTAGGGATAAAGCATCTCGAGGCTTACGACGACTCCCAACTCATCGTCAAGTAGATGACCGGCGAGTACGAAGTTAGGAACGATGACCTAATCCCTCTCCACAAAGCAGCTATCAAGCTAGTGGAGTCATTCGAGAGTTTTCGCATTGAGCACGTGCTACGATCCAAGAACACACATGCGGATGCCCTCACCTTCTTGGCGGTTAACCTAGCCCAGCCATTAGAGACGATCCAATGGATCACAGTGGCGAGCAGAAGGCTCTTTCGACTGAAAGACGTCCCAGAAGCGAACGCCACCCATCAGGTCTCGGACCAGCCCGATCCGAAAGATTAGCATCTCCCGATCATCGACTACGTCCTATACGACATATTGCCCGAAGATGCAAGAGAGCGAGAGTCTGTCCGGCGACGTGCCATGAGATTCTACTACGATTCGACCACCAAGACGTTGTACCGAAAGTCGTACGACGGTTTGTTACTCTGATGCCTGTCGGGAACAGAGACCCAGGAAGCTCTGCGCGAAGCCCACAACGGCGCTTGCGGGGCTCATCAGCCTGGACCCAAACTTTAGGATCGCTTGCGAAGGATAGGCTACTTCTGGCCCGGGATGGTTCACGACACGGTCGCTTACGCAAAGCGCTGCCACGAGTGCCAGATCCACGCCAACTACATGCACCAGCCGCCCGAAGACCTGCACCCGACAAAGGCTTCATGGCCTTTCGAGGCATGGGGGATGGACATAGTCGGACCAATATCCCCGTCGTCGGCAAGAGGTCATCGTTTCATTCTCGCGATCACTGACTACTTCTCTAAATGGGCCGAAACCATCCCCTTAAGAGATTAAGTTCATCAAGCACCATGTCATATACCGATACAGCGTACCCCGGCGTATCATCCATGACAACGGTACACAGTTCGTTAGCCATGCATTCACCAGGTTTTGTGAAAAGTTCTGAATACAAAACCTCTCCTCCACAGCCTACAATCCTTCAGTGAATGGTCTAGCCGAGGCCTTCAACAAAACGATTATCAAGATCTTGACCACGTTGACTTCCACTAACAAATGCGATTGGAGTGAAAAACTTGGCGAAAGCTTATGGGCATATCGCACGACGGTTCGTACGCCAACTGGCTACACACCCTACTCATTGGTATACGGTTGTGAGGCCGTGTTGCCATTAGAGATCCAAATCCCATCCCTCCGCGTCGCCCTTGCAATGGGGATGACAGCCAAGGATAATCACCAACAACGACTCGTGGAGCTCGAAGCGTTGGACGACAAACGACTAGAAGCTCAACAACACATTGAGTTCTATCAAGCCCGAATGGACAAAGCGTTCGACAAGAAAGTCAAACGCTGGGCCTTCAAGGAGGGAGAACTGGTACTCTCTGTTCGCAGACCGATGATCCTCACCTCCAAGAAGAAGGGCAAATTTCAATCCAAATGGGAAGGGCCATTCGTAGTAGAGACGGTCTATTCAAATGGAGCTTACCGCCTTGTCAAGCCAAATGGCGACAAGATCATGATGCCTATCAACGGAAAATACTTGAAAAAGTACTACCCTTAGTTCTTCTTTAGACTCCCACGAGTGCATGAGTCTAAACTGGCCCTTACACCCTCCAACTGGTACACGAGGCTAAACTGTCCCTACTTCCTTCGCTCTGGCAGAAGACCCCGTGTAAGTCGCCACAGCACTCTCAAAGTATGACCTGGGTCGCCCCTTGGTCCAACTCCCTTACAAGCGAGACCAGGCTAATTCCGCCACGATGACGTCAGACCTCTGGCGGAAGTCAATTCGCCAACCTTCCCCAACAGAATGGCGAATCGACTAAGGTCGCTCACATCGCGACAGACACAGAGTTGCTCAAATCGCGACAAACCCCCACTGCCATGTTAACACTTAACCTTTGGCGTGAATCAACTCCCCAATCCTCCCCAACAGGATGGCGAGTCCACCAAAATCGCTCACATCGCGGCAGACTATTCGGTTAGGTCAACTATCACCTCTAACTGAATCAGCTTATCAATCTCCCTCAATGGGATGATAAGGCCTCATAGTTGCTCCGACCGCAACAAGACTTCATTAGGTTAATGATTACCTCTGATGACCAACGCCGCTATTCCTACGAATAACACAGCCTAAGTAATAGCTTACCATGCGACGTGTTATTACTTCGGTCGATAGTCACACTCCTACGTCCCAGAACTGTTTGGCCTATTCCAGGTATCCTAACAGTCCCTTAGGATAACTGATGGGTAGTAGCCTACCATGCGATGGCTCCTATAACAATCGATCGTCACATTCCTACATCCCTGAATGATTCGATTATCGCCTGTGTCGTCACCCTCACGGACGATGATAATTATCAAGGGCAACTCGACAGGCGTCATGCCCGACGGTTCCTCCGAACGACAACCCGCCGAGCGGCAAGTCAAAGATTGGGGACATCATGTGATCGTATAC
Source organism: Asparagus kiusianus (assembly GCA_022839385.1). NCBI lineage: Eukaryota > Viridiplantae > Streptophyta > Magnoliopsida > Asparagales > Asparagaceae > Asparagus > Asparagus kiusianus. The sequence continues at coordinate 11,461 of BQKN01065376.1, forward strand.
ACGAGCAACCATTCCTGGTCTCGGGCTAAGTGTTACCCTCTTGGTCCCACTTGAGCTGCAACGCGAAAGTCGGGGTTAACCCGACCCCACGTCGCGGACAGCCAAAAGCAGAGAAAAGACTTAATGGCCAAGTCCAAGATAGGTTCGCCAGGAATGGCGTAAGCAGCTCAACTCATGCGCCAAACAGCACAGGCGAATTCAATCTAAAGACAAAACAAGCCGAATGCATACCAACACCAGAAAAAAAAGAGAAACTGTGCATGCGAAACAGAGGATAAGCAAAACCAAAGGCCATTACGGGCCAAAATTTACATGCATACGTTTTTAGTTGTGATGCGGTCGGCATCAATTGAGTTACAAAAAAAAAGGAGCAGAAGGGGCGCTTAGCCAAAGTAGGCACTAAAGGAGCTTCAGTAGGCTGAAGGCGGCGATCTTGGCCTTGACCGCCGAAAGATCCGCCGCACGCTGGGCCTTTGCCACCTCCTCTTGCTTCTGTCGCAGCTGGGCAAGGGCAGCCTCACCGTCCTCTTCCTCCTAACAGAGGAGCTGAAGTGCCCGGTCCACCTCTTCGGCAGCGCAGCAGATTTTCCTGTTCTCCCGTTCAAGCTCCCGCAGCCTCGCCTCGCCGTGAAGGGACCCAGCGTCTTCGAAGAAGGCGGCATCCATATAAGCATCCATCCTGGCCAACACCGCCTGGTGCTGTTTGCGCAGACGCTTAAGGTCGGCCTCCTTCGCCTGGATCCATTTCACCCGCTCCTCACGCTCGAGCATGAAGCGCATCGAGAGAGGCGGTGGCGCGTCCGAAGTGTCGTCGTGTACCAGGTCCTCGAGGCGGTACATCCACCCCTCTACGCGACCGAGCTCCTGCTCACACCGCTGTGCGAGCGAGGAACTGTCCACGCGGCGGACCGCCCTTAGACCCGCCTCCACGAGGGGAAGCGCGTCATAGTACCTCTCGGTACCCTCGCCGACAGCAACGGCGGTTCGGTGCACCAAACCCTCCAACCGCTGGAGGATCTCAAACGCAGGGTGAGACGTGGGGTCCGGGGCAGAAGACCCCTGGACCGAGCTCACGGGGGAAGCGGGCGGTGCACCGATGTCGACAACGATGGTAGAAGAGCCGACACCCTCGGAGGAACTATGGTCAGATGCGGAGGCCATGGAGGGTTTATGCGGAGATTCTCGCTCACGGATTATTTCAAAGACGTGAGAACCTTGCTGAAAAGACGGCAAGTACGGGATATATATCCGAGAACCCGACGGTTGGGATCTATCCTCCTAAGCAATCGAGCAGCGCAGATGTCCTGCGATGCCTCGAGCTCCACGCTAATAAAGGTCGTTCCTCTCGGGACCCCAAACAGACCGATCGGATTGAGCCCAAGAGGCGAGGCGTCCCGTCGCTTCACCATTATTGAGCATTAACAAAGCCTTAGCTGGCAAGCATTTGGGCCCGCAAGCAGACGCGTGGCACGAATTTCACCCGTATTTCGAACCTTCGACTAGGGGACAGATTCGCCGTCGCTTGAGTTTAATTGTAGTATGAACTCACCATCGGTCGAGTTCAACTGTCAATACAAATTCTCATCTCATGAATTTCGCTTGCAGCCTAAATTCACCAGAGGCCAAGTGGGTCCTCAACACAAAATCGCCTCCCCACGAGTTTCACTAGCGACCTAAACTCGCCAGCGGCCAGGTTTGGTCTTCAATGCAAAATCAACATCACACGAATTTCGCTTGCAGTCTGAATTCGCCAACAGTTGAATTCAACCTTCCGGTAAACTCGCCATCAAGTGAGTCTCACTTACAGCAGGAACTCACCAGCATTTTGGAGGGTAACTCGCAGCATGAGCTCACCTACATTCGAGTTTGACTAAACAAGCTCGCCAGCGGTTTAGTATAGCTTTCCACGCAAACTCGCCGTCACTCGAGCCTGCCTGCAGCATGAACCTGCCTATACTCGAGTTGAGCCTTCGACGCAAACTCATCACCGCTCAAGGAGTTTCGCCTAAAACCGCCGTGGGCCATGCCAGAGAAACACTGAATGGTGACATGTTAAAAGAAAGCGTAACAAGAAAACACGAACTTCATCAGATGCTTCTAGACAGTACATTTGGACAAAGTTATGACTTTGCAACTAAGAGGGTCATAATATTACGTTCAAGAAGCAAAACATGCACCTAGTTTTTTAAGACAGTACATTTGAACAAAGTTATGACTCCACAATCAAACGAGTCATAACACAATGTCAAAAGCAAATAAAACAAAATGTCTTAACACAGCCTCAGGCAAGAAGACCTAGTCCAACAGGCTAAAGGATGCGAGCTCTGCCTTAACTTCGGCTACCTTTCTTGCGTGGCCCTCCCTAGCCTTGTCTTCAGCCTCCTTCCGAGCTCGGTCCTTAAAACTGGATTTGGCGGCGGCATCCTCCTGGCGCAAAGCTTCAAGGCTCCGAGCCTCCGCTTCGGCGGTCTTGCCAACCTTAACGCTCTCGGACTGGAATTCCTTCAGAGACGCCTCCACCTGCTCTAGCTCTGTTTTTAAGAGGAGTACAGTGGAAGTGAGTTCGTTCACACGCTTTTCCAGTGGACGCTGCTGACTCACCCAGAAGGCGACAGTGGATTCCAGATCCGCTATTTCTCTAGAGCGGACCTCCTGTTCCCAGGCCTCACGGCGTCGAATTTGGGACAGGAAGGGCTCCACATCGACTTCTGGACCTTCCCGCGTCAAGATTTCTAGCCTCATCAAGCGTGATTCCAAAAGGCGAAGCTTCTGCATGCAACGCGTGGCGAGCCGGTTCTCGCCCAGTCGCCTAAAGTCTGCCGTGCGGTCCAGAAGAGACTGCCTGAAGCCGTCGTAACTTCCCATGCCGAGGCTAACAAGGAAAATCACCTGCTTCACAGCATTCTTGAATTCTTCGATGCGAGCCTACAAGGGCAATGAACCTGAAGAAACAGGCTCTTGACCCGGCGCAAGTGTCGCGATGGGCGGAACCTCGAGACAGGGTTCGACCCCAGTTTGAGCGGCGGGGCTTGAGGTAGGAGAAGTTGCGGGACCCTCGGATTCGTCGTCAGAAATCAAAATGGGCTCAGCCTCGTGTTCTTCGGAAGGCGGCGCCTCTTCATGGGCTGTGAAACACAACGATAACACAAAAAGGGGTCAGACAAGAAATACCTACCCCACCCACGCCTGAATAGAGGTTCAGGTAAAGACATACCTTCAGCGGCGACGACTTCGGCAGCATCCGAAGAAGACGTCTCATTCCTCTTCTTCGAAGTAACCCTCTTCACCTTCGGTGCCATCCTGAAGACGCAAAAGAAATTTGGACTTCCTCTGAAGAAGACGACAAGGAAACTGCGGCCTTTCTTGACAAAGGGGAGGGGTACTAAATACCCTGACTCTAAGCAGTTATCCGCAGCTCGATTAGACTCTTCAGGCCCAAACAGTCGAGGAAAAGGCCGAATAATCCGGATCCCATATGAACGGCTAGGATTCGGCGGTTCCTGGGCATGATCCCCAACCAACGGCCCGAATCGGGCGTGGAGGACGAAGAGACTCATCGCACCGCATTTAATGCAAAGTGACGTGCCCACGTCTCCGTAACCGACGTGCACGTGGGTTAACACACGACCCACTAAAAGCGGAGCTCGCCCACAGCCGAAGTTGTTATTAGTATAACCCCCGCGGATTCGCCCTCGGATAAAATTCGCCTGTAGGCTAGACGAGCTTATAACTGAAATCCGCCGATAAGAGTTTCTTGCGGCCAAACGCCAACTAGCGCATGTTAAAAAAAATATAGAGTACGCGCACAAGTGATAATGGCCAGAAACAAAAGGATAATTTCATTCATAAAAAGGAAATCCTATTACAACAGGGAATCAAAGGCAAGCTACAGAGCTCTCAATCGTAGTTCCACCTCACGAATCTCCCCGGCATAGTGAAGCTCGAGCTTCTTCAGGATCTCCCGACGAAGATCTTCCTTGGTGCGCGAGACTAAGTCCTGGATGATATCTTTGACCTCCTTGAGGGCTCGATCATTCTCCTCAACGGAATCGGCGACCAATTGCCGACGAGACTCAATATCCTCCAACTCCTTTGCCACTTGCTCACGAGCCTTCTCTTGAATGGCCAAGGAGGCCTGTGCGTTAGCTATAACTTGCTTCAGTTTCTCTATCTCAGAGGATAGGCGGGAAAGGCGGTTATTGGTCGTCTGTTGCTCATGGGCCACTCGTGCATCCTCAGCCTTAGCTTGCTCCAACTCTGCTGACAACCTTGTCTCCAGTGACATAGTCTCATTCAGACGGCGATCGCGGTCTTCCACTGCTACTCGAACTTCGCTGGAGGCGAGATCAACAATTGTGGAACTCTTCGCACGAAGGGCGAGCAACTGCTGAACAGCCTCCTCCACTTCTTTCAGACGCTGAAAGTACGGCTTCGCCGCGGTGGCGCCAAGTCTCTTGATTAAGAAGAACACATCGTGTTCAAGATCCTCCTTGAACTCCTCGAAAGGACAACTCTCCTCCAAGGCCAGCTTGACGCAGTCAGCCAAATTTTCTTGGAAGTTAATCAGGGCTCGTGCCATCTTCCTCTTTCGCGAACATTCCAAGAGAAAGAGAGCGGCCTCCTCTGCCAAGGATCAAGTTACGATTGAAGTACTGGTGGTCATAATCGCAGAAGCAGCGATTGGCGCAGCTAAAGCCGGTATAACTACCGACAGGGTAGCAGCCGCAGCATCGATAGCTACTATAGATGAGGAAGTGGCCACCAATCGAGTAGGAGTCCCCCTTTGAATCGGAGACTCTTGCGCTGAGGGTTCACCCCCAATAGGTGCTTCCTCGAGAGTGGAGGTTTCCCCTTGTTGGCCTGACACGTCTGCATGAGCCGACACTTCCTCCTCGCTCGATAGCACCTCATGGATGGAGGCGTCATCATTTGCCTCTGATTCACCCGAATGACCCGCCCAAGAGGGGAGATCTTCCTTGCCAGCAGCTGCATGAGAGGGGTCGGCTGCAAGTGTAAGGAGAACATTAACAAACACCCCCTAGCATGGAAGGATCAACAACGTTAAGGCCTACGCTTACCTGAACCCCCGAGTTCTCCTTTGTCTCCACTCCCCTCCTCTTCGTCAGAAGGAATGGAGATCACTCTCTCAATTGCACCTGCACGGATTCAGTATAAACATCAGAGGGTGCGGACCCGACTTCGTACACAAGGGTACTGCACTAAAAGGTTACCTCCCGGTGTGGACGTAGGAGCTGTCGAAGCCCCCGCCGGTGGGCTGCAGAGAGGTGTCCTTCGGGATCGCCAGAACCGCCTCCGACACGATAGGGGGTGTAATCTCGACCATCCCCCCCACAACGGGCCTTCTTGGCCGCTTCCGCTCCGGAGCCTTCGGCCGCCGCCTCCCTCTGTCGCTTAGAGAGCAGCAAACTGCTCGGAGATAGGAGGGGCATCCCCATCCGCCCAGCAATCGCTCTCCGGGCTTGCTCCAGACGCTTACTCGCCCGGGTTAACTCGACAGTCTCACTCCGTTCACAGAGGGGATCCGACAGAGGATTGGGAGAAGGAGCTCGCATCTCGGACGCCTTCGATTCGTCCATGCCCATGTCAGAACCCTCGGGGTCTTCGACAGGATCCTCCGAAAGCCACTCTTTGGCAGTCTGACGCCCCCTCCGCCTCGAAGGACGAGAAGCTCCCCTTGGGCGACGCCCGTGCTTCGCCAGACACGAGCTCTGGAACCAGAAGCCATCGGGATTAGCACTAGCACCCCGGTACCATCGGCAATACAGGAGCGTATGGTGCAAGTTACGATCCTTCGCAGGCAGTTCAAAACGAGCATGGGTACCACTGGCATGAGTCCAGAACCATCCACGAGCTCCATCCACCAGCCCCCCTTCGAAGTGTAGGCGGGGATTAGCATTGCCCACGTACAATTGGTCGTACCCAAACTAGCAGGCAAACCTACAAGGGATATAAGGCTCGAGATAGCACGTAGAACCCGTTCGTAGGACATGATACCCCGGCCGAATGTTCACCAACCATCGAAAAGCGCCCCAGGGGAGAACTGTGTGATGGTCCGCCGTCGGCACATCCATGAGAGATTCCCTATATCATCCCCCACTGATGTAAGGGAAGAAACGGTGAAAGTTATAATGCCCGAAATGAGAGAGCGTCTTCCGTGCATCGGGGATATCCTTACATTTCCAAGAGCACCTCTCCAGGCGCTGAATGAATGGGACGAACTTGTCTCCTTGAAGATTCGTTGGGGCACTCATCAAGCACTCGCAGTGGTATACGAACCACACCATCAAATAAGTGTACGGCAGCCCCACCCTAGGGTTGGGGGTCCTGATAACCTCTCCTTCCCCCTCATCGATAGTCGATACGCGGTAGAATTAGGCCGTCAGGGTGCGGAGTCCCCGATGGATACACGCTACCATCGCTGACACCAAGGAGTAGGACTTCCCATGGGCTAAGCAAACCGCAGGATACACTACCTCCACAGGAAGCGCCTCAAAAGAATGAGTGGGGATAACGCACCTCTTTAGCCACAACATGAGGTACCCCACGAACAGAGCCTTACCGGAAATAGGGGACTGGGCTTGGTGATGAAACGAATGGAAGACCGTTCTGGATTTGAACCCACCCTCGTCATGCTCAAGAACTATAGTGGCTTCCCCTTCGGCCATCCTCCTTTCCACTTCAGCCTGGTCACATTCGCTCAGCGGCAGAGCAGGCCTTCCTTTGACATCATTCTCAGGGAATAAATAGTCAGCCCAGTTCTTGTGGCTGATCCCCGGGGCCCTTTTCTTCTTGCCTTTGTGGTCGACCGCCCCCAAGGTATTGAGGCATATATGATAGTGACAGAGAAATTCCTGGGTCTTTACCACCAAAGGGGAGCGGTCTAAAAGTTGGTCGATCTCTTCTTGGCCAGGAACGTACTCCTCATACGGAAAGTCTCCTAAAGGCAGTCCTGACACGTCATACATCTCGTGAAGGGCTATCCCGAGCTCACCGTTGGGGGTGAAAAACGTGCCACTGTCCGTACAATACAGCTCCAAGATGCTGTGGAACTGAAGAGCACTGATCTTCAGACCATGTTGATGGCCTGAATGGCCGCATACAGCTCCGAATTCTCGAGGTCGGAATTCTCGGTCAAAATATAATCGGTAATCTTGGACTACCAGGTCTTGCTCCTAGGCGCAGAATAGATCCACCCAGGGGCCCTGAAGTCCTTTGGGGGAAAGCTCCCGCCAGCTTGAAAGAAACGATGACGGAAGGTCTCCACGACCGTTGTCGTTTCTCTGGCGGGTGCCTCGTTGAACAGTAGGCTAGGACGCAAACCGGTCACCCGTTTGCAGGAACTCTCCACCCCATACCCAGCTGTCGAGCCCGTAAAGACACCGCAGGTGACCCCGTCCCGAGTAAGGGTCAAATCCTAGTTCATCACTCTGGGGACCACAAAAGATTGCAAATCGACGATAGAAAACCCTCTCGGCATGCTGGGAAGATAATAGTGAATCCCGTCCACCACGCGGAACCACTTACTCTCCTTAATCAGCAGGGCGGAAGGGTCAGTCGCGGCATCACCGAATAAGAATTGGGGCTTCTGTAGCTCCGTCCTGGCCTCGTCTGTCAACACCGTGTCGGTGGTTAGCTCACGCAGCGTCAAATTGTGCCCATCAGTGACTCTCCTTATCAGGCCGTCGGGCTTATCAGTAGAGAACACAGGCACTGGATCCAAAGGGGGGAGTCGGGAGGCGCCGAATAGCCTGTGCTGCCGGCGAGACCGATGGCCACGCCCTTCGGAAGGGCTTTGTCGGAAAAGGTCGCTGCAAGAAGGAACCAAAGAATCAAGACAGAATATGCTATAAGGGTAAATTCGCCTATCAAGCAAAGACGGGCGAATTCGCCTATCGAAAGGGGAAATCCACATTGTTCGAATGAGGTCTGCCCGTATGAATGATACTCCCCTCTACCAGAGAAAAAGTCGAACTCGCCTATCGAAAACGAGTTCGCCTCCACCCAATAAAGGTTAAGTTCGCCCGTGGAGACAGAAATCGTCCTCTAAGGATAAATGTAAAATCAGTCTAAAAAGGGCCAACTTTGCCCCAAATCGGGGGAGCTGCCAAAGGACGACGGAATTCCAGGAGGACAAGCGACACTCATCCCCCTAACCCGATGCCTGTAACCTACATGGGGTCATCAGACGAACCCCTTGACTTACCCAAGCGCGGCTCCGGTACACTGGCGGGCGCGCCGGCGGAGAGACGGTCGGAATAACGTCTAGGGCCTTTTCCCCTCGCGACATACTTCTTAGATTTCGGCGCCATTGAAGGATGAAGCGGGAACTCTCTCTTTAGGGATTTTTCAAGATTCCTAAGCACGGTAACTCCCAAAGGAAGAAAGTAGCGTATTTAAAGGCAAAGTCGCTTACGTGGCCACGATCACCCTCGAAAGGCGAAACCCTAACGGACGAAAAACATGGCCACAATCGAAATCGACGGCCCAGATCACCCCCAGCAGGTCGAAGGAACCGTGAAAAGAGGGGAACAGGCTGGTCGTAACCCGGGTCCCGAACCGAAATCGACGGCTATATCCAGCGGTTAAATTCGAAAACCACGGCCACCATTCGAACGAGACGCACGAAGCTGACGTCAAATTGTCGAATCACAATGAAAGCGACATGATGAAACCACGCCGCCTTAACTAGGAAAGCACGAAGCCCTACCAACGAACACGTGGTCTGCTCACATTAAACCTAGTTCCACCCCCAAAGGAAAGGATTCATCAGCGAAAACCCGAATAAAATCCGCGAGTCAGGTAGAGTTTCGCCTTCGAAGCCTAACTTCACCTGAATGGCTCATCCGCCTTCGGAAGCAGGCGGCTTGCCCAAAACTTCGAAACCAACGAGGGGGCCTTATTTAAACCTGCCCCCCAGGCGGCTAAGGGTCAGAGTGGAAATCTTAGCATTAAGCCTAAGAGAAACTACTCAACAACTCATCATACTGAGGGGAATAGTATGGCTAGCCCGATTCAAACGGTAATCGGTAAAGGCAGATCAAACCCGTTGATAGCTGAGGGTTTGCTAAAACTCCTAATGTACTTGGTCAGCCCAGAACTTCTTTGTTCAAAGTATTCTAGACCACACGTAAGCCGGTTTAGGTCTGAAAACTTTGAAGGGGGTCCTGTAGACGGTAAAAATTATCGCTGCGGACTGACGAACGAATTCGCCCACGAGTCGGGACCACCCACTTGGGTGAAGGATGGATCGCAGCCACGAGATGGGCTCGCTGACACACGGGCCCCACATTTTCCCTCACGTGCCAAGTCACGTAGACTCGCCGGTAAGGTGAATTCGCCCTCATAAGCCAAATCCGCCTGCATGGGTCCAGATCCGCCTACACGATCGAGAGCCGGGTTCTCGGAGACAAGCCTCCCCTACTTCCCGTGATGTGAGGGGAGAGAGCATAGTGCTCCAGGCCCGTCAGATGGCCGCCCACGATTCAAGTGAGCGGACAGGCGTCAGGGCAGCCTGCATGCTCATAAATGCGGTTCACCTCACCCGTCAGAGTCAAGAGCTGGAGCCGCCGGCATTCGGCAAGCTGTCCAAACCCACTCGAGTACTGGGCATCCATTCTCCCACTTCCATTGAGGTGTAGGGAGGGGGCACAGTGTTCTAGGCCCGTCAGGTGGCCGCCCACAGTGCAAGTGAGCGGACAGGCGTCAAAGCAGCCTGCACCCTCATAAATGCAGTTTACCTCACTTGTCCAAGCGAAGGGCGAGAGCCGTTGGCGCTCGATGAGTTAGCCAGATCCACTCAAGTATCTAGCAGCCGTTGTCACGGATACAAGGAGGGGCTTTCCCACTCCTGCGTGACATGATGTAAAACACGGCTCCTCGAATGACCGCTCATGGCATAGGTGAGTAGCAGGATATCTCTGAACAATGTATGGTCACATCGCATAATTTAAGGAGCAGCCAAGCTGTCTCCCTTGCATTTAAGAGCCTCTTCCAGCAATCCGGCGGGGGGGGGGGGAAAAGAGATCGAAAAAAGGAAAAGAAAGGGAAAAAAGGAGAGGTCGAAAACTCTTGGAGGAGGATCGATGATAAGCTCTCTGCATAACCCTTGCACGGCAACACGATCTTCTAGCTCCGAGCCCGATCCCCAACGAACTGGAAGATTCGAACTCCATCGACCCGAGCTTCTACTGAGTACTGAAGCTCCCCAACAACCTCGGTCGAACCGTCCAAGGGAAGCAGACTCAGCACGAGCACCGAGCGAAGCATCCTGTAGCTACCGAAGTCCCCACGTTAAACAAGGAGGGCATTCCCTCCGCTTCTGTTATAATTCCGATTGATTAGTTTGTAATAAGCCATTCTTATCAATACAAACAAAATCCCCTGTTTCCGGGAAAATCAGAAATTTACACATACAACGATATGTTTACGAGGTTCGGTCACCATGACCTACGTCTCCGCTCCTCACCTCGAGGAGATCTCCACTATCACAATCGGTTTGGAAGCCAGAACTTCTACATACTCGGTTTACAAGCTTACCGAAAACTCTCAAACAATAAACACTATGCAATCACACTTTACACACTAAGTGTAGGAACCTAGCCCGTGTCCTCCTCCTCAAGTGCTCGGATGCAACCTCTCCCTACGTTCGTCAACCGATGCCACTCCTATTGGATTCGACCTCGTTTCTCGCCTCACACTTCTCTCGGTGTACAAGTGTATTACAAGTGATACTCATAAATAAAGATTAAATACAATGGTTTGTTCTCAACAACAAATGAGAATGCAAATAAAGCTCACACTCACTAAATCACACCCCGCAACCCACACTATATAGTATGAAGATATTAAGCTCAATATTATGTGTGTGATAACAGTGAATGAAAAATATGTAACTCAATAAATATAGCTAATATATGAAAATGAAATTATAAGCTATATGAAAAGATGAGTTAGGAAAACTTCTCCATAGACAAGAAGAACAGTGGATGATGAGATTAAAAATCCTCTTCTTGTAGTAGGAAAACTTCTTTTGAAACAAACTGATGAAATCAGCTTAAACAGCTCTTTTAAACACACTTAAGATTTTGTTAAAAACAAAACTTGGTTATTTGAAAAAGAGCAGCAATGAGGTATTTATACCTACTCAAAATATCAGCAAAAACCAATTAGAAAAGACCAAAATAGCCTTTAGATAGCCGTTGTAAAAAATAGCTGTTAAAAAGCAATGATGAGATCGGCGGTCGACCGTGGAAATCTCGTGGTCGACCGCGAGGCACAAAAAAGCTGAGCAAAGAAATTAAAAGCTGGCGGTCGACCGCGACGGTCGACCGCAAAAGTCTCTAATGGATTCACGGTCGACCGTGAGCACATAAAAGCCATAGTATGAAAGTTTGCTGCTGGCGGTCGACCGTGGCGGTCGACTGCAAACTGATACATGGCATATGACAGGTTTTTGGACTAATTTTGAAAATACATTAAAAATATCAAATCAATTCTAAAAATAGTAAAACTTTGGGGAAAGTTCTTAAATGATGAAATAAACATGTTTGAAAAGGAATTTTTGAAAAATTAATTTTCGTTTGCGAAACTCCCTGTTTTTGAAAAGTGTTCAGAAAATCTGTATTTCGTGAATATGAAAATTGAGACATGACTTGTAAATACGTATATATAGATCATGCATACATTATATATATATATATGATAAAGTATGAATGAGCTGTAAACATGAAATAAACACTATTGTAACAAAGTTTGATGAAAAATCATTTATATGATAGAAAACGTCAAAATTGTGTTAAGTGTACATATATTGAGCTTGCATATAAACATACGATATACGTAAGCAAACTAAACTTATACCTAGGTGTAGCACACACATGAACTTGAATCTTTAACTTTTGATTGCCGTGTGTTGAAAAACCTGTAAGGAAAAACCAAAAACAACAAAGACTAGAAAACATATTAGCGATAAATTGTTTGACAAATCATCATCAAAACTATAGGGCCAACAATCTCCCCCTTTTTGATAATGGAAAACAATTTATTATGATATGAAGTACATGTTGATAAAACACATATAAACCAACCATGTATACAACATGAATATTAATGAACATGAATAAACCATACATGAATATTAATAAACCACATGAGCATGAATAAACCATATGTAGATTTTCTCCCCCTTTGACAACATCAAAAAGGGAAAAAAGTAACTAGGAGCAACGCTCCCCCTGCATTCAAGCACAGATAATAAATAATTATATGGACACAAAAGCCCCCCTGTCAATTTGCATAAATGACATATAAAGAACATATATAGGAGCCAAATAGTCATAATCATAATCATTCATACACATCCATAAACATTTGAAATTTAAAATCCAAACCGAGCATAAAGCATTATTAGCAACATGTTTTCACAAAACCACATATTTGTTTTCACAAAACAAGGCATAAAATATTGTTTTCATCACACATTGTTCATGATAAACTAACATAACCATAATAAACCAAATTAGTCCCACAAAACTACATTGTTTACCACACAAACCATACATAATTTGTTCCATAATAACACATAGTTTTCCACACAAACCATAGAGTTATTACAACTCAAAATAAAACATAAGTATCAAGTTTTCTTTCACCAAAACATAAACATCACTATAAGCATAGAATCCAACAAACAAGAATCGATCTCCACCATCATCAGAAGCATGGCCAGAGCCAGATCCCGAACCAGAGCCAGAAGCAGATCCTTCATCAGAGCCCTCATCAGAACCAGAGTCAGAACTGGAAGAGGGATCCGGAATCCCAAGAGACTGACGCTGATAAGATAGAATAGTCCTAACGTCCCTCTGAATAGTTGAGACCTGAGTCTCGAGACGATCCAAACGGGCACAAATATCAGAAGTGGAGGAGGTGGAAGCTCTAGACCGAGAAAGAGAAGATGATGGCTTAGCAGGATCAGATAAGGAGTCAGAAAGTTGCATACGGGAGAGAGAGACTCTATCAAAGTATTCCTTACCCGGATCAACTTTGAGTTCATTGGTTAGAGCAACACCGAAGTGTTGAAGAATAAGAGTGATGAAGCTGCCAAAAGGAAGAAATTTGTGATGCTTGCATGCCATGTTCTTAAGAAAAACATTTACCCAATTCACTTTTATTTTGGCAAAAATGGCATAAACAACATTAACCTTATCAGGAGCAAAATAATCAAAGCTACCGATTTTGGGAATGAGATTATGAGCAACAATACGAGCTATGATTTTAGCGGTGGGATTGAGTGATTTGTTGTTCATAGGATAGGTGCAACCGAGCTTAAATAAGATATCGTTCACAGCCAGATCGGTGTGATCGATAGACATAAGCTCAACGTCACTTGTTGGAATCTTAAGGATTCCAGCAAGCTCGTCGGCAGAAAATAAGATCTGAATGTTTTTAACAGATGTGGTGATGGTTTGGAGACCATCAGCAGAAGAGGTGATAGACAGATTTGCATAAAATAGATAAACAAGAAAAGGATAATACGAAACTTTACGTTCCACATCAAGCAGATTATGCAAACCAACATCATGTAAAATATCATGAATATCATACATGGCTAGTTCCTCATATTTGATATATCGACTAGGCAGGATTTTCAGTTTACACTGTTCCCTATATTTCTTAATTAGGGGTTTGAACAGAAGATAATCCTCATAGTGGGAGGCAATGGAAGATGAGGAACCAGACTCAGGCTTAGATCTCTTCTTAGGAGGCATTGACAGATATGATCAATTAGGGTTTGAATGAAATTAGACAGAAATATAAAACCCTAGAAATGAAAATAGAGCACAATAAGTACAAATGAACAAACCCTAAACCAAAACCCTAGAATTGAAATGTTGAAACTCTAGAGCAAGAAAAGAAATTGAAAGATGAGAGGTTACCCAACAAATTTCCAACACGAAATTTGATGAAAGGATGGTCGCGGTCGACCGAAGAAAACCTGCGGGCGACCGAGGGAAGAACTCTGATTTGGGGGGAAAATTTCGAAATGAAGAAGAAGAAAGGAGTCGGATCATAAGAGGAGAAGAAGGGACGGTCTGGATCTGGGCAGAAATGAGATCAACGGTGGTGGTTGATTTGGGTTTAGAAAAAAATAACCAAATAAAACCGAAACCCGAAGTCAAAACAAAATCGACGCAGAAAAATTCCTTGTGGTCGACCATAACAACTTCCAGAAACTTCAACGGTCGACCGTGGCGGTCGACCGTGAGAAAAATAAAAGCATAGGCAGTTTTTAAAAACTGGATTTTGAGAAGAATATAATTTAGACTTAAATAAAAATTTGTTTTATGTTTATTATACGCATATAAGAATATATGAGAAGTTCTTAGCTATTTAAATCATGAAATTATTTTATTTTAGCTTAATAAAAACTAAATCATCATTAAAATTCAAACCAACTATAAAACAACAAAACAAACAAAAAAAATCACAACGATAGTTTCAAAACTCATTTTGGTACCCAAATCATTTTGGTACCACTAAAATTTGGGATATGACCCCGATCATGTAAATCCAAGGCCCTAGGGTTATGAACCCATTTAGGCGTATTTTGTGCACCGATACAGTCAAAACAAAAATCGTAAACATGACCCATACGATTGAAATTTGTGCAATGTAGAGGTTTGAATGGTTTGCGTTGACCGTAATGAAATGCACGTGGTTTATTTGCAAAAATAAATTTTTCTTTGTAATTATTTTGCAACCGAGAATTTCTTTTCAAATCGAAACAAAACATGACCAAATGACCAAAACGACCACAATAATCACATTTATACACATGAGCATGTTTATGATTTACACTATGTGTGTGTACATGTGTATGTGATGAAGAAGCTTGATGGGATGCACAATCATGAATAGGCTTGTCAATTTTTTGTGCATTATGACAAAATTGGGCTAAATGGCCTTTAAGACCGCAAATAGAATATTTGTGAATTTTGTCATACATGTGTGCATAGTGAATAGGTTTTTTAGAAGAATTAACATTGTATTTTGCACACAAGTCCATAAGCTTTTTATTATTAGCAATACAAGTGTTTAGTGTTAAATTTAATGTAGATATACGTTTTCTCATTTGGTTCAACTCATCATTGTGCATACAAACATTGCTACTAGAAGTAGGATAAACAAGATTTTTCATCATAGATTTCAACTTATCTACTTCTAACATGGCATCACGTTTTTCACGAAGCAAACTAGCATTTTCAATTCTCAATTTTTCATTACATTCTTTAAGAATTATATTTTCATTTGTAATAAAATTAAACTTAGTGGCAAGTATTTCATGAGTGGATTTTATATTTACATACTTACTCTTTACATCAATATAGCAATTGTGTAACTTTTCAAACTCAAGAGCAAGTTCATCAAAAGTAATAATATCATCGTTATCAAGCTCGCATACCTCACTAGGGTTATCACCTAGTGGTATTGTACATGGAGATGAGGCTTCTTTAGAACTTAAAGCCGGATTTTCCAACGCTTGTTGAATAGCCTCCAAGTCCCCTTCATGTGCTTCAATAAATTTCCATAAGGTGTAAGTACTATCAAAATTAGCAAATTTGTTAGAAAATAAAGAGTGAAAAGCATTAAGCAAATATTCTAACAAAAGCTTGTTCATATTAAACGATATTTTATCATTTTCACTCCATTTGGATTTTTCCAAAATCGGAGCAATATAAGCATCCTTAATATTTTTTCATAAATCAAATTGTTTAGATTGAACAAAAAGTTTGAATCTAACACGCCATTGAGCATAAGGGAAAATATCCAAATGAGGAGCAACATTAATAGCATAACCTAGATTAGATGCATCATACATATCCAAAAGATTATATGCAAGAAGAAAAAAGCAATCAACACTAGATTAGCACAAAAACGATAACTTGGATCTTTAACTCAAGGCGATTAGTCCTTAAATCAAAGAGCACCAAGCTCTGATACCAATTGTTAGACCCTAGAGGGGGTGATTAGGGTCTTATGCTAATCTAATCCCGATTAAAAGATAATTAAAGTTATGTTGATTAATTTGTTCATGCAAGAATGATATAAGATAGATATGAGCAAGAGAGATATGAATAAGCACAAATAAAAAGTACGCTAAGCAAAACACAAACAAACGATATGTTTACGAGGTTCGGTCACCACGACCTACGTCCGCGCTCCTCACCTCGAGGAGATCTCCACTATCATAATCCGGTTTGGAAGCCGGGACTTCTACACACTTGGTTTACAAGCTTACCGAAAACTCACACACAACAAACACTATGCAATCACACTTTACACACTAAGTGTAGGAACCTAGCTCGTGTCCTCCTCCTCAAGTGCTCGGATGCAACCTCTCCCTAGGTTCGTTAACCGACGCCACTCCTATTGGATTCGACCCCGTCTCTCGCCTCACACTTCTCTCGATGTACAAGTGTATTACAAGTGATACTCACAAATAAAGATTAAATATAATGGTTTGTTCTCAACAACAAATGAGAACGCAAATAAAGCTCACACTCACTAAATCACACCCCACAACCCACACTATATAGTATAAAGATATTAAGCTCAATATTGTGTGTGTGATAACAGTGAATGAAAAATATGTAACTCAATAAATATAGCTAATATATGAAAATGAAATTATAAGCTATATGAAAAGATGAGTTAGGAAAACTTCTCCATAGACAAGAAGAACAGTGGATGATGAGATTAAAAATCCTCTTCTTGTAGTAGGAAAACTTCTTTTGAAACAAACTGATGAAATCGGCTTAAACAGCTCTTTTAAACACACTTAAGATTTTGTCAAAAACAAAACTTGGTTATTTGAAAGAGAGCGGCAATGGGGTGTTTATACCCACTCAAAATATCAGAAAAAACCAATTAGAAAAGACCAAAATAGCCTCAGACAGCCGTTGTAAAAAATAGCCGTTAAAAAGCAATGATGAGATCGGCGGTCAACCGTGGAAATCTCGCGGTCGACCGCGAGGCACAAAAAAGCTGAGCAAATAAATTAAAAGCTGGCGGTCGACCGCAAAAGTCTCTAATAGATTCACGGTCGACCGTGAGCACATAAAAGCCATAGTATGAAAGTTTACTGCTGGCGGTCGACCGTGGCGGTCGACCGCAAACTGATACATGGCATATGACAGGTTTTTGGGCTGATTTTAAAAATATATTAAAAATATCAAATCAATTCTAAAAATAGTAAAACTTTGGGAAAAGTTCTTAAATGATGAAATAAACATGTTTGAAAAGGAATTTTTGGAAATCAATTTTCTTTTACGAAAACTCACTATTTTTGAAAAGTGTTCAGAAAACCTGTATTTCGTGAATATGAAAATTAAGATATGACTTGTAAATACGTACATATATCATGCATACATTATATATATATAATAAAGTATGAATGAACTGTAAACATGATATAAATACTATTGTAACAAAGTTTGATGAAAAA
>BQKN01065377.1:0-11576 GCA_022839385.1 Asparagus kiusianus
GAGCTCGCCGAGATACTCCTGGGTGCCCCAGTTCAGTCCGAGGCTCTGCCGTTGTTCCGCCGTTGGGGTCGTTGACTTTTCGTCCCAACTCGGATTTGAGTGATTTCGGATGCGTTGGAATTTTGACGAAGAGCTCTGTCGATCCCCATGGTTGGATTATCAGTGGGGCGAATGTGACACGATGGGCATTGCTCCTTTTGCAGCAGTCGCGGGGTTTTCGGTCAGTCCGTATCCCCGTTATTCTGACATTGTGTCGGCTCACGTAGCTCGTCGATTCGCTTCAGGCGCTCACCGACGTCAATTGAATTCTTGTGAACCGGGTAGTGACGTTCATCATCGTTCTCTAACACTGAACTGTTCGTGGGGACCTATCGGCAATTTTTGATGCCTACAGTATACACGACGAATGTCCTGTCGTTGCTCTGAATAGTCAAAACCGGCGTCGTGGTCAACTTAGCCTTCAAAATATCAAAGGCCTTCTGGCACTCCATGTTCCAGATGAACTGTACACCCTTCTTTGTAAGGCGTGTAAGCAGCATCAAAATCTTCGAGAAGTCCTGAATGAACTTCCTGTAGTAGCCAGCTAATCCCAAAAAGTTACGAATTTCGGTCACTGTTTTTGGTGGCTCCCAATCAAGAACTGCTATAACCTTAGCTGGATCCACTGCTATACCCTCTCTACTGATGATGTGGCCGAGAAATCTGACTTCTGAAAGCCAAAATTCACACTTGCTGAACTTGGCATATAACTAATGCTCCTGAAGAGTCCTCAAAGCTACCCGTAGATGCTCCTCGTGTTCTGCCTCTGATCTCGAGTAAATGAGAATATCATCGATAAAACGATCATAAACTGATCTAAGAAGGGACGAAAAACCTGGTTCATCAAGTCAATGAATACCGTGGGTGCACTGGTCAACCCGAATGGCATGACCAAGAACTCGAAAGATCTGTATCGAGTAAGAAAAGCGGTCTTGGGAATATCCATCTCCCGAACCCGCAACTGATGATAGCCTGAACGAAGATCAATCTTCAAGAAATACTGTGCTCCCTAAAACTGGTCGAACAAGTCATCAATCCTAGGTAATGGATACCTATTCCGGATAGTGACTTTGTTCAACTCTCTATAATATGTACAATCTCATACTACCGTCCTTCTTCTTCACGAAGAGGACCGGTGCACCCCAAGGAGAGTGACTCCGGCGAATAAAACCCTGGGCTAACAACTCAGCCAACTGGGTCTGAAGCTCCCGCATCTCAGCTGGTTCCATGCGATAGGGTGCGTGGGATATCGGGGCTGTGCCTGGCTGCAACTCAATACAGAACTCAATCTCTCTCACAGGAGGTAATCCAGGTATGTCCTGAAAGACATCCTGATACTCTGAGACAACTCTAGTCTCTAATAAATCAACACCCTGATCTCGTCGCATCACCTCCTCGATGTATGCCAGAAATAACTTCACAAAATGGTTGCCCTGAGAGGTGGCTACAATCATCTAGGACCCGTCGGACGCTCGCAACTTGATTGTCTTCGTAAAGCAGTCAATACTAATATGGTAGGAAGACAACCAATCCATACCAAGGATGACATCGAACTCAGACATATGCAACACTATCAAATCAACTATGAACTCCGACTCATCTAGACTAACGGTACACCTCCTACAAATGCTCTCCAGAAGCGATACCTCACCTAAAGGGGTGGAAGCTGATAAATGGGTGTCTAGAGGCTGAGCTACGAGCTGGAGTCTAGTCATAAATGTATGAGAGATGAAAGAATGTGAAGCTCCCGAATTGAAAAGAATACGGGTGGGATAAGAATCCACAAGGAATGTACCCTCCACTACGGCTCCGCTAGCTCCATGATCACGGGGAACCACTGCATATACCCTACCTGTGGCTGAAGACTGCTCTGCTGCTGGAGATGGAGAATATGGAACAATCTATCCCTGAGGAACCTCCTGAACTGCTCGAATCTGTCCATCAGTCCTCTGTGCTGCTGGCGGTGCCTCTAGCATGTTCTGCTAGCCCTGACCTCTGCACTGCTGTCACTGCTGCTGCTGGTTCGGACCCTTGCTCTATTGGGCTCCGCTGGTACGCTTCGACACTCCGATGCCTTATGCCCGACCTTGCGATAGTTAAAACAAGATCCCTAGAACTTACGCTGCTGATGCGCTCTCTGATCTTGCTGGGGTCCCTTTTTATAAGGGCCCTGATGCTGCTGCTGAGGTCCAGAAAAAGGTCTCTTGTTCTTGCCCTTGTCCCCGCTCTGTCCAGTCTTGGCCTTCCCTTCCTTATCCTTCTGGAACATAGTAGTCTCAATCTCCTGTGAAATGGCAGCCTCAGCTACCTCCCTAACTGAATAGAACCTCTTCGAGATGAGGTACCGGCGGAGATTAGGGTGAAGCCCTGCTAAGAACATCTGAGCCTGACGCTCTCCTGTCTGCCACATACCCGTAAAATGTAGCAACTCCATGAATCTGCTCTCAAAAATGCCACTGTCATGTCCCCCTAAGTCAACCGGGACAACTCAAGCTCCTTCCCAGTCTGTGCTGCAGAAGAAATGTACTATCCATCAAAGAAGTATATAAAATCCTCCAATGTGAGGGTCATCCTCTGCTCTGGAGTAAACTGGAGTCGGTACCATCTCCCGGCATCTCCCTTCAGACTGTAGGATGCTAACCTCTGTTTCTAAACTGAATCCACACTGAGTATGTCAAGTATATTGCTCACATCCTCCTTCCACTTATGGGCTGCAAGAGGGTCTGGTGACCCCTGGAACACTGGTGCCCTCATCTTCTGATACCTCTCCACCATATGGAGCTAAGCCTCCTTCTCTGTGGCTCTATCTAGGACTGCTAGAGGAATGACTATAGGCGTGATCTCTGGGGATCTCTCTCTAACAGGAACGGCGGGTATCCCCTGCTACTGAGCTACCGATGGTGGTGGTGTCCGTGGTGCTATATGAGTCGTCACCAACTCATCAATGGCTGTCATCCTGGCAATAAGAGGAGCCATGATATCCACCAAGTACTGAGAAGCCTGCTGCGGCTCGGGTGGTGCCTGCTGTGGCTCGGTTTGAGCTGGATGATGCTTAGGTGGAGCCTGCTGTGACTCTGCTTGTCCAGCTCTCCGAGTACGAGGTCTACCACGTCCTGCCATCTCTTTGATCATAAGAAAATAAAAGTTTATGAGTCAAAAATAGACGTCTATAACTAATGTATCACAATATAAATTTTTCACAACATATAGTATTCACACAAATACTTTAAATTTATACAAAAATAGTTGTCATAAAAAAAATATTCTCAAATTTTGAGAGATACGCATATATCGTCCTCACTCATACTAGGAAATCCTTACGGACTCTATACATGAATCCTAAGAAACTCTATCCTAGCTCTATAACTCGATACAGGATGATCCTAAGGATACTGGAACTAGTGCTCTGATACCAATTGTGACGCCCCTGGGTTCACACAAGTCTGCAGTCCAATGTGAAACCAAGAATGTTAAACCTACCATGCACCACACCGTGCAATAACATGTTTCACCATCATAATTAACATCTCTCTAGTAGAGTCAACAACAGGTGTAGGTACAAAAGCAAGTAAAAGATAATACAAGTGATAACTGATGAAATGATAACAACCATATAGATATCTCATCATCCAACATACAGAAATACATAGTCAATGGCTGAAGTAGATAAACCGGAGTTCTCAACAAGTCTCAAATACAAATTATCTGAGTAAAGGAAATAAGGCATACAGCCTTTACAACATCTAGAAAATAGTCCTCAAATGTCAAACAAAAACTACAGTGGAGCTCCAAAATAAAACATAGCGAAAATAAACAGATGAACACTAAAGTGTGTCGCCATCAACCTGCGACTCTCTAGGCTCCTGGCTCGTGACCTGAAATGGGGAGGGACAACGAGCGTCAAAGCGCTAGCGAGCAACATCACAACCAACCCCAAGGGAAATGGCTCGTTGTAAGAAAATACAGTTAATACATTTAAATCCAAAATCACGGATCCTATCAACAAGGGTTTTAGTATTTAGAAACTTATAACACGAGCATAGGTACGTCGAGCGAAATAATCCAAACAAGGAAACCCTCATGTATATACCTTGTATCTCAAATTGTAAATCTCTAAACCCCAAACCCGAAATCTAGTACGGGAACAATAATAAAAAGAAAGTACGACCCTTCTCAGAACATAAGTACTGAATCACGTCATAACTAACATAGGTGTCATGTCATAACCTACATAAGTGCCGTGTCTTAAACTACATAAGTGTCGTGTCATAACCTTATGTGAAGTGCCATCTGCAGGGTTAATACAGGTGTCCAATACATGTACTAGATATAGTGATTTACCAACTCATGGTACAAAGGAGTAAATGTCCAACACGAGGACTGAAATGGATTATAGTCCAACACGAGGACTGAAATGGATTATAGTCCAACACGAGGACTATGCGACTGTGCAAATATCACTGATATACATAGAAAAATCTACTATACAGATTTCACACTCGACTCGGTGTGCAAAATTCTAAACTGGTACCCTCAGGTCATCTATCATGCATAGATACATAGTAAGACTAAAAACTAAAGTCATCTAATAGAGGCAAACGCTCGAACAAGCGTGATGTTCAACAAAAACCAACAAGGCATAAAATCTGTGTGGCGGTCGACCGTAGAGGTCACCCCGGTCAACCGCGCGCAGAGCCGAGGATCGCTGAGCTCAAAACTGAGTGACGGTCGACCACAGAGATCATCACAGTCGATCGCGACCAGAGCAGAAACCCCACTGCTCAGCTGAACGACCCATGGTCGACCGCCGCGCCCACGCGGTCGACCGTGCAGAGGGCAGACAGTCTCTGCCCTTCTGCGCGCCTAGCGGTCGACCACCGCGTCCACCGCGGTCGACCGCGAAGCAGACAGAAGCCCAGATCTGGGTTTCTGTCAGCTTCGAAACCTTAAAATTTTTGATAATTCTTATGATATTGAAATACTAATGTTTCTAATATGTCATTTGGCAGAAAACAACAAATTTAAACATTTAAAATCTATCACAAAGACCCCAAACATATAAACATGATTTAGATGTTTTTAAAACAGTGAAAACAAGATTTTACTTTTGCTAAAAACGTTTTCAGATCTAGATCTCATAATTAAAATTCGTTGGTGAGCTTTTAAAATCTAAAATACTTGGTTCTCACATCATATACCATAATAATCTATTTTCTAATCATAAAATACGATTTAGGCTCAATAAAACCGAATTAAAACTCAAATAAAGCATGAAAACAAGGAGGGTGAAGTTGGGCTAGATGTTACTCGCCTCTGGTGAGAAATGAACCCTATATCTGTAGGAGAACGATTTCCTTCGCTGAATCCCACCAAAAATCCGCTGCAAATCCTTCGAAACTCCTTACAAATCACCAAGAAATGAAAATTAGGGTTTTAGGGAAGAGAGGGGGCTAGGGTTTCTGATTTCAGATGGAAAGAGGACTCTCTCGGGTTCATTAGAATATATACAAACCCCACAACCCGACCCGAAACCCGTTTAGACCTGATTTTGAGAAAACAAACTGTCTGTTGTGCGGTCGACCGCCATGGTCGACCGCACAACAGGAAAAGAATTCCTTTGTGCCCGACTGCTGTGCGGTCGACCGCGCAACAGAAAAATGCCTGTTTTGATTGATATATATGCTGGTCTATCCACTTGATTCCTCTCACATAGAATCACTTGCTAGGCTCCCAAACACTATTCATCACATTCATCTAATATATATATGATTAATTATCACAAAAGAATTATTTATCACTAATAATTCACATATATTCATTACAAAATTTACGGGGTTCTACAGCAACAATCTTAACAAGTAACAATTAGTAAGCTAAGGATTTTATTTGAAAACATTGAATATTGAAGCTTGTGACAACCCCAAGCAAAATCATCACAACAGTAATTCTTTGTGAATTGGTTAAAGAGGAAACCTTTATATCATAAATGTTAGATCACATGCTGCGCTAGTAATCAGGAAGAGTATTTTACGTCTAGCTGACAATATATCCATTCATAGGATCAATAAAAGCAGTTTTTTATCGATTGCCTCTCACAAAATGCAGGATCATATCCATAGACAATAATAAAATATAGTAAAATAGTTAAATATCAAAGAGTAATTTTATGTAATATAAGCAATCACATAAGCATACAAAACTACTAATAACTTTGCATTAAAATGTCTTATAAAAATTCCTAATTGTAATAAAAAATTAAATTGTTATATAAAATGATTAAAAAATATTGTTCTTGAAAATTTCTAATTGAACTAAGATCAAGCTTTCTCCACCTTTATTTTTTTTCTAGACAACTCTAGAGTAGCATCTTCATCATCAACGTTGATAGTAATATCAGGCTGGAGTTGAATTTCTTATGCTATTATATTGCCTTCGCCTTGTTCATCTTTTGTCTTTTCATCTAATTTCACCAGGAATTTGAATGTTTTTCTAATGTTCAAAATAAATTTTTGAAAATATGGACTCTGATTATTTTTATGTTGTAATGAGAACAAATGTTATATTAATACTTATGAATTTGTTTATTTTCTAATTTACTACTTGAATAGAGTTAGGAATTACCTCTTTCTTTTCTATAATGAATTTTTCTGCTACGTCAAAGAGTGTTATTCTTGCATTATCCGTACCATTTTCCACGAGAATCTTAACTAAGTACCTGTATTTTTCATTGTTAAAGCTAAAAGACAGTTAGTATTGTATTTTAATATGTTCATGTCATAAAAAAAGATATATTACTTAACCTTGGTACTGGGTCATCAATGATTCTGCGACATTTGTCATCAGACACTCTTTACTAACATCTTTATCAACCTTCTTGTCACAGCCTTTACAAGCATAGAACTATGGTTCGAGCCTATTTAAAATAGTAGTTATCTTTGCCTTAAATGTGCAATATCGTGCCTGTATATTAACAAAGTTTAGTTAGATTTAAATTTGTAGATAAGAATATGTATATAATATTGTACCTGTATCGAATTCTGTGATGTATGCATAATATCACTAATATGAATTTCATTAGCATTTTTAAAAAGCGTTGATGGATATCCTTTTGTTTTTGCAGCTTCTTCCAATTGAAACCTGCATATTAGATTAAAATATAATACTATTTTATTATTAGGTTATATGAAAGTATGATTGTTCTGCTTACCATTCCATTAATTTGCTAGCTAGTTCTATTTTTGGGTTGATACATAATGTTAAAATAATTTGCAATGATATGCTTGTATACTCTGCATAAATGAGAAAATTATAGGATTAATTTTATGTTTAGCTATATTTAATAAGAATTTCATCAATAATTTTTGTACCTTGATATATAGAGATTTTAAAATCTGATAATGCTATTACAGGCTTATATTTGATTTCTGCTTCAAGAATTGATCCTTCATTTGTAGCCAAATCTCCAAATAAAGTTGCACGCATTGGTATTCCACTGCATATGAAAAAAGAAAGAACGTTAATCTTTTTTCTTCTTATGATATTGGAAATAAGTAACATGAATATACCTTATATCCATAAGCGTGATTTCCCTCCTTGTGTCTGGTTTGTTGTGTCTTGCAATATAGTTGATCACCGGCTTCACATTAGTTGTTATTGCAAGAATATCTGTAAGTGATTTGATAAAAAGATTATGATTCTGTAGATTAATGTCTCATTTTGTATTGAAGATTAAAGTAAGAAATTTATAAGTACTTACTAATTTTTGTTGCATCTTTCATGGAAAATGCTTTTTCAAATGGGACAAAGTTGTTAAATATGTTCTCCAAGTGGAATCATGTTGGTGCTTCTTTGATCGATACGTCTTTTGTTAATACTAATTCAAGTGAGTTGTGGATACTTGGATAAGCCGAGTTTATTCTTTTCACTTCTCCATTTGAAATGAAAATAATTTGATTTTTTCGATAGTCACTCCGTACATTACTCCTTGTATTTTGTTACCCTGCAAATATTATTAAGATAAGAGATCAATGCATGGAAAATATAATTAATTAATAGTAAGCTATATATTGTATTTTAGTTAGTTATATGTTAACAAAAAAACAACATAAAAAGTCATTCTGAAAGTTGTTAGGGTTTTAATGAAATTACCAAATATATAAATAGGTTTAGCAATATTCATATGATCAAACGTGACATTGTGCAAGAAATATAATACAAAGAATAATTTTATTTTACCTGAGCGTCAGCGAGAATTAGCTTTAGTAATTTCCCTGATCCTTTTGCATTTTTGTAAGTGACCTCTGCACTTCGAAGTATGATAACATGAATGGTCCATTTTTTCTAAAACTTCTTAAGCTGACTTATTTAGATGTGCTGAGTTTGCCCTTCAGTACTGGTAGTCATATTTTCTGTTAATTTGATTAAAATATACATGTTAGTTTTGACCGATATTATAGAATATACCATAGCTTAGAAAATAAATTTATTGATTATTGTTCCTCATAAGGTTTTGAATATTAATAACTCATAATATAGTCTAAGTGGGGGAAAAAATTACTTGAATGCTAAAGGAAAAAAATTATACAATATTGAAAATTATAAATTATAGGAATCAACAAGAATGAACACACATAATTATTCTGAGAAATTAACTACCTTTAGAATAGCTATTGTGACTTTGAAGTTTAATACACGTCTGTTGGTTAGAGGACTTCCTTGTATACCAGATTTTTTTGTGTATCTTTCATCTTCTTTAAATTTTCCGTCCGATATTATAAGGACTTTGGTTGTTGTCATTGAAGTCCCTCGTGATAAAGCAACATATAGCTGCTCATGAGAGAAAACATGTTGAGGTAGATAGATGCCTACATGAGGAATTGTTTATCCTTGTGATTTATTGATTGTTATTGCAAAACATAGCCGTATCAGAAATTGCTTTCGTTTGAACTTGAATGGGAACCCCTCATCTTCTGCTGGAGATAACGGTATTCTTGGCAAGAAAACTTCTTTCACAGCATGTTGTCCTATTATGATCTTAGCATGAATTATATTACTATTACAATCTTGACATACCATTCTTGTTTCATTGCACCATTAGTCGGATCCAGAGTCCTTAATAAAATAATAGGACAATGTTTCTTTAATACCAGGTTGTGGGGTGGTAATCCATTTGGTAGCGACGTGTTTAGGAACTCTTGCTGGTAGTGATGATTTGTGTCATCAACTGCTTCATCAAAGCTGTAGAATTCTTTTCCTTCACCTGGAAATTGTTTTATGATTCTATCATTTAGCATGTCGACATATTCATTTTTTGTTGCCAGGATTGCTCGATCTTTCATATAGTCAATGGATTGGAAGTTTTCATATAAAGATGGAAAAATTGATTTTATGAGGCAATCTTCTGGTAAATTATCACTTTGATTCTTGATCAAAATAGATGTGAGCAATGCTATTAGGTCATCAGCCATAGTCGATTCATCTCCATTCCTAACTCAAAGAAGGAAGTCGCTAAATGTTGAATCTGTCCTTGCTCTCATATTCTTTGATAGCTTTAACTTTTCCATTTTGCTCCACAAATATGAGCTTACTAAACTTTCTCTAATAGTTTGTGATCTTGTTGCGCGGGGTACTACTGGTAAAACTTGTCTGAAATCCTCACCAAAAACGATTACTTTGCCGCCAAATGGTGCATCTTGATCCATTATATCCCTTAATGTTCTATCTAATGTTTCAATTACAACGCGTTTAGCCATTGGAGCTTCATCCCAAATTATTAATCTAGCTATCTTAATAAGTTTTGAGGTTCCATCTTGCTTTGATATGCTACACATAAATGATTCAGTCGAATGTGTTGTTCAGCCTCCAGGCATTATTACAGCTGCTACGCCTGATGTCGTTGTAGCAAGAGCTATCATCCCTTTTGATCTTACTTTGGCAAGTAGAGCACGATATAAGAATATCTTCCCAGTACCTCCTGGCCCGTTAATAAAGAAAATCCCACTTTTATTTGCCTGAACGCGTGACAGCACTGAAGTATATGCATTATATTGTTCAGAATTGAGTGTTGATTCAGCATTAAGGTCTTCAAGTGGAATTTGTACATTGAATTCATCTTGAATTTCTCTAGGGTATGAAATTCCTTCTGAATTAGATTACATTTATCATCGAAACTCTTGTAGCATTAGGTTTCCTTGAGAAGTCTTCAGATAATGAGTCAATGTATCGATCCCATAATTTATTAACATTTGCGGGCTCACAGTGAACAAGTATGGTTGCAAACAAATGGCGAAGGGTAGCTGGCATTTGAAAGATGACGGCTTCGTCTAAGCATTCTCTGATGCTATTATCTGATTCCAATAAACCTAATTTATAGGCTGATTGTTTGAATGATGTGCATTGAATTCCATCCACAGTCAATACGTTCTCAAATGAGGTGGTGCATCTGATGTGAGTAAGTAAATGTCGTAAGTAATATCTTTCCCCTTCAATTGGATTAGCACCATTTATACGGCCTATCACCTGTCTTTGTTTTCTTGGACTCCAACATTTTGTCATTGAATCCCAAACATAATATATTGGAAGTTCACAATATAATAACTCTTTTTCTTAGTCTTTTTTTTGATTTGTTTGATTCTTTAATTTTTGAACATAGGGTAAAAAATTCTGTAAGCATTGTCTTGGAGACATGGTCCCAGCAGATGAGCTTCGATAGGTCTTGATTTTTCCAATAGGAAACAAAATGTTGATTCGGCAAGTGTAGTTGTAAGTTGATGACAGCTGGGTTCTTGAGCCGATACCCATCTTGCATCTTAAAATTATTTTTTTCATTCACAAGTCTTCCTCCTTCATTACATTCAATGTTTACTGTCACTTTATCATGACCCTTGTATATGTATTTGTAAAGGTACTTCACTGCTTTAATTCCTGAGCATATTTCAACATTAATGTGACAATTATAACGCGTCAGCAAATATGGATTGTAAGGTACAACCCACTGATTATTAAGGACTTTATTGCGAACCAACATTGTCTTGTTATCTTTCCTCCTCTTATAAATTGGGTAAGCATCTTTTGCTTGCAATGATTGTGAGCTAAATTCTCGAGGATAGTGATATTTGCACTCTCCATTTTGCATGCAACTATTCTTCATGTTCAACTCCCCACAAGGTCTGTGCATCATATATTTTTTTACCAATTCATAGAGGATCGGGTGTTTAGATTGGTCTGGAATTTCTGCAGATACATACTTATCATACTGATCTGAAGATGTGATATTGTGATCTCCACTTAGAATTATTAAGATATGTGCATGTGGTAGCCCTCTTTTTTGAAACTCAATAACGTGAACATGTGCGATAATTTTCCCAAAGATCTCCTTCTTAAAGAGTTGGTCTTTCAATTCTTGGAGCTTTGCTCGAAATTGTTCGCGGGAAAAATTGTAGCTTTCATCATTGATTCCATTGTACACTCTTGTAATAGTTTATCGATTACAAAGATCCGGTCTTTTTATAAGATCCGGTTACAACGAAAATCAAATA
>BQKN01065378.1:0-21558 GCA_022839385.1 Asparagus kiusianus
CAATTAAATTCGTTTAAAAAATCAGTAGTCATTAATTAAGAAGATACTAGATATAATAAAATTAACATGTTAGATTTAAATTTGAATAACTAAATACCTTTAAATATTCATCCCATACTTCTTTTTCAGCAGTTACACATTGCTTCGTTTCATCCCATCCAAAACCACTGCAGTTGAGCATATCAAACACAATACTGAATTGTGTCTTAAGAGTTTTCATCCTTGATCTAATATGCGGATCAGCCTTTAACCCCGAATTAGGTAGTGAAATGGCAAGTAACCTCTCAACAGCATTATAGTGTCCAGGCTTGAAACCACGATCAGCATTGTACTTTCCAGTTTGGTGTAACTCCAACAATGCATCAATCAACTTCTGGTCTTCCTCAATTGTCCATGTTCGCTTATTCTTTCCAGGTCCTCGTTGATCTTCTTGATCCATTCTTGAATTGTTTATAAACCATATAATAATTTCCAAATTTACATCATCACGATAGTTTTAAATAAGTCTTGCTTTGATGATTTATGAAAGTAAGCAAATATTTTGGTTTGTAGCAAGTATAATGAACTTATAACAAAAAAGCACAATAATACGTCCAGCGTACAAAAAAAGCACAATAATATTAATTCTAATTAAAATAAATGTCAAACAATTTGAAAACAACATGATAACATAAAATTGAATACTAACTAATAAAATAGTGTTAATGCCACATCATCAATGATATCATCTAATAAGCTACTCTTCTTCCCCTATCCACTGGCTATACATTAAATTTGCGAGGTTATCTCGATATGAAGTCCAAGCTGTTGTAGTTTCAATTGTGCTAATTGAATCATTATTAGCCATTTGAGTTGTTTCCTCTATAACATCAAGACCCTCTTCAAATGGATCAATCTCCATTTCCCTCCTTATGTAATTATGTAGAAGACAGCATGCCATGATTATTCGATTTTGTGTCTTTATAGGGTAAAATGAAGGACTGCGTAAGATCCCCCATCTTAATTTAAGCAATCCAAAACATCTCTCAATAACATTCCTAGTCGATGCATGTTTCATGTTGAAAAACTCTTGCATAGTTGTAGGTTGGTGTCCGTCTCTCCATTCGTTCAAGTGGTATCGTTGACCTCTGTATGGGGCAAGAAAACCTTCACAGTTTGTGTATCCAGCATCAACTAGATAATAATTACCTATGATTAGACATGTCAAAAATATATTTAATTAAATACCAATGGAGTTGATGATTAATAAATCCAAATGAATTATAAATTATAAGTAACGTACCACGTGGGACTTTCAACCCATTTCTTCTAGTTATTGCTTCTCGAAGGACTCTACTATCAGCAGCTGACCCTTCCCAACCGGGAAGTATATATATGAATTGCATGTCTTGAGAACATACACCCAAAACATTTGTAGCAATTTCACCCTTTCGTGTTCGATACCTAGATTTTTCCTCCACAGCCACCCTCACCCTTATGTATGTCTCATCTAAAGCTCCAAGACAATTCTAGACATTAGGGATATTTTAATGTGTTAAATTACTTATAAAAATTGATAAATACAAATGATACTTATATTATAGATTACCTTAAACCATTTCCACCTCGCATCTGTTGAGTCAATCGGCACTGGCTCGGGTTTCTTAATCAAAATATCGTGTAGACGTATCACGACGTGTAACACATGAGTAAAATGCCGACTAATAGTTTCCCCTGAACGCTGAAACATTTGTTTTATGACTCTGATCTTCACATGGTGGGCGAGGATATGTAGAAACATTGCTACTTGCTCATCTACCAACATATTTTTTGTATTATTTAGTCCTACATTTTGCAGCATAGTGCATAACTTCCTAAAAGAGCTCCTATACATTCTAAGCTGATCATAACAAGTTACTTCACTTGCATATGCTAGACGATATACATTTTTCCTTTTAGAATAAAAATCTATCAAATATCGCTCTCTTAGTGATTTTTTTTCAATGTAAATTTTCATTATGTGAGATGAAAATAGGAACCACCAAGCCACTACGCTTTGCACATTTCTCATATGTGCTTGGACAGCAACCAACTTCTTCAATTTTCTCCGTTCGGCATCAGAATCCATAATATAATATATCTTGACTGCATAAGTGTAAAGGAGTATATTCATTTTGGAATGTAAACAATTTAAATAAACTCTTAATGAGGATAACTTATAACAAAGATATTGTTGATTATGATAAGAGAAAAATACATGTAAAGTGCTTGTAGAGTTGTGTGATCGTAGGCAGCAATTTGTCTAAAGTTAACGGCTTGAAAAACTTATTTCTATCTCAGCTTGTAGCCCAACGCAGTGTTTATTATTATTATTACTGTTCATTTCAAATTCCTACAGAACAGAGTTGAATAAATCTATATGTCTCAAGTAAGATTTACGTTATGTACTGGTTAATATAATGAGTATGTTAAAAATGCTTGAGTTTGAATGGAGTGTAGTGATGCAAGAGTTGGATCTGTATTAGATAAGGTGTATAATGGATGTAATTTTAAAGTTGGAAAGTAGCATTCTAGCAGACTTACTATGGTTAGAAATGTAGGATTTGAGGTGATTCTGAATTAGATTAATTAGATTGCTAATGCTTTCCAGTGTAGAGATGATTGAGTGTTAAGTGATTTAAAATATTATAAAGCTATATAAATTGTTTTATGCTTGAGCTGGATGACGAACACATTATGTTACTTTCATCAACGGCAATATATATTCTATTGACTTATTTCTTTGAGACTGGATTTAATTATACATCAGGTTCAACAAGATAATATTCCCAAGTGTCTTCATGACTGACCATAAGATAATTATATGCATTGCTTGTTCTCACAATAATTGGATTTAAATTGTAGATTTTCCTGGAACACTCTCACTGTTAGATCTTTTGCATGATCACATGACAGAAGATTATTGGCTACTGCTAGTTTAGACGACACAACTACTATACAGGAGCATGTAGGCGGTGATAATGATTGCTCTCTCATTGGAGGTATAAATTTGAGTCATTCGTTTTTGCAGTTCTGATACCATAATCAACTTGCTATTAGTTCTGTTTGATCTAACAATGGTCGCAACTAAACAACTTATAAAAACATATTTGTTTCCTTTGATAAGTTCATGAAAACTAAAGGCTTTAGAAATTAAATTTGAAATGGAAGAGGAAGTTGTTTATTTGACAACTAATTGGAAAGTTATTTTCTACTTTTTTAATTTTAAGTGATATCCACCAAATCCACCACGGTATTTTTAAAAAGCACTAGCTTATTTTCTACTTTTATAGTTGAAGGATTTGTGTCATGTGCCTTAGTTTTATAATTGATTATATAATACTACTTGATGTTGGTTTGAGCATGACAACATCACTGTGAAATATTTCCACCATTCATTTTCTTTGGTGATAGGAAACCATGAGTTATGTATAATATGGCATGCCCCTGGTACAATATTACTTTGCCCAGTGTCTAGCACTTTAGACAAGTTTCAAGAAATTACTGTCATGGATTAACTCTATACTGATGACTAATAATTTTCATAGCATCCAACAACGAAAGACTGTAAAAAAACACCAACCAATAAAAAGCAATATAGACGGAAAGATTTCACTATACGTCATCTGACAAAATCTCCTAAACCACAAAATTTGTAAACTTGCATTAACAATTATCAAAATAATCTCTACCAACAAATCAGAAATCAACTAAATCTATATGTAAACTTGCATTAACAATTATCAAAATTTGTAAATTTGTAAACTTGCATTAACAATTACTGTTCATTTCAAATTCCTACAGAACAGAGTTGAATAAATCTATATGTCTCAAGTATGATTTACATTATGTAAGCACTTGATTAGAGATATATTCATCTTTTATGTAAGCACTTGATTAGAGTCATAAGAGAAGAATGTGAAGGATTTCTAGCTTGTGGGATGAGATATACACAAAAATTGTTAGTCTTAAAAATCAGAAAGGGTCTCTAAACCAATCTAAATGTGTGCAAGACTGCACCGGGTACATGCATCTTGTTAAGCTGCATCTCCTTATCGTCTTCATTTGCATTTCTTAGGCAAGAAGACATCATACTCAAATTTGACCTAATATTAGTTTTTTCTTTCTTTCTTTTTTCTCGTTGTCCAAACAAGGAACCAGCAAACTTGGGCATCGCATTACTTTTTTCTTTCCTTCAGACAAATGCATGCCTTGTGTTCATGTTGATCATAATAAAATATGCAGAACCATGAGGGGAAAACCTATAAAAGGGCGAACTCAAGCAATTAACCTTATGAAATCAACTTTCCATACATCTGATCAGTGACTAAACATTGTACAATTAAGATCTTTCATAGTGAATTGAAAAATCATAAATCGAGTTTAACAAATTTCAACAGATCAAGCAGTGAAGAAGAAAAATCACGAAAAATGAAGAAAAATCGAGCAAAATTTGAAGAAACAACCACCGAATCGTACCTAGAAACTCGAGTGAAGGAGAGTCGATGACTGGGTCGTTGAAGAGAAAGGCGATGCCGGGTGTGGCGGTGCCTTCAATGGAAGAAGCGATGCCGAGGCGGAGGCGGCGTCGGAGGCTCTGGGTAATTGATGCGGTTGAGGCGGCGGAGGAAGAGGAGGAGTAGGAGGGATTGAGGTTGGGATTGAAGGAAGGAAGGAAAGAGCGGAGGCCAGGAGCAATTTGTGATTTCAAAGGCGATGAATAGAAAGGAGAGGCTTTTTATTTCGGTGCAGGGAGAGAGAAGATGTGATTTAATCGTAGTCATTAGATTGATTTTTATTATTAATATGGATATAATTGAAAAATACCTAACTAGTTTTTGATTCTCACTTGAATGGGAATGACCATTCCTTATCTTTTCACTTGGAATGCTCATTCCCACAAATAGTGGGAATGATCATTCCTAGGGAATGGTCATTCCAACATCTAAAATATAGGTGTGTTTGGTATGAGGGAATGGGAAGTGAGAATTGCATTCCATTCCTCCTCATTCCCGCGTACCAAACGAGGCGTTAGGGTGTGTTTGGATTTCAATGGGATTAAGAGTATGTTTGGATTTGTAAGGGGTGAAGGGAAGTTAAAAAGGGAAACTAGGTGAGAGAATGAAAGGGAATGGAAGAGAGTTCCCTTCCCCTTGATTACACCCTAATTTAACAAATTTTATACTATTAAAGGGTGAACTGAGGGGAACTAAGGTGAATAACTTCACCTCCTAAATGTTCCTAAACAAGGTGTAAGAGAAGTTAAGAACCTGTTTGAATTTGTAGGGGGTAAAGGGAAGTTAAGGGAAACTAGGTGAGAGAATGGAAGGGAATGGAAGGGAGTTTCCTTCTCCTTGGTTACACCCTAATTTGGGGGGTAACAAATTTTATACTATTAGGGGTGAACCAATGAGAACTAGGGTGAATAACTTCACCTCCTAAATGTTCCCAAACAAGATGAATGGAGATGAATGGTTCCCCTAACTTCCCTTCACCCTTATTCCCCTCAATCCAAACAAGCCCTAAGGGAAACTAGGTGAGAGAATGGAAGAGAAGGGAAGGGAGTTCTCTTCCCCTTGGTTACATCCCAATTTGGGGGGTGACAAATTTTATACTATTAGGGGGTGAACCAAGAGGAACTATGGTAAATAACTTCACCTCCTAAATGTTCCCAAACAAGGTGAATGGTTCCCCTAACTTCCCTTCACCCTTATTCTCCTCAATCCAAACAAGCCCTTACGCTTGAAGCCCAGGAGCGACGAAATAACGAAGACCCGTTGCCGATAAGAGGCCGACCCGTGCCCGCAACATACCCGTTTATGAATGGATGTTATCTGGTCCCATATATCTGAACCGATCTAAACCCTATCCGAAACAGACCCGGATAAGGTTGTGGAAAATTAAAACCGCCCGGATACGAATATGGTTCTGGAAAATTATCCGGATACAGTTTCAGATCCGGATATCGGATCCAAATGTCGAATACGGTTCGGATATCCGAATCTTTTATAATATGTAAATTGGTTCGAGTTGCATATGAAATTCTAAACCCGACTGACCCATTTTAAAGGTACCCTACAATCTAATTCCAGAGAGCCCATGTTAGATCTTGTTCTCAAACTTTTTCTCTGCTCCTCCGCTCGCCTATCTCTCATCGCAAGTTTGCTCGCCGCTCTGCCGCAGATCGTTCCTCCTCTCGTCTCTCCTCCAATCGACTCTCCTCAATTGTCTCTCCACCACTCGACGCTCACCAATCCTCGCCTCGCTTTTCCCCAAATCACAGTCGTCGAGCCCTCCTCCACCACTCGGTTGTCTCTCCACCACTCGGCGCTCACCAACAATCTCTGGCTCTCCTCCTCCTCAACCATCATCAATCAACAGAGCAAACTTGAAACCCTAATTTGATTGGTAAAAAACCTTAACTCACTAGCCCTAAACTCTTTCGATATTTCTTATCTTTTTTGTTTTGTGCTTAGGGTTAGGATATTTTTTTATTAAGTTTTTTTAATTTTATTCATAGATATCAGAAATCATGTCTGACCCCTTAATTCAAGCTTCTAATGAGGAACCCACAGTTAAACCCGCCATTGAACCCCTCACTGAACCATTACTGAAAAAGAATCTTCAAATAAAATTAATGAGAAGCCTGAGAGGAAAAAAAAGTTAGCTTCTGCTATAGGGTTAGATTTTGACAAATTTAATAAAATTAAAAGGAAAATTGTTCATGGAAAAGAGATTGAAACAAAAGTCACGAGCAAAATGTTAACATTGCCCATTTGAAAGTGATGAATGTAGTTTTAGGGATGATACGCACCTTAAAAATCACATTGTTATATGCTCCAAAAAGAAAAGACCCAATATTCGTCAACAATAGGTCCAAGCTAACAATAGGTCCAAGCTACTATGAAAAATAAAGATGAGACTTGCATATTAAGTAATTATCATTTTGATAATAAGAGGAGTCAAATGTTGTCTGCATGAGCCATAATTGTTCATGAGTACCCATTTAACTTGTGTAGGCTGTCTAAAAATCACAGTGGATAGCTGATTAAAACAAGCCCCTACGATAGAGGTCACCATCAAATGACTTTCAAATCACCGCAAAACACAACCTCATTTCTGAGATGATTGATCTTGATGGCTGCGGCAACAGCATGACTAATAGAGATGCTGATGAGCAGTGTAATGATTTTAGAAATAAAAGGTTGGACTTAGTTAGTGAGTTGCTTGGTAGAGAGTTGTGGGCAAATATTCGTCTAAAAGACACCATGGATGTTGATTCCCGTCTAAGCTCCTACAACGGAAGCTATAATCAAATAGTTTTCGGGTCGATAAGCGAAGAAACTGCAAATGGAGGACTTTTCACATAGATCGAGAAGAGTTACAATTCGACGACACTTCCGACAACTGATGGAAACTCTATTCAGCAGTCTTCACAATCTACAGTGAAGGTTACAATTTGACGACTTTCACACTCCACAACAGCTAAAGCAAAGATTACAGAACAACGGTCTTTGCAATATCTTACAGAAGAGGTCACAAGTCAACAAGCTTCTTCTAAAACGCGGAAGTCATCCCCGCGTCACAAGTATGGAAGTGCAGGCGACCCCCGCGTTTCCAAGACACAACTCAACGTGAGCGACCCTCGCGTTCGTAAGGGTTCAACTCACACCGACCCCCGCGTCACCAAGCAGGCAACAAGCCAAAACGCGAGCGACCCTCGCGTTCATCAATGTTCAGCTAACACCGACCCTCGCGTCACGATTCTAAGACACGAAGTTGGGTTCTGAACGCTAGAGTAGGCGTTTGACTTGTTCAAACACAAGTCGAACGGTTCCAGAACCGTTTATCCCACGTTCTGAGGGATTTTCGCCCACGTAGGAGCGGATATAGGGGTCAGTTACAACCTCTTATCCCCCTATAAAAACTCAACAAACTCGACAGAGTTGGAGGCTGGCTCTTCGAAAACTGAAGAGTGAGTAAGTTGGATTTTAGAGATCTAAACCGCACAGGTTGGAGATTTAGCAGCAACGAAATCCTTGGAGATAGGATTTTTGAATCGATCTCAGGAGATCAGGGCCGAGAGGATTCTTCGACAACGGATATAGCTTGATCATTAACCGAATTTTCGGTTCTAACAACTCTATCTACAGAGTTTTAACTCGTTCGGAGTTCTTAAACTCATTAAAGAGTTACGTATCAAACTTCCTACAGAAGTTCATCGTTCCCACGAGATAAGAGACGGTCGGATCGTCAATGGAGAGCAAGTTCGACGCTATCAATCGAAGGAAGCACTCCATCGCTACCAAGAAGAACCCAGTTTTAAACAAAGGGGAAGAACCAATTTCGTTCTCCTCTCTTTTGTAATCAAGTTGTAATCGAGATCAAAGGAATCAATTCAAATTTTCTTTTATCTTCCTTATTGCAGTTTTCCTACATACAAAAGATGGCGACTCTGCTGGGGATAAGCTTTTCCGATGAAGAAGTGGTGGCGCAGTCCGACGTCCACCTCATGGGAACGACAGTAGAAACTCTCATCGTGGAGTTTGATCAAGCAAAATATGAGGAAACATTATCCTCTGGATCGCTTAGCCCCAAGGCTAAGCACGATGTACGCAAGACCTCCAAGAAGGTCAATTCTGTTGTCGAAATGCCGAAGAAAGCCCTCTCCTTCGGCCAGGAACTCAAGTTGGCTCTGCAGGCGGAAAATCCCACCTCCGCGTCAGCCCAACGTGCTTCAGGCCACAAACGGCCTTTGGAAGAGACGAGTCCTGTGAACGTCGATGATGTTGCTGCTAAGGCTTTGAGACAAGCCAAAAAGAACGCTGCTCGCCGACGGAGAAGATCCATACGACGAGCACACTTACGAGAAAGCCGATTGTTAACCCAACGCGAACATCGCGTTACTGAAAATCCAACCGAGCCTAGCGTTCCCAAAGAAGAACGCTCACTGCGTGGCAATGAGCCCAACTATGAACCTAGGCTGATACAGCTCAAACGCAACCCTGAGTGGCGCGTCGTTCAAACAAAACGCAGCCCTCAGAACGGGCGCGTTCCAATTCAACATGACTCTCAGGAGTCTGTTTCACAAACTAAACGCACCCCTCAGGGGCGCGTTCCAATTGAACATGGCTCTCAGGAGTCTGTTTCACAAATTAAACGCGACCCCCAGGTGCGCGTTCAAACGAAGCGTGACTCTCAGGAGTCCGTTTCACCAACTAAACGCGACCCTCAGGGGCGCGTTCAACCAAAACTCGACCCTCAGAGGCCAAGTTCTTCATTTAAACGCAGGCCTCGGCCTAGTGTTTACAAATCTCAACGCGACCCTCGCGTTATGTCTCAAGAACGCGATCTTCAAGGGGTCCGTCAGGTTCAAAAAGGTCAGCGTGGATTTAAAATTCACGTTCAACAAGAACCAACCTCACCTACCCAAGGGCAGGGGGTTCCATCTCCACCTCCTAGCCCGGGGAACGTTTCCTCCCAAATTCCTGACTTACGGGAATTATTGTCGAGAGGAAAATCAACAACACAAGCAGCTCACTTGTGTCAATGTGAGAGGCTCATCTCGGCAGTCCTGTCAGAATGCCCTTGTTGTGCATCCGCACCTCGGCAGTCAGTATTCGATAGGTTGACGAACGTTGTTAGGCCAGCTAAACGACAACGCCGCAACAGAAAGAAGACAACTGAAGCGGAATACCCTCAGGTCACTATCAACATGATCGGCCGAGGGAAGGCCTCGCATGTTGATTCTGACGAGTCACAAGAGAGTCATCCACCAACTGTCCGAGAAATTTGTGACCAGTTCGAAGGAGTATATCAGAATACTCGGACTCGGACGGGAACTATTCGCCCGGTTGACTATCAAAAATTAGCCAAGGGCATTACAACAAGTGAGGAACATTCGGCAATAGCCGAATCTCAATCTTCAAGCTCTGTTGGAGCACGCGAGGTTTCCGCTTACACAGCAGGGAACCACGAAGACATAGCCAAAAGAGTGGACGAACATAGTGTCATACTCCAGACGCAACAGGAAACACTCCTCCAATTAAAGGAGATGTTGGCCCAGCTTCTTGCTGAAAAAGGCCACAAACCCGAATCTTCCCGGAGAACAACTTCGAAAGGAAAACAAAGAGTGCACGAACATTCAGATCGTGAGACTCACAATCTGGGATCTTCTTCCGAAGGTGAGAGGGAGATAGAAAAAGAACTGCATCCTCAATCCACCAAGGTGGATGAACTGGAGGCTCGCCTCAACGCAATCGCCAACAGAAGCAAGCTTCGCGAAGAGGGAGTAGTACGGCCTTACCCTGCTGAGTGGGATACAGCTCCCTACCCACCAAAATTTAAGGCCCCTACCTTACAACCTTTCGATGGCACAGGATCGCCGAATCAACACATTTACTACTTCAAATCCCAAACTGGAGACGTAGTAGCGAATGATGCTATCCTGACCAGGTTATTCATCGGTACCCTTAAAGGTGTCGCTTTCGAATGGTTCATGAAATTGCCTGCTGGATCTATCCAAAAATGGATAGATCTGGAAAGGCTATTCTTGGCCAGATTCTTTGAGGACGATACAGAAGTCTCCGTCCCAACTCTTCTTGCCACTAAGCAAAGGAAAGGAGAGTCAATCAAGGCTTACGTAGAGAGGTTCCGCAGCATGGCATTGCGATGCCCCTCAGGTATGACTCAATCAACTCTGGTCGAAACTTGCAGGCACAACCTACAGACCCAACTCCTCGCTCAGATGGGAGTAGCAGAGTGTCGCTCCTGGAGACAATTAGTTTCGCAAGGAGAACAAGCAGAAGAGATAGTGGCGCGAGTCAAAGCTGAAGAAGAGCCACAACCCAAGCCGCAGCAACAACGCAATCAGCAAAATACCCAGCGGTCTAAGGGAAAAGAGACTCTAGCAGCCGACTACACGCGAGTGCCACCACCTACCAAGCAAGGCAAGGTGCCAAATCAACAAAGAGCGCCTAAACAATATTCGTTCAAGGAGGAGCATGTGGATACCTTATTCCAATTGCTTCGAAAGAACAATAAACTCCAGTTGCCTGAAATCAGAAAACCAGATGAAGCGGGGAAAGTTGATGATCCCAACTATTGCCGTTATCACAGATTCCTTGGGCATCCTACCAAGAAATGCTATGTCTTCAAAGACATCTTGCAGAATTTGGTAAACGCTAATGTGCTCACCTTGAAGCCAGAGCAGAAGACCGTATCCACTAATATGATAGCGGTCCAATTTGGTGACTTTCCCCCGGT
The DNA here is from genome assembly GCA_022839385.1 of Asparagus kiusianus. Lineage (NCBI taxonomy): Eukaryota > Viridiplantae > Streptophyta > Magnoliopsida > Asparagales > Asparagaceae > Asparagus > Asparagus kiusianus. Next base: position 11,284 of record BQKN01065378.1, read on the forward strand.
GGTAACCGCGAACGGTGTTGTACCCATCCGCAAGGGAGAAATGCACCTAAAGAATGCTGACTTGCATAGTCAGAAGGACAGGGGGTTGGTACCCCTCACCACCCCAAAAGGGGAAATCATGTGGGTCCACCCTGATTTGCTTGAAGATCAACAGTGGACGAGCACCTCGTCCAGAAAGAAGGGAGGCAAGGCTAAATCTTCCAACATGATTAGCCCCTCCATTACCGAAAACGATGACCACCTCAAACCTCTTACTGATTCAGAAGAGGAGAGGATTGTCCTGGCAGCATATCCAGGAGACAACCCTGGCACTCGGTCAGGAAAAGCCTACCTGAGGGATTACGGCCAGAATGCTCAAGAGGTGGAAGAACAGCCCCAAGACGCTGGGGGTTCTGTGCCGAAGAAGCCGGTCGACAAAGGCAAACAAAAAGAGCTCCGGTTCAATAAAAATCTTCACCAGGAACTTGGGGAGTCAAGTGCTCCCTTTCAATTCAACGTCATGACTCAACTGGCTAACATACCGGCTAGGATCACTTTATATGAGCTCTTGAAGTTATCTAAAACTACCAAGGAAGCTCTGATCGAAGCTTTAAAGAATACGGAGAGCTTTATTACACAAGTCACTCCGATTCCCGAGGCTTCTGATGATCAAACTTGTCTGCAATGCCTGCAAGCGGCGAGAAGTCTACCATGCATATCGTTCACACAAGAAGACATGCAGGTCAAACACGAACATGACCGACCACTGTACTACACAGGATATATTGGATCTTCGGAAATTAGTCGTGTTCAGGTTGACCCGGGCTCAGCGCTCAGCATCATGCCCTACAGGGTCATGCAGGTATTAGGGATTCCTATGCACCGACTGCACACTACCCAGACTACTATCTTCGGGTTCAATGCAAACAGTACCCGACCCCTGGGGAAGATTAAGCTCAGGTGCCAGATCGGAGATCTCAAGTCTGAGGTAGCATGCTACATCATAGATGCGGACACGTCTTACAATCTTTTGCTAGGACGACCATGGATACATGCCAACCGCATTGTCCCATCCACCCTGCACCAGGTTATGAAGTACGCCAATGACGAGGGCGAAGTTCGAACCCTAATCGCAGAAAAATACCCCTTCCGAGGAGTAGAAAACTTCCACACCGACTCCGTCTTCTATCTGGAGTCCCAGGAGAAAGGAGATGTAGACAGCGGTAACGAAGCTGACATCGAGCCAGATCCTGACGAAGACTGTCCTTGGGAATTAAACTTTGATGTAATGGGTCAGGGTGAGAGTAATAATGATGTACCGAGTGGGGGCGAGTGGTGCATTAATGAAGATTTCATTTTAGCGTACTTGTCTGGTGTCTCTCTTAACAATAAACAAATAGAGAATAATTCTAGTGCAGGTACCAACCCATGGCACGTACTGTGCACAGAGGCATCACTCACATTGCCGATCGAGTCATCCCTCGTTTCAGAGGAAGAAATAGAGGATGCACAGAAAGCCTTCTTCAAAGTCCCATCCAAAAGGAAAGGGCGGAAGCCGATCTGTTTTGGAAAAGTCAAACCGATACAACTCAAACGAGGAAGTTCGGAGGAAGATGATGGAGTTCCTCAATTCCATTATCACGAACCTAATTCCCTCCGGTTGATGAAACAAATGGGGTATGACTTTGACGAGAAGCAGGGTCTAAATTTCAGGAAAGGAAGGCGAACACCAATCCGAATGTCCCTAACCCCCGAAGGGAAACCCCCAGATTACTATCAAAAGACTAGAAGGGGTTTAGGATTTGTCACACCTCCCGCTGTCTCAGAAAATGAAATAAGTAATTATCTGCGTCAGGACCGCTCATCCGGAACATCAGCATATGAGTCTGATGTCAATGTCGGACCTCTCTTTAGAAATCTGACCGTGAATATGGTTTCAATCGATCACCCGGATGAAAGTGCAGGGGACGATGAAGGGTTAATGGAATCGATCAATGACCCCTGGATCAAACGTCTTAACATTCTGTGGGACATGCGATTCGAACAACGCGAACCACCTACTGAAGATAAAGTGGTCCAGGTTAATATGGGAGACGCACAAGACCCTAAACCCATTTTCATAGCTGAGGATTTATCATCATCCGAGAAAGAAGATCTTATATCTCTCATCCGAGAATATATAGATGTCTTTGCTTGGAATTATGAAGACATGCCTGGCCTTGACCCGAAGGTTGCCGTGCACCGTCTCAACATTGATCCGGATGCCAAACCCGTTAAACAACAACAACGTAGGTTTCGTCCGGAAATTATGGAATCAATCGAGTCTGAAGTGAAAAAGCTTATAGACTCGGGTTTTGTCAGGGAAGAACAACACCCAGACTGGGTAGCTAACATTGTTCCAGTTCCCAAGAAAAATGGTAAAGTCCGTATATGCATCGACTTCCGCGACCTTAACGCAGCCTGTCCAAAAGACGAGTTTCCACTTCCTATCACGGATGTCATGATCGATAATACCTGCGGATACGAAAGAATGTCTTTCATGGACGGATTCTCCGGGTACAATCAAATCAAGATGCACCCGGACGACGAGAAGCATACTGCATTCAGAACACCGCTGGGGGTGTATTGCTACACAGTGATGCCCTTCGGCCTGAAAAATGCAGGTGCAACCTATCAACGTGCAATGAACACTATCTTCCACGAACATCTGCGTAAGAAGATCGAATGCTACGTTGACGACATCGCAGTGAAAAGCCAACATAAAGGGGATCATCTTACAGACCTGAAAATGATGTTTGAAATCATGCGAACACATCAGCTGAAGATGAATCCAACAAAATCATTTCTCGGAGTATCAAGTGGAAAATTCCTGGGATTTATTGTCACATCCAAGGGAATTTCTTTAGATCCGGAAAAGGTGCGCGCTATCCAAGACATGCTGCCGCCGAAGAACCTCAAAGAACTCCGAGGTTTGCAAGGTAGACTAGCCTACATCCGGAGGTTCATATCTAATCTTTCGGGGCGCTGCCAACCTTTCTCGAAGCTCATGAAGAAGGGAGTGTCCTTTGTGTGGGATGGGGAATGTCAAAAAGCATTTGAAGAGATCAAGAAATATCTCACCCAGCCACCCGTTCTCGTGGCCCCTATATCAGGAAAACCATTCCTGTTATATGTAAGGGCTATGGATCATTCGCTAGGAGCGCTGCTGGCCCAGAACGATGATCAAGGTCATGAGCAAGCCATCTACTATTTAAGCAGGACCATGATGGGAGCCGAACATCGGTACAACCCGGTCGAGAAAGAATGTCTCGCTTTGGTATTCGCGGTTCAAAAGATGCGACATTACCTAGTTGGACAGACAATTCATGTCATCTCGAAGGTGAATCCTTTAAGAGTCCTGATGACGAAACCATCGTCTTTGAATTGTCGGCTTGCAAAATGGGCCATCCTTTTGTCACAATACGACATGCAATTTATGCCCCAAAAGGCAGTCAAGGGTCAAGCATTGGCAGATTTCTTAGCCGATCACCCGGTGCCAGGGACATCTAAGTTGTATGAAGAATTGCCCGACGAAATCGCCGAAGCTTGTGTTGCTCAAGAATCTACACAAGTGTGGAAATTATTCTTCGACGGCGCGTCTAGAGCAAACCCTCACGGAGCGATTACTGCGGGAGTAGGAGTGGTGCTCGTATCGCCTAATGGTCACGTAATCCCAAGAGGATTTTCCTTAATCGAACCGTGTACCAACAATGTAGCTGAGTATAACGCGTTGCTACTAGGGATGCGACTTGCCGAAGAACTCAATATTCGGCGCCTTGAGGCTTATGGTGATTCTCAGCTCATTGTAAATCAAATCCGAGGGGAATACGAAGTACGTCATGAGGACTTAATCCCATACTACTTCGCAGTGCTGAAGCAAGCTAAGCAGTTCGAGGGATTCTTTATCGAATACATTCCACGAGCCCAGAACGCTTACGCAGATGCTTTGGCTTCATTAGCAACCTCGTTGGCATTACCACCAGGAACTGAAACGACAATCCCAGTCTCAGGACGTGAACTATACTCCTCCAAGATTCCTAAGGAGGAAAGCTCAGACAAGACAATGACGGAGGAAGTCTGTACGACCTCTATAGAATTCGAGTCTAGAGATTGGCGATTTCCATATGTTGACTATGTCTTATACGGAATCTTGCCTGACGACCCCAAGGAAGCGGCCGGCATTAAACGAAAGGCCCTCCGATTCTATTACAATACAGTCACTCAGACTCTGTATCGTAAATCCCATGACGGTATTTTGCTCCGATGTCTTTCTCAAAAGGAAGCAAAAGAGGCTCTCAAGGAAGCTCATGAAGGGATGTGCGGAGCTCATCAGCCCGGAGCTAAATTAGGGGATCGCCTCCGACGAATTGGCTATTACTGGCCAAAGATGTTCTCAGACGCGGTTGACTACGCTAAACGTTGTCACGCGTGCCAAATTCATGGGGATTTCATCCACCAAGCACCTGGGAACTTACATCCCACATTTGCATCATGGCCATTTGAAGAATGGGGCATGGATATCGTAGGTCCAATTTCTCCTCCGACTTCTAAAGGACATCGGTTCATCCTGGCTGTGACCGATTATTTCTCCAAGTGGGCGGAGGCAATCTCGTTGAAAGAAGTCAAAACTTCCAACGTAATCAAATTCATCAAACACCATGTTGTCTACCGTTTTGGAGTCCCGAGGCGGATAGTTCATGACAACGGGACACAATTCATCAGTTTTGGGTTCCGGAGGTTTTGTGACAAGTTCAGAATCCAGAGCGTTGCATCTACGGCATATTATCCGCCGGCGAATGGTCTTGCAGAAGCCTTCAACAAAACCATTGTGAAACTTCTCAAGAAATTTGTCTCCAAGAGTCGACGCGATTGGGATGAAAGACTTGGCGAATGTTTGTGGGCTTACCGCACAACGGTAAGGACCCCTACAAGAGCTACACCATTCTCGCTGGTATATGGCTGTGAAGCCGTATTACCACTAGAAATTCAGATTCCTTCTCTGAGAGTCGCTATCACGACGGGGCTAACAGAAGAAGAAAAGCATCAACGGCGCCTGCAAGAACTTGAAGCCCTAGACGACAAACGACTTCAAGCTAAGCAGCAGATCGAACTCTATCAAGCTCGGATTTCCAAAGCCTACAATAAAAAGGTTAAGGAACGAACTTTCAAGAAAGGTGATTTGGTCTTGGCTAACAGACGACCCATGGTGATGACACACAAAACCAAAGGGAAGTTCAATCCTAAATGGGAAGGGCCCTTCGTAATAGACTCAGTTTATTCGAACGGAGCATATCGTCTTATCAATCAACAAGGAGACAGGCTCATGATGCCAATCAATGGGAAATTCCTAAAGAGATATTTCCCGTGAATCATGTAGCCCCCTAATCCCCAGTTAGATCAGGCTGGGGGTTGCCTATTTATAGTGTAACTCTATTTTGTATCTCGTCAAGTTAACACTACACCTCTGACGATTGAAATTTTCTAGAATTGTTTTATAAATGATAATAAAGAGAATTTCGTTTTCATATTGAGTTGACACTATGTTTTTCATTGTCTTGAATCATGCTTCAACAAAAGAGATAATGAAAACCAAAATGATATCATTTCCATTCAATATTGTTAATCTGAATACAAAAGTGAAAACAATTGAAAGGAAAATGATACAAATTTATCCCTCCACCAGAAATAGCGCAAACCCTAAACATCGGGGCTCATCAATCTGAAAGACTTGAGTTTAGATTTCAGCGCTGATATATTTTCCTGGCGAGCCTTTCTGATATCTTCAGTTATCTTGCTCTTGAGTTCCTCTTCACTAGGCGTTGCTTCTGCAAGTTCTCGCCGAAGTTTATCGGCAGCGACAATCTCGTCGCAATAGCATTTGAAGAGTCCATCACAATAACCAGCAAATCCTCTTAAAATTTCCACCCCATCAGCTAACTGAGCGTTTATCTGAGGGACTTCAACACCAGCTCGAGCAAGCTCTGCTGCAGTATCCCGGAGACTCACAGCAAGGTTGCCCATGTCTCTCTGTACTTGGGCATGTTCATCACGCAGATGAGCGAGACGAGGTTCTGTTTCGGATAAACTCTTCTGAAGAACCTCTTGCTGTTGCGCCTTCAAAGCCTTGGCCTCAGAAAAAGCCCGATCCACTTCTGGGCCTATGTCGTCATGTTGCAGCATGGAGAGGAACTCCAGCTCATATTCCAAGATGATGAGGCTCTCACGACAGTTCTCAGTCCATATTTTATCACCCTGATGCTTGATTTTAGCCAAGCATTCCAGCAAATGAGGTTCAAAAACCTTGTAACTTACGTCCCCGAGACTGACAACGTCAATGGTCCTTTGCATCCAGTGTTCCAATTGTTCGATGAGCTCCCTCAGTGTCTCAGAGCTTGGGGGTGGGGCGGTCGGATAAACGAAACAGTCCGCATAGTCAGTGCGAGTAGAGGTATGCGGGGCTTCAGATAAGAATGTCCTGACCATTTCTGACGTGGAGCCTAAGATATCCTCTTCCTGCTCACCGATTGTTGCTTCAAGACTTGGGGGAGCAGTGGGAAGCGTAATACCCTCTCTATTTTCAGGAGATGCAGCATGCGCTGATCGTATCGCGTCTCCCATCAGCTTGGTCTTCTTTGAGTTTTTGGCTACGACAGGCAGCCGTTTACGCATTCTCCTGTCATACTCGGCCTGCTCAGCAGCAGAAAGAGCCTTCTTACCCGATCTCAAAAGACGAGGTTCAGAAACAGGCACTTCTGGAATTGACTTTTCTGCGAAAGAGTCAGCAATCGGTGTTTCTTCTTCGATCTCCATAGGAGTTTCTTCCTTAGGAGGCTCGATGGCAGATAAATTTCTGGGAGCTTCGACAGCCCCAGATACTTCTTGTTCGCAGGATAGATATTCTTCTACCCCCGGCAAACGAGTGCTGGAAGAACGACTCCTCGAACGATACAATTCCCAAATCTCACTTATGCAGGAGGTGTAAACATCATACCCCGTGACTTGGGAAATTTCTTCATACCAGCTGCAGAAATCGGCAACAGTAGAGCAGCCAGGCGGCGAATTGGGTAAAGTGAATTGCGCATGGGTTCCCCCGGCAGAAAAGAAGTACCATGCACGAGCTCCTTCATATAAATTCCCAACTTGAGCCAAGGCCGGGTTGGGATTGCCAACATAAAGCTGGTCATATCCAAATTGCCTAGCGAATCGAGAAGGCATATAAGGCTCAATAAAGCACTTCTCCCGCAAGCGGAAGACCAGGTAGCCCAACCTGATCATAAGAAGCCAGTTGAATGTGCCTTCTTCCAAAGAAGACGAGCCCTCAAAAAGCAAGTCCAGGAAGCGGGCATCCTTCACGTCAGCTCCGTCAAAATTAGGAGCACAACAGAGCATCCGGTAATTATCTTTCCGAGATAAGAGTTGTCGAGCCCTGACTATGTAAGAATGAGTCCACGTGGCCGACTCTAATCTCTGTATGAAGGGGATGTAAGCATCAGCACTCTCCGATACTCCCGTCATCAAGGAGGGGCAATGCAGCACGAACCAGGCCACCAAGTACGTATACGGCACTGGTATGCGTGGCTGGGGGTTCTTCCCGGCTTTCTTCCTGGCAACCTTAACCGTCGAGGCACCGAGCAGATCGGAGGTCAACATCCTTAGGCCGTTTTGAATGCAGCCGACCATGGCAGTGAGGAGGCTCACGGGTCTCCCATGTGCTAGCAAAACAGCTGGATATACAACCTCAGCCAAGATCGCTTCCATTGGTCTTGACGGCACTACACACCGTTTCAACCAAACCATAAAGAAGCCTGCAAGTAGAGTCGTGTCAGAAATAGGAATTGTAGCCTGGTGGTGAAAACTTTCAAACTCAACACCAGCCTCAAAATCCTCCTCCACATGCTCTGTTTTGTAGATGGCATTAGAAGCCTTAATCCGAGCTTTGGCTTCTTTGGGAGAGATGGCTGCAACACAAGACACGGCTACATCTTTCCGGTTTAAATTCTGAAAGAGGTATTCCGCCCACGTGGTATGCATGATGCCTCCCCCACGCATCCCAAAGACTTGAGCACAGATGTGGAAGTGGCACATCAACTCCCAGAAAGTAGCATAAATTTCTGGGCGCGCCAACCTCAGTCGGGAAAGCTCTTCGGTAGTGGGAATGAACTCCTCATAGGGTGTTTTTCCAAGTGGCAATCCCGACACTGCTTGCATCTCATGGAGAGCAAAACCTAACTCTCCTGCAGGTGTGAAAAATGTGCAACTGTCCGGGTTATATTTCTCCAACATAGCGAAGAAATTATGGAAGCTCTGCACGACTCCCCGTCGAGTAGCTAACACGGGAATTGTGAGACCCGATTGAGTGAGTGACTCCTTAAGCTCCTTAAGAACAAAGTCAATCATACGGGTCCACCAACCTCCTTCTCCGGAACAAACCCATCTAGGGGATCTGAACGCTTGGGTTGAAAATTCACCCTGAGCCATAAGGAATTGGCGAATAAAGATGTTCGCTGGGCATGGCATCTCCTGAACCAGCTCCTTCTTCTCAAACAAACCAGGTCTCAATCCCTTGAGCTGCCCTCCGATTTGTGTACGAGCCCGTCGACCAGATCCGAACGACACATTTTCCTTCTCTTTGACTATGTCAAAAGTCAGACCCCGACGGTGGCTTGCATTCAAAAAGTGGGAGAGGGGATACATCCTCTTCATGTTTGGAAGGAAGAAGTAGCGATTGTCAACTTTCCGCAACAGCTTCGAATCTTCTACGTGTACGAAGTGATCATCGATGGATATGCGATCTCCGAATAGGAACGCCGGTTTAGGAAACTGGGTATGACCAGCAGGGGTCTCCATGTCCAAATCAGTAATCAAAACTCTAAGAGTTGAACATCGAGGAGATCTAATCATGTCCGTTCTCTCGGAGTCAGCGAAAGTGCAAAGCGGAACTGTGTTTTGAAGACTGAAAGTTTCATTTGCATCAAGACCGCCAATATACCCAAAATGATGTTCTTGCGAAAGTGGCACATTTGGGAGAAGCACTGCACAATCAAAAGCAGATGTTAATGAGCTATCGACATAAAGAGGAAACCCAAAGCAAAGGGTTAAAGTCTCATGTCAAATCTCCAACGCGAGGGTCGAGCCCCGCGTCAGAATTCTCAAACGCAAGGGTCGAATCTCGTGTTAAAAAATTGGAACGCGAGGGTCGGACCCAAAGGGGATCCCAGTCCCGCGTTTTCATCCAGTTAGAACGAGTCATCTTCCTCGTTATCAAGAACCCATTTAGGGTTTTCAGAAAACTTGCCAAAGCAAGTTCTTTTAGTCGGCACTTACCACGACAGGGAAGTTCCTGTGACGACGGGGATGACGACGACGTCCTAGCACGATCAGGAACACCGCCGGCGCCCTCAACCGACGGTGTTTCGGAAGTCGCTCCGGCGACTTTCTTGGAGCTTGAACCCATCCTCCGTGGCGCCATCAGCACAGTGGATCGGAGGAGGTGTTTTCGAACGAAGAAGACGAAGTTCGTCGGAGATCTCGCCGAAGTCAAACGAGATTTCTCGTTCTTGGAGATAGCCAAAATTTTGAGAGTCAAGTGACTCTTGACATGACCACTCAGGTCTATTTATAACAGCCGTCAAGCTGTTGAGATGGTGCGGGATTCTAGGGAAGAATCCCAATCATTCTCAAAACGCGAAGCCCACTATCGCGTTCAAATTTCAAAGGGGCAAGGCCCAGGCCCGCGTCACTAAGGCCTGAAACTCGCGTTCTAAACCTTAAACGCAAAGGTCACCTTAGCGTTATAACCCTTCGATACTTAGCCTCTAAGTTCATGGGTTCTTTTTAACAGAGTGCGTTCGAAACTCTGTATCTCCTCAACCCATCAGGTTAATATTACACCTTAGATGGTCATCGTCCTAACAGAGATTGAATTTAGTTATTATCACCACCAATATAACTATAATTCCTCTGTTAAAGTCCACTTATCGATTCTCATTAACAGAACGATAAGTCCTCAAAATCACTCAGATTATTGTCAATTTATTAGCTCTTTCCAACAGGGCAATAAATAACCAGTTTATCAGCTCTTCTCAGTGGGGTAATAAAAGTACTCAAGATCTTGTTCAAATCCTTAGTATCACAATTCATCACTCCGATGGTAAAAATAATACTTAGTGATTTTCCCCAGCAAGATATAAAAGGATTTTATCCCCACAGATGTCACGTTAAAACCACACCTCTGACAAAATCAACTTATCGACTCTC
>BQKN01065379.1:21734-38880 GCA_022839385.1 Asparagus kiusianus
TATGAAAATTATCTACACTTCAAAACGTACCAGTTGTAGTATTACAACCGATAATACACAACAGTAAAAATAATACAACTAATTGTACAATTAAAAGAGAATAATTAATAAAAAATATAATTACGTATATTTAAAATCAAATAATTATGGGATAATTATCCATACAGCAAAACGTACCAGTTATACTAATACGATAAATAATATGCAACAGAAGAAATAATACAACTAATTGTACAAATAATACGTAATTAATAATACAACATATTATACAAAAATATACGTAATAATAAAAATAATATAGCGTATTATTCAAAATGACATGTAACGGTATCGATAATGCAACAGATAAATTTTAGAAATTTTTACTGCACTAAATAAATTTATAAATATTTAAATCATTTAAAAAATATAAAACTTAGACTTTAAATCATAGAAAATTATAGAAACTCGAGAAAATTCAAATACTCTTTTAAAAATCATAATTAAATATTTTAAAATACCAGAAAATTATTTTAACTAATATCAAAATTTCATGGTCCTTACAATTGTTTTAAACGGTCATATGGTACAGATCTTCAGCACCGATTTCACACAATCTCAGCGCTGTTCTGTTACCAGGTTTTGGGGGATTGGGTATGAGTTTCAAACAGCTGTGATTTTCTATTTAAACCTATCTTCTTCTTCTTCCTCATTGTCCCAGCTCTTTCAAAATCTTTTAGAGAGTGTTTTTCACAGAGCTTCATTTTCAAACCAGTTTCTTCTGAGTTTTTGTGTTTCACATCCCAGCTTCAGTTTCATCTTCTCTTTGCCATAGGGACATTGTAAAGAGAGGATTCTTACATCATTTTTACTATTTTGAGAGCTTGATCTTGTGCAGATCAATTGTGTGGGAGTGTGATTTAGTGAGATCAACTGTGTAGTGTGAGATCGTGAGAGGATCGCTGTGTAGAAGAAGTTCCGGCTTCCAAACCGGGTTGTGTAGTGGATTTCTCCTCGAGAGTAGGGAGCGGGGATGCAGGTCAGTGGACCGAACCTCGTTAACACATCGCGTGTCACAGGATAACGATTCCTAACTCTATCTCCTCTATATTGATTGCTTTTGGATATTGTGTTTTGCTTGTCTTAATTTTATTACACAATTATAGCCTTGTGACCCTAATCACCCCCCTCTAGGGTCTAACAGAGAGAACATGAAGTAGAGTAGTGTGAGGAGAGTGAAACACAAAAATAAACTAGAGAGCGAAGAAAGAGGAAAATAAAATTTGAAATAAAAAGTCATGTACCTCCCCTTACTCTGCCTCTAACCAAACAAGAACTACAAAAAGTATATCCTTTCTCGCATTGAATCTTACCTCACCTTACCTTCCTTCCTTATACCTCCTACTAACCAAGTATTATACACATTTAATTTATATCTTTTTAGAATGTCCCACTCATTTTATTTGGGGATGGTAATTTATAACCCGACTAGACTCGACCCGTTATAAATGGGTATGGGTCACTTTATATGGGTCGGGTCATAAATGAGTCAACCCAAAGAACCATTTATTAATCGGGTCATAAACCAGTCAACCCGTCGACCCATTTAACTTTAATCCATATACCATTCAACCATTAATATTCAAAATTCGTAAAAAAACACACCCATAAAAACATCTAAAGTTATAAACACTATAAAACCATTAATTACATACAACTCTATGAAAATTTTGCGATATATAGTAAATACCTTAGAGGTTCAAAAATTAAAAACATCCTCAAAAGTTTAAAATTTACCAAAAACCATGAAAATATCAAAACTTACAAAAAGAGTACAAAAATCTATAAATTATAAAAAAAAACCATGAAAATTTTGAAATTTGTAAAAAAAACATCCTAAATGTTTCAACAATTGCAAAATACACCCTAAAAATGTTAAATTAATGAAAACACAATTCAAAAATATCAAAACCTATGCATAGCACAAAATCTAAAACTTATAAATAGCACCATAAAAATTTTGAAATTTATAGAAACTACCTTGATAGTTTCAAAAGTTGTAAGAAACACCATAAAAAGTCAAATTTTATAAAAACACACTCAAGAAAAATCAAAATCTAAAAACACTACATAAGGTATAACTTATAAATAGCACCATGAAGATTTTGAAATTTTCAAAAAGACCCTGATGCTTTCAAAAGTTGCAAAAACACCCAAAAATAAGTCAAAATTTAAAAAATTAAGACTCCGTTTGGATACCATGATGTTTTACTTGTTTTCATGGTGTTTTTACCAAAAATAAAACATCATGCGTTTGGAAACCATGATGTTTATTGAGCTAAATCATTCTCAAACAAAAAACATAACACTTATTTCAAAACACCTTATAGGTGTTTTAAGTTTTGAGTTTAGGTTTTGAGTTTAAGAAAGTGTTAATATAATATCTAACATAATATATTAAATATAATTAATATAGAGTTATTATCAACATGCTTATTATATTATACTATACTATATAACATTATAGTTAATTTAATATATTTGTAATATTTTTTAAATAATATAAAAATATAATAAATAAAATATCTTACATAATAATATAATAACATATTAAATACCAATATTTACTATGTTAATAATGTACTATATAATAAATAAATAATAATAAAATATAAAAAACTAATAAACATAATAAAAAAGTTATTGATAATAAATAATAATATACTATATAATAGTATAATCCCTATAATAATATTAACTTTTTAAAAAATAATTTTATAATAAATTAATAATTATAAAATATTATATTTAATAATAACATAACAATATAATAATATTATTATAATAACATATTTTATAATAAATGTAATATAATATTAAATATTAATATATTATATAATAAATAATATACTTTATTATAAATTAAAATAATTTTTAATAATAAAATAATTTATTGCTAACAAATGTTAATGTAAAAATAATATATTCATACTATAATAATATTTATTTATATTATAACTACTAATATATTATTAAAGTACTACTAATAAACTCTAACATATTAAAACTATAATATATTATATAACATTAAAATATTTATAATATATTAATTTATTAATAACGTACTAGTACATCATATTAACATTATTAATAATATTATATTATATAAATAATAGTATAATATTATGCGATATTAATAATTGTATAATATTATATTAATAATAAAATAAAACTATTATAAAAATATTAATATAATATACAACAATAACAAATTGATATACTAAAATAATTAAATATATAATTATTTGAAAATAACATTTAATAATTATAATATAATATTAATTATAATATAATATAACTAATTAAAGTGCAATATAATATTATAATACATTATATAATATTATATTACATTATATTTAATACTAATAATACTATAATAATGTAAACTAAATATTATAATATTTTATTTATAATATATTTTATTATAATTAATATATATTATATTAATAATATGTTTAATACTAATGTTATAATGGGTCAAACTAGTGTTAACCAAAAATACTTAACATGGTGTTTTAAAAATATTTTAAGGAAAAAACACAACACCTGGTGTTTTTTTTACAAAAACACAATAAGAAAAACATAATGGTATCCAAATGAAGCCTTAATGACTAGGGGGACTAATATCAAAATAGTAAAGATATGAGGAACTAGTTTTAAACATTTCTAATCAGCAACCAACTTTTAGGCTATTTGACCATCGGGCCAAAAAAACTATATTAATACTGAAGCAAGGAAAAAAATACCAATATAATAACAGAGGTCAGGAAAAATACCAATATGGTAATTTTGACCAATTATATTATTTTGGGTATTAATTCAAGTTTCAGTGGTTCATGGGACTAATAAAAAATATAAAATTTATGAGGTACTAATACAAATAAAACGCCAAAGAGAAGGGTTTTTTTAGTAGAAACCACATTCAAAGGATGATTATTCTATAGAAATCACATTTTATTTTTATTTATACATAAGCTATATTTAAAATATTTTTTATTGCAATCAACCACATAAGCCCAGTTTAGGCCACCTTTTTCGGTTTTAAAATTACCGAAAAAACTTAACTAAAAAGTAAACACAGACAGTTACTTGTAACAAAAAAATACTTTAAAAATAGTTTATTTTTAGGGAAAAATGTGTCCAAGCCCCCAAAATGAGAAAGTTCATGTGACCCACCCCCTTGTATTTTGGCTCATGTGATTCAGTCCCAAAACGTATCATTTAATATTTCAAGGCCCCTCCACGTCAGCAGTATAAAAAAAGAGATTGTATTTTGAAAAAAGCCCAAAATTACCCCTCCACTTATCTTCCCCAGACGTTTGGTCCACAAAATACATGGAAAGTCACGCCCATTAATGTGATCTGATGGAAAAAATGGAGGGAAATTTCTCGCCCTTTTTCGAACTCTATCATGAGCAATAACTCATGTTAGTTCTAAGTTATTTAATGTTAGTTCTAAGTTATTTAATGTTATTTCTAGCTTATTTTATGTTAGTTCTAACTTAGTTCTAATTCATGTTAGAGCTAATTTTAAGTAGAACTAATATAAATACTTTAGGCTATTTGATCTAGTGTTAAACCTTATTTTATATTAGTTCGAACTTATTTTATGTTAGTTCTAACTTAGTTCTAATTCATGTTAGAGCTAACTTTAAGTAGAACTAATATGTTTATACCATGTTATAGTGGTCATGTTAGTTCTAGTTGAGCTCATGTTAGTTCTGATGGTTCTCGTGTTAGTTCTAGCTGATTTCATGTTAGTTCTACTTCCAACTAGTGTTGGTTCTAATATAAGCGTTAGTTCTAGTGGCTATATTAGTTCTAGTTAAGCTCCTATTAGAACTGATATGATACCTGTTAGAATTGATACTAGAGAGCTAGAACTAACACATCATCAAGTAGAACTAACATGACGTTTATACCCAACAATTACGTAGAACTAACGACTTAAATAAATTACAGCTAACACGATATTTGTTAGAACTAACACTAGAGAAGGTAGAACTAACACGACATAAATTAGAACTAACATCGCGTTTAGACCCAACACTTACGCTAGAACTAACACATTAAATAAATTAGAACTAACACGATACCAAATAGAACTAACACTAGAGAAGCTAGAACTAACACATCATCAAGTAGAGCTAACATGACGTTTAGACCAACAAGTACGCTAGACATAACGCATTACATAAATTAAAGCTAACACGATACCAGTTAGAACTAACACTGGAGAAGGTAGAACTAATATAACATAAATTAGAACTAACATGACGTTTAGACCCAACATTTACGCTAGGAATATCACATTAAATAAATTAGAACTAACAAGATACCAAATAGAACTAACACTAGAGAAGCTAGAACTTGTTGGCCTTCTTGTTTTGATAATGTTTAACAAACAATTTACTTCTAATGTTGTTTGTCTAGTGTTTGTGTTTTTGTATTTATTCTAGGCAAACAACGAGTTGGAGGATGGTTGGATTGCACCATAACGATCATATCAAATGGAGGTTGGCGGAATTGTGGAGTGAAGCAACGTTATTTAAAGTTAAATATTCAAGTTCAAGCTTCATCCGCAAGATTACTAAGAAGAGCTTATTGAAGATCAAGATCATAGCTTGGGTAAATTTAGTTTAGGTTTTATATTATGTATGTTAGTACTTTAAGCTCAATCATATACACACATACACGTTTTGGTTTTGTATATATATAGTTATATATATACATATATGTTTTGGTTTGAATACATAGACATGAAACAAATTTATTTTCATATACATACCAATTTGTTTTATTTTCTATTGTATTTGTGAAAATATCGTATTCTTAGTTTTTGGACTTAACAATAATCATATACATCTTTTATTAAGTCTACACAATCATTGTGTAAAGTTTCAAAACATGGTTTAGCCAAAATATCAAAACACACATTTCACATTTTCTTGTTTTGGACTATTTTTGCAAAATGATGATTTTTCACAAATGGGAAATGCATTTTGGGAAATTCCTTTTGTAACATGTTCATTTACATGTTTATATACATTTCCCAAAGTTTCATTATTTTTGGACTTTATTTGTTATTTTTAACATATTTTCAAAGTCTCAAAAATCTGCTTTTAAACCCTATTTTTCTTTAGTATCAGTTCGCGGTCGATTGTCACGGTCGACCGCCATGAGTTCAAGACTCAGTTTATGTTTTGTTGGCTCGCGGTCGACCGTGGCGGTCGACCGTAGCAAGTCCAGAGACTTTCGCGGTCGACCACCACGGTCGACCGTCGCTTGTCCAGAGCCACAGTTCCGTTTTTTGTTGCTCGCGGTCGACCGCCAAACAGTCAAATCTGTTCAAACGGCTAGTTTCCAAAGCCGTTGCTGAGTTGGTTTTTTGGTCTTTTCTTGGCTTTCTCTTGGCTTTGGGGTTTCTATAAATACCCCCTTACACCTCAGTTCTTGCATATAACCAAGAAGTTTTTAAACAAGTTTTAAACAAGGGTTTAAGTGTGTTTTAGTGTTTGTTTGGTTTGTGAAAAAGTTTTCACAAGTGGAGGAGATAACCTTCTTGTTTGGGCTTCAATCTTCATCTCTCCATCTTGCCATATATTGAGAAGTTTTCTAAACTCTTATCTAGATTTACATTTGCATAGTTATTTGATTATCATTCTTTAAAGCTAGTTTTTATATTGAGTTTATATTTGATTTTATTTTCTCATTGTTTATACACACCCATATTGAGCTTATTGTATTCACATTCATAGTATAATTTGGGTTATGGGGAGTTGTAACAATTGAGAGTGAGCTATATTGAGTTCTCATCTATTGTAGAGAACAAATTTATTATTTGTTACAATTATGAGATTGTAAAGTTTTCGGTTAGCTAGAAAACCGAGTGTGAGGAGTGTACGTTAATCGGTGAACGTTGAAAACCGACATTGTGAGTGAGTGTATACGTTGATCGGTGAGTGTTAAAAACCGACATAGTGTGGTTGTAAACGTTATTCGGGTGAGCGTAAAAACCCGGTTGTGATAGTGGATTTCTCCCCGGGAGCGGGGAGCGGAGACGTAGGACGGAAGGTCCGAACTTCGTGATCATTTGAGTGTGTTTGAGTTTGCCATTGGCGCATTTGCTTTTACATTTATCTTATATCGCCAATTATGCATTGCTTATTTTATTTCATCCACTATCTTGTTTATGTTTATTTCCCCTTGCATTTGTTTATATATCCTTGCATATATTTCATCATATACCTCTTTGCTAGGATATATCTCTTTGATCATATTGCATATTCTTGCTCATATCATATTGTATATCTATCTTGCAAGAATAAATTTTAAATTAGTTTTAATTGATGTAAAATCGGATTAGGTTAGCATAAGGCCCTAATCACCCCCCTCTAGGGTCTAACAGAACTAACACATCATCAAGTAGAACTAACATGGCGTTTAGAACCAACAATTACGCTAGAACTAACGGTTTAAATAAATTAGAACTAACACGATATCTGTTAGAACTAACACTGGAGAAGCTAGAACTAACATGACATAAATTAGAACTAACATGGTGTTTAGACCCAATATTTACGCTAGAACTAACGCATTAAATAAATTAGAACTAACACGAGCTGGTAAAAATTAGAACTAACATGAGTTGGTAAAAATTAGAACTAACATGAGTTGGTAAAAATTAGAACTAACATGAGCTGCGATAGAACAAACATGAGCTAACTCTAGTTATTTATGCCATTTTTTAAACTCTATCATGAGCTAACTCATGTTAGTTCTAACTTATTTCAAGTTAGTTCTAACTTATTTCATGTTAGTTCTAATAGCACGTAAGAGCTAACTTTAAGTGGAACTAACATTAATATTTTGGCTACTTGATCTAGTGGTAAAGCTTGGGAATTTGGAGAGGAGGTCAGGAGTTCAAACCCATGCAACTACAATATATATTTAAAGGTCTTTGATTGGGCCTTGGGCCTTGGGTCTCTTGGGCTCTTTGTTAGTTCTAACTAATTTTATGTTGGTTCTAACTTGCTATTTGTTAGTTCTAACTTACTTAAAGTTGGTTCTAACTTGCTCTATATTAGTTCTAAGTCACTTCATGTTAGTTCTAGTTCTAATTCATGTTAGTTCTAACTTATTCTTTGTTAGTTCTAACTCACTTTATGTTAGTTCTAACCTACTGCATGTTAGTTCTAGTTCTAATTCATGTTAGTTTTAGGCTCTTGGGCTCTTTGTTAGTTCTAACCCATTTTTATGTTGATTGTAACTCACTTCATGTTAGTTCTAGTTTCTAATTCATGTTAGTTCTAACTTAACTCACTAGAACTAACGCTTATATAAGAAATAACACTACCTGAAAGTTAGAACTAATATGACAACAACTAGAACTAACACAAGAACCACTAGAACTAACAGAGGCTCAACTAGAACTAACATACCACTAGAACTAATGCTTATATTAGAAATAACAATACCTGAAAATTAGAACTACCACGCTGCGATTGGCCTTCAACTTTTCTCTTTCCATTGAAACTAGAGAGCTCAATTTTTCAAAGTAGATGTCTCACTTCTTAATAAAATAAGGGCAGATAATTCTGTATCTAGATATGTAATTTGATTTTATTTCATTATGGACATATCAACCTTGGGAGGAAGAGGGAGGGAGGCTCTGACAAATTTTGTTTAAGACTGTTGAGATGTGGTTGTAGGGAAATGCAATGTCAGAGGTTATATTTTCCTAATATTTATAGACAATATTTCCTTCCTTTACCAAATTTGTAAGAATGTCCTCTCTAATAGATGAAGCATCTCAATAGACTGATCATCAATGAGGATACATGGGATGCTTGCCGGTGAGTTCTAGTTCAAACAACTTGCTTAATGAACACGCTTCGGACTAATATCCAACATGAACATACATAGATGCATAAGTTTGCATATCAGTCTAGCTCTTCAAAGCTTCCTTTCGTCAAACTTGTTTCCAGTCTCCCAGCTTACACATAGTTTCAGCAAATGGCAACGGACATAACTAACATGTCAGCGAACAGAACTAACGTAGGAGATAATAGAACTAACATGAAAGCGAGTAGAACTAACGTAAGAGATGACAGAACTAACATGAAAGCTGGTGGAACTAACAGTCCAGTCCTCAGAACTAACAGTTCAGCCTTTAGAACTAACAGTCCAACCCTTAGAACTAACATTCCATCCTTTAGAACTAACAGTCCAGACTACCCAGCTCACAACCAGTTTTCAACAGCTTCTCGATGTTGTTGTTTTTGCCGAAGGCGAACCTGTTGTGGTTTATGAAGATGGCGTCGAGGTCATTGTCGAAGATGGCTCAGAGGGCACCTTGCCCTCGAACTCGTTGTACTTGATGTCGAGAAATTTCAGGGAGGAGAGCCAGAGGATGACCCTAGGAAACTTACCGGCGCACCGATTGTTTCTCAGGTCGAGCTCGAAGAGCAACCTCATCCTCTCGAAGGTCCGAGGGATCGTGCCGCAGAACCTGTTGGAGTTTATGAAGAGAGTCAGGTCCCTCAGGAGGCCGAGGTCCTCGGGGAGGTACCCGGTAATGTCGCCGGCGTTGACGACCTCGATGGAGCGGTTCAATTGTAGGGTGGGGCCGTGGTGGGTGCAGGGTTCATAGTTCTAATTTTCCTTGTCCACCCTTTCAAATTCACAACTTCTTAGATTCTTTTGTCAACTTTTAATCACATTGTCTTTAATTTTTAGCTAAATGTCGATATGCCTGAAGATTCAGTGTGAGCTTTTGAAAATTTCTGTTGTTAATCTCTTATACATAACTCTGTTAATCACCAAATCACACAAGAAAAAGGCATTAAAGGAGAACGCAAACAGCTGTTCAAGAATCCAAGGAGATCCCCTTTCAATTAAATGAAAGAGAAAAACTACAAAAACCCAATATCGATTCCCTTCATAAATTACAAGAAAACTAGAGCACTATCTTGATTAAGACATTGATTTGGGTAAAGAGATTCCATAACTCAGAAAGGGGAGAACGGCGATGCCTCGGACCAAAAGTCTGGGCCCCGTCAGCTCGCAGGCCCCACCGGACCATGTTCCATGTTTGTCGTTGAACCCGCGTTCACGAGCTGTTTCCAAGATGACTCCTCGACCTCCGACTCCATGACCACCGTCCCGCCTTCGCCTTCCACGGCCTCCTCAGGTCCTGATCATTTTCAGTGTTCATGACGGAAGTGAGAGAGAAGGAGAAGCTGAGAGACAGAGGAGGAGAGAGAGAGAGATGAGATGGGGTTAAAGGGATGAGCGTAGTTACCAAGCTCAATCAAATCAAAGGGTAAATTCGTAACTTTTGTTGGGCTTTTCTCAGACTCCGATACTTTGGGGTCTTAACACAAATACAATGTGTATTTGAGACTTATACACATGGGTCAGAATATAAGGGGACGGGTCATATAAACTTTCTACTTTTGAGACATGGACATATTTTTCCCTTATTTTTAAATTAAAAAAAAATAAAAGAGAATTCCCATATGACGATATTATTTTAAAAGTGGTTTCTTAAAAAAAAAATCCTAATAAAAAGAAACTGAAAGTGCCACGCATCGCAGTCAAAGAGCAATATATTTTATTCCTCTAGAAGACGGACCGAAACAGTAGCGGCACAGTGTCGGAGTTTAATTTTTAGTCGACACCCCAAAGTTCACCCACCATTATAATTATGGTCCCACACGCTATCCTCGAGGATATAAATTGGGTTTTATTGCTAAAGCGGTCCCATTAACTTTTCACGCTTCCTCCAGCAAATGCCCATATATATCTACGGTCTCTCCCAGTCTCTTTGACCCACATTTCAAAATCTCTCAAATAGCCGCGAAAAGAACCAAGAAAAGGAGAAAAAAGAAAAATCGAAATCCCTATTTTCCCTTTTTTTAGAAATTTAGGGTTTCTAATATTCCTCACTCTGCTCTCTTCTCACATTCCCCTTCTTCGTCCTGCTATGTGTTTGTGCTGTCCCAAACCCTAGTTCTTGGTGAAAGGGGGAAAATTTTAGGGTTTGGAGATGTCAATTGAAGAGAGCAGATGCAATGTGGAGTTGAAGCAGGAGGTTCTGTCATCTAATGAGAGGTTGTTAACGTACAGGAGAAGGAAACGTGCGAGAAATGGGTTTTCAGCGGACGAGGAGGTGAAAAGTTCTTCATTTTGATCTTTATTGCAAATAATTTACGAAAATTGCAAATATTTTACGAAAAGATTGAGTCTTTCTTGAGCTACGTGGAGTATTTATTGTTTGATAGTGGCAATGGTACGGTATATTTGAATCTTTTACATTCTAATGTTGAGGAATGGGGCTTCTTTCGAACCAATTTTGCAAAAATTTCTTTTCATTCTTGCACGTTGCAACAATTTCTTCACTTCTTGCTTTCGTTGAGCTGAAAACATGAAACCTCTGTTTACCTTTCTTGATTCTGGAGCACAGCATTGGATCTGGCAGTATAAGATTTGCAATCCCCAACAGACGTACTACAACGTTTTTTTATCATTAGACCTGAAATTCTTTAGGTTTATAAAGTGAATGAAGACTCTGAGTCCTGTTCTTGCAAGTATTTGTCTTAATTATCGACGCTGATACTTGTGGCGTGGCACATTGATAAAAGTTTGCAAAGTTTCTTCATCCGTATGCCTATTCATTTACAAGTTTGCATCTTTGTTCATTTGAGCAAGGTCAAGTTTTTGTTTGGGAAGTTGTCTAATTTAACTGTTAATTCTTTCGTATGTGATTTCTTTCTTGGTATCTTTCAATGTGTACTGCTAGCCCTTTCTAGTTCCTAGTAGTTTTGAAACAATTGTCTATTGTTTCACTATGATAAAGTTCGATCTGGATTTGGATTGTGATGTAGTGGTAGAAAATTCACCACCTTTGTTCTCCTTGCTGCTAATTCATAGGCTGGAATGTAGAACAACACACGCACACATAACATTGATTTTTCTAGGTAGAATCTCAGGACGATCTGCACTGGCACGGGAGGAAGACATATTCTAGGGTAAACTGTTAATACATTATTATATTGCCAATCGGCTGGAGCGAATAATTATCCACTCACGTAAGGCAAATTTGACATGTACGTTGTGATAAAATTTGTTGAATATTTCAATTTTGATAAAGATGATACAATGAATGACATTCTACACGGTTTTACATGAAAGTGTATTCCTTTTGACACTTCAGTGGATTGAGTTGTTTAATTGTCCTTGTGAAGAGGGTAACTAAAATGCTTTCATTTGGATAACCTCAAAGGATACATGGATTTGGAAACTAGGATGAAGACAGGGATTTACTCAACTTAAGTATTCACAGTCCATAGTTGACTCATGCTCAATCTCAATGCAAACATTTAATTCTCAAACAGAGGTTTGTTCTTAGGGTACTCATGCTCGTTCTCAAAAATACCACCCTAGCCTTAAACTCTATAACAATGGTCCATTCCTAAACGCTACGGGTGTGTTTGGCTTCCAAGGCGTTTTTTGTTGTAGTGTTTTCCTAAAAAACACATTGGTGTTGTGTTTTTCACCTAAAGTGTTTGAAAACACCATTGTAAAATTGGCACAATTGACCACATGAAACTGACCCCAAATTGGAACTCTGCAACCTAAAAATGGCACAATTGACCCAACAAAGAAGCAAAAAAAAAAAAAACAAAAATCTCATGTGAAAAACAACCATATTCACCTCAAAATACAATCTTTTCTGCAAAAACTCCCCCAATTCCCACAAACAAGCTGAAGCCCTCTAAAAAAAATGCAATCCTACCCAAGAATTAGCCATCAAATGAAGGGGGGAGAGAGAGCAGAAGAAATCAACTCACCTCTGCGGCGAAGGCTCCGACGAGGTGGCAGCAGCGACGACGAGGCGGCAACGGCGAAGGTGGCAACCGTGAAGGCGACGACGAGGAGGCGAAGGCGACGACGAGGCAGCAGCGGCGAAGGCGACGACGAACTGGAGGCAGCGACGGCGAATTGGAGGCGGCGACGGCGAACCTGAGGTAGCGACGGCGAACTGGAGGCGATGATTCGGAGTAGCGGCGACGGCTTAGGGTTGAGGGGGAAAGGGGATCGGGTTTTTGGGGGAAAAATAAAAGCAACGGAGATGTGAAAACACCTTTTTGGTGTTTTAATAAAACCGATTATTTTTTGGTTTTGTTAATGGTGAGGTCAAAAAAACACACTAGTTGCCAAACATGTGTTAGTGTTTTTTTGAAAAAAAAAAATGGAAACGGGAAAAACACCTTGATAGCCAAACGCTCTCTACGCAAGTGATACTGATATACCCTTCCCTTCCCTGCTGCGCCCTAGGGGGATTTAAGAATTAGCCGTTTGACATCATGCATCATTTAGAGAAAACTTTAAGCAATGCCACTTTGCTAATTCTTTTAACACTTGGTCCAACACTGAATCCTCTCTTTCAAAGCATATTCTCTATGTCCTCTTATTTAGCAGAACTTCTCATGTTATACGAAGGTGACTAAGTGGTGGTGCCCTTGCGTATGTATGAAATTCTAATGTTGCTGATGCAACAGTAATGACTGTTTACTGTCTCAGACTTGTGAGAAAGAGTTTAAGTTGTATTGGCACGCCTATAGTTTTGAAAACAAATATTTATGAGGCGTGTTGGTGGGATGTCTTATAGAGAGATTATGTTCCTCTGGTCAAGTTTTTGAAAGCTCACCCAATGAGGTTTTAAGTACGAGCATAAGATCTACGAACTTTGTATTTGTGATTAAATAATGAATCTTGGAAGAAATCACAAAAACAATTTAACAAAAAATGTCATCGTCAATATTTGGAACTGTCATCGAAGTAGTTGTTTAATTATTGGTGTTTCTTTCTGTAAAAAATTAAGTTCTTTGATGAGTAAGGTGAAAAGCTCTGGAAACCTGTATAATCTTATTTCCTATTACATGAATGACTCTTATGTTTTGTCAGCATAATGATTATTGCCTCATTTCAATCTATATTCTATACACTTCAAGGTTCTCCAATGCGTTGCCTGTCATTACATACAGCCTTGATGCTGACTTACATGTCTTGGTTGTTGAATTGTCCTGTTTCTTGTTATGACAATTATCATGTCATCATCTCTCAAACTTCATAGATCTGTACATTGTAGCTATATGGATTCTTCTGTTTCCCTTTCAGAGATATTGTTTGTGTGCAACAGACTATGAAGGACATGTCATCATCCCTCAAACTTCATAGATCTGTACATTGTAGCTATATGGATTCTGTTTCCCTTTCAGATATATTGTTTGTGTGCAACAGGCTATGAAGGAACTTCGTCATATAATGTTATGTACTACTAATTGTGGGCAAGGTGATATTTCAAGAAGAAGTAGCCACTGGAGAAACATGTTGGAACACATGCTGCAATTGCCAGATGTCTGCAAAGGTGGTGGTATTGAAAGCAGTATCAGTGATGCACTAACCCATGGCCCGCCTACGGATAATAGAGAGTCTAATATGGCTGATGTTCGTGCAGACATTACTGATAGTAAGGTATTATGGTAAATTGGTCTTTCAGACAATTCTCAATTGCGATTGACATTCTTACTTGTGTTGGTAAGTAATTAGGTTTTATTTATTATTACAGGACAGACATAAAAGCCACTTTGGCGTGACATGTCAGTCTATAAGGATGGATGTTTCGGAATATGCCTTAGTGAATGTGTCAGAAACGGGAACCTATGATCCGACCAATGCAATTGCTGACAAGCAAAAGTGCCAGGATGCTTTCTTTAATATTTTATGCTCGGAGAAATTTGCTTCCTTATGCAATTTACTTTGTGAAAGCTTCCAAGTCATAAAAGTTGACAAGTTATTTGACATTAGCCAGATCAACTCCAATATGAAAAATGGAGTGTATGACCAGTCTCCGGGATTATTTAGTGAAGATCTTCAGCAGGTACCTTAGCTATTTGTCATTTTATCTTGCAGTAACATGTCTGAATATTGTCTTAATGTTAGTTCTTTAAGTTATGTGACAGCAGTTTTACTTGGTGACGCTAAGACATTATCAATCGTGTTTATTGTATTGCATTAGCAAACACCATTAAACTAGTTTAATTTGCCCATCTGTTGGAGCTCTGGTTGTATGTCAAACAATGTCCTGGAGTTGTTTACTTGCTGCAGATTGATTTATTTGAAATACAGAATTTGGGATTTGCTTGTTTCACATTGCTTGGCACTTGTGGAGATCGCTCTCTAATTTGCATAATCCTCTAGTATTGAATATCATCGTAACAGTTATCACAAGTCCTCCATGGTTTCCAATGCCCTTTTTCTCTCCTTTAATTGGGGCAGTATTTTATGTCATGTATGAGCCCCCCCACCCCCCCCCCCCCCCGAAAAAAAAAAAAAAACAATAAGTAATCAGACAGAAATCCCCACCCAAAAAACATGCGCGCGCACACCCCTTTTCACTTGATATGCCTGTTGTATCTTTTTCTAATAGTACCATTGTCACTTGTTCTCCTTGTTGAATAGAGCTTGTTAGTAGGTTTTGATAGTGTTGGTTACACTTCCACAGTGTCTTTGTGTTCCTTTTTTCCATGACAGAAATGGTTATTTCGACATTTAGTATGCCTGAGGATTGTGTAGCATAGGTTTTGGTAAATATTATCTATAAGTTTGATAGTCATGATGCTTTTACTATCCTAAAGTAATCGTTCAGGGTTTCCAGCACTGATTTATGCTGCTTGTCATTTTGGAATAAGGCTTATTAGTTGCTATGTTTTATTCTTAACTCTCTGTTTTTTAAGTATCTAGATAGTCGAGTAATTTCTGATTGATTCTTGATTTTTAGTGCCCATTATTTTTTTTTTCACGTCTGATGTTAGGTATTAATTTCCCTAATTCATTCTGCAGCTGTGGAGAAAGTTCAGAAAAATTGGTGAAGAAATGGTCCTTCTCGCGAGTTGTCTTTCAAATATGTCCCAAGGGGTTCATCAGAAGCAGGTAAGAAGAACGGGCTATTTCTTCCTTTTCACTGTCTATTTCATAGCTGTAGATACTTCATCATATTATCTTAAGAAAACTGATAGTGCACACACCCAAGCTGCAGGTCTGAGATGCAAAACTGGTGCTATTGATCTATATATCCTTGTTTTTTAGGCCAATTAATTTACTGTTATAGCCATTGCAGTGCATCTTTTAAATAAAGGGGGAATTAGATTAAAGCAATAATCACGAAACATCAAATAAATAGAGGACATCAGTATTCTAGGATTCATCTTTCACAATGATTCCATCTTAAATTGTATTCTATTCCCGAGATGGCCTCCATTGTGTCTGGAGGTTTTGGCAGCCCCTATGTTATCTTGGTGGCCTTCCATAGTGCAAACTAAAGATAGTGTTCAATACTAATTTAAATATATATGCAGAAGTTTGGCTTACAGTTGACGCACCACTTACTTTTCAAAGAAAAGAAATATTTCGAGTAAAGTGAAAACATGAATATCCATTTTATCACCTTTTAAGCAAAAATATTTCTCTTCTATTTTGAGATGGTTTGACTTTATTCTTTTCCGACCATTGTTTTTCCTTGTGTTGCATGTTCATTTTTCTCCTCTATTTTCTAGTTTTAAATTGTACGTGGTACTGCAGACCTATAGAATCTGCTTGGATCCCGACATCATTTTTGTTCCGCTTGTTTTTATAGCCTGAAAGTACAAATATCCCAACTAGGGGCTGCATTCTGTCCAAATACGGCTCGGATATGACACTAATCATATCCATATCCGCTTATCCATCCATGGATACAGATATATCTCGGTAAGGAAAATTCATATTCATATCCGCTAAAAATCGGATACGAATATGGATATACATGTGGATATATAAGCAAATATACATACAGATAAAAAATGGATATGAGAAACTTAGATAATATTAGAAAAAATATAGTTCATGTGATAGAAAAGAGTTGATTAATATGTTCATTATATTTGAAAAGCTAAGATTAGACATCTTGATCATCAAAATTAACCCCAAATCCATTAATCTACGGGTTAAAACTATTGCAGTAGTATGACTATATATATAAATATAAAACATGTGGATATAT
>BQKN01065379.1:39280-80145 GCA_022839385.1 Asparagus kiusianus
GTATTCGGATATTTCGGATACGTATACGGATATTTCACTACAAAACCATATCCGTAACCATATTTTATCGGTTATAGATTTGAGTAACCATATCCGTATCCTAATGGATACGGTTACAGATATTTCCTCGGATATGGATACGGTATAACACCCCAAATCCCAATTCTTGTAGTCTACTTAATGAGCCCCCGCCAAGGTTCCAAGTTTTTTACATGATAGTGATGCTTCCCATGCTCCTCATTGTAACTTATCTGCATAAGAACTCGTGTAATATTTGCATAGGTTGCAGAAGACCTGGTAGGGGAAAGCTGTCCGCTGAAATGTGAGGCTAGTGATGCTCTTCAACTCAAGCTTTTGTTTATTTGATTTGGGATGACTGTGATGCAGTGTTCTTCAACATCAGCCAATAACCCATAAAATTTAGGGTTTATTTCACATTGACCCCTGTAGTATCACTGTTCAAAACTCACTACCTTGTAGTTTCATTCTTGCAAATAGACCCCCTAGATTAAATATCTTTTAACTCTTTTACCCTCAAACTCAATAATTTCACCTGTTCCAAAATTTCACCCAGTGTAAAACTGTGAAAATAACACCGGTGGTCTACCTGCAACAATGAATTACAGGGTTAGTAAGTTGAAAACAGCAATACAAGGTGCCAATGTGAACTCAATCCTAAAATTGTGATATAGCTTTTAACCTTTTATTTTACCTTGTCTTTTCAGGAGAACTGTCAGGTCGAAGCTATAACAAAGAATTCCAACGGCTCAAATACCATGATACAACTCCCATCCTGTGAATCTGTTCCCTCCACTAAACCAAATCAAACCGAGGTTTCTGTTCTTTACAAAGCTTGCACTTGCAAGCAATGTGGCAATGAAGCCGATGCTAAGCACAGTCTTATCTGTGATGAATGTGAAGCTGTCTATCATTTCTCTTGTGTCAAGCCTACTGTCCAAGAAATCCCCACTAAGAGCTGGTATTGCATTTTCTGTTCTCAGAAAACAAAACAATCTTCTTCAGAAAATACCCAAGAAAATGGCTTGCATAATAGTAACTGTGCGGTATGTGAGAGGCTTGAAATCCCCGAGCCGAAAGAGAACCTCAATGAAAGCATCGGGGAGAGCTCGGACTCTAGTCTGGAGTCTGATGAGCCACCGGAACCATCTAGGACTGCTTTATCGCGCTTATGCAAGCAATGTGGAACTTGTGAAGATGATGATAAAAGATTCTTAATATGTGGGCATAGTCAATGTCCATATAAGTTTTATCATATCCGGTGCTTGACAACTACGCAAATGGCGAGTCTTCAACAGAAAGGCCAAGATTGTTGGTACTGCCCTTCTTGCCTCTGCAGGGCTTGCTTTCATAACAAGGATGATGATAAGATAGTCTTGTGTGATAATTGCGATGAGGCTTATCATATATATTGTATGAAACCTCCGAGGGCTTCGATACCTAATGGTCAGTGGTATTGTCTAAAGTGTAATATAGCAAAGGCGAAAGAAGGGATGAAGAGGTATGAGCAGTGGGTCTTGCAACAGCATGGAAAAAAGAACGGCAGACAAGCTAATGAAGAAAATAGGCATGTGGATATGATACTCAAAGTTGTCGATGAGTTGAACTCAGAAGAGAAATCAGCGGCTAGAAGAAAAAAGTAGAACAAGAAAATTATTTGCATGTCCATCTAAATCCCTGCTCAGTGAGGATTTTGATTTTTGACAGTTGGGTGCATCCTTGCCCTTGTGTCTACTTTTCGGTAGCTTAAATGTATTTTTGGTCCCATGGATGGAGCATTGGCATAGTATCTGTACTTTCCAGAAAATGTGACAAATGCATCTTTTTCTGTAGGCGATTTTGGCAAAAAAAAATACAAGGGGTGGTTTACAAATTTTTGATGTTTCAGTAGAAATCCAATATCTTCTTGAAGGCATTATGATGATTTTGCATTTGTGAGCTTCTCTAGCAGGATGAAATAAACTATTAGTGAAGAATGCTTTATTTTCTTCTGACAAGATAAGAATGCTTTTATTAACTGTTGCGAGAAGAACAGTTGATGAAATTGGTGATTATTGCAGTGGTTCTGTGAGGTAAAAACTCTGTGGCTATGTTTAATCTGTGCTCGATGATTCTCTGTCCGATAAAAACTTTTAAGCTGTGTGGCGCCCGATATCTGCCTAAATATCCAGGTTGAAAATAGGATTATAAAAATACAAAATAAAAATTAAACCCTCTGTGCACTTATGAGATTATCAAAGCTTAAAGCCATTTTATTGACTTAGTTTTAATAAATTTCCTCAATAATTAAACTTGTTCCGTGTAACATCAATTTTTTTGGGCGCTAATCTTCAAAATGTGGCTGGATTTCTTGTCGGATGTGAAGGAACACCGAACTTTTTAGAAACTTGAAGGGGGGGTATGGATGGGTTTTTCTGGATACGTGTATTTGATCATGCACTTTCAAAGTTGAACAAAGTTGGGAGCTTAATCCCACATCGGGTGCTGTAGAAATCAAAGAGGGGGAGATGGGTATAAAATAAGGAGGGGGTGCGACTATGTAAGATACTTACCTGGACGGGGTCCTTGGGTGATCATGGAGGCCCAGGCCTAGTCTAGTGGCCCACATTGCACATACAGTGGGTGCGCTGGGCTACCATCTCCCCAAGTGGGAGAGTGGACGTCATTATTTGTTGCCGAGGGGGAACGCGCACGCGCGGCCCCCGCCCAATGCCTAACTACCAAATTTTCGCATCGGGCCTTATAGGCCTTTAATGGACTCTGTAGGCTTGGTTTAGGAATGCTATTTTTAGTATTACGCATTTGGGCCGTAGAAGTCGTAGTGTTGCTTATACTAATTTTCTAATAATAACGTGGGAATTGATAAGAAATGGGAATGTTATTAGTATGGGCATGAATAACAATTTGGAATTTTATTCCATTCTCACTCATTCTTGTATGTCAAACGCAGCTTCAGTCGTAGCGAACTCCCATATAAACTTTCAAAATCACACAGCTTTTGTTAAAACTTTCAAAATCACACAGCTTTTGTTAAAAGTCCCCACGAACTAACATAAACTAGAACCAAAATACAACGAAAGAAGATATTTGTGTTTTGTAGTGAACTCCCGTATAAACTTTCAAAATCACACAACTTTTGTCAAAAATCCCCATGAACTAACATAAACTAGAACCAAAAAACAACAAAAAAAATGAATTTTGAAAGTTCAAGGGCTTTTCTGCAGCTCCAAAAAGTTTCGGTGTGATTTTGAAAGTTCATGGGGGTTTACTACAAAGCACTGAAATTCGATAGGGGTTTAGTGCAATTTACCCTTTATAAAAGACAGTAAGTACGACTGTCTTTCATCTAATTTAATCTTTTATTTGTAGAAGCTCCAATCTTAACCGTGATCAGTTCTAATTAATGTAAACTAGGATCGTCTCATCAATACTAAATCCACTTGCTTATGTATTTTGGTCTGTAAAAGTTCTCAGATACAGGCATCTTGAGTTAAATTAGTAAGGGTATACAAAAAGTAAATGTATTTTTCAACTGCATTTGTATACTAAACGAATATCATTCTTTTACTTTCAAGAATACATCCACACCGCAACAGAACACTGAAAATTCTCCGAAAAAAAATCACACGCTCAATCCAACAAACTATACTTCTAAAAACGAAAAAATATATATATAATGTACAATATCAATCAATACAAGGCAATGTAATCTGGTTGACCATTAAAATCAACAAGTACTTATGTCATACACAATCAAACTAACTTGACTCCGATCAAAACCCTTTTCTCATCACAAGAAGATGAAGCACTCCATCGATATTAGAGGATTGTCCAAATCCTCCACAACTTTCAAACCTAATCTCTTCTGTGAGCTACAAAGATTCAAAGGCTTAACCTTCTCATTTCTCTTCACTAGCCTGTGTGAATCCCTGACGCCATTATTCCTAGAGCTCAGCGTCCTACTCGGGTTAGAAACTACTGGCTTATTCTCACTCCTCAAGCTCTTGTGCCTAGCAATCGGCCTTTGAGGCGAGCACGATCTCTCTCTTTTCGATGGCAAAATCTTCGGCTTTGGAGGGCGGTACTTATGAGGGTCAAGAATGATTATGTCTGGGCTTCTCATGGTTACGCTTTTGCTCGAAACCGAAGGACAAGAAGAAGAAGAAGAAGAAGAAGAAGAACTAATACTAGTGCTAGATACCGAAGACAGAGAATTCGAAGAGGAAGACAATGAAGAAGATGATGATAATGAAGGGGGTTGAATTTGTTCAGGGGGAAGTTGAGATTGAGAGATGACAAGCTTGTCTTGAGGACAGTTTGTATTTGTTTTAGGAGAGGAATTGATGCAGCATTTGCTGATGCAAGTGCCCATTTTTTTTTTTTTTTGGATTTGAGAAATAAAAATAGAGTGAGGAGGTAGATTTTAAGGAGTCTGAGAGAAGTTTAAATTGTATCGGCGGGGTTGGAAACCGTTGGGCAACGGATACATGGGATTTTGTGATAATGATGGGCGGTGACTTTTAACAGGAGCAGCTCATTTCCGTGGCGTGATTAAAGGCAGTGTGAGACTTTTTTAAGTTTGGGGGACAATAAAGTTTGCGACTTCAAGGTGGGTAGCACCCGTAAACAAGATAGGGTTATTTAGATATTAGTCCCTTGCAGCTTTAATAGTTTCACACTAGTCCCTCAAATCTTCGCAATCGCTGCCCAAGATGCCTTGCGATTTGGTCCCTTTACGACCAAAATATCTATCGGTTTATGTTTTTCATTAGCGCATTGCGAGAGAGCTTAGGAAAGAATGCACTAGTTCGAAGATTATTATCGTTCGTTTAATGCATCAAGTATTCAGTGGATAAAGAACAATGCAGGCTGATTGAAATCACTCGCTGGGTAGCTTCACCCAAAATTGTAACTGCAACTTAAATTACAAACTTACAGAAGACGGTTTTCTTGTTTTTTAGACCCTAATACCAATTAAAACAAAGATAAAGAGGTTAACCAAAAACTCCTAACATAAGTGAGGTTGAGAGGGTAAAAGCTGTGGCATTCCTTGAATTTGTTTGACATTTTTATCACAAGTAACATGGTTTTTTTTTTACCAAAGAGACTGTCAAATGTGTTATCTGTCATCGAACTTTTCTGCTTCACTCAAAACTTCGATATTCGACGTTTATGATCATATACATAGGCTATCAAGAGGACGTAGAGATCATTTTATCAGAAAACAGTAAGCTTCACGAACAGTGAAATATGTAACTTTAGCAAGTAATCCATACTTGACACCAGTAAAATTGTATAAGAGAGATGCTTCTAAATAACAATGACCTCAGACTGAGAGAAAAAAAACAAAGTTCAGATAACACAACAAAATAAAAAGTGTGTACCATTTGTTTTGTACAAGTCGAACGAACTCCATTCATGCTCCATGAATTTATGGAAAACAAAATATAAACACTTGTTTCATTCTGAAACTTAACAGAAACAAGGCCTTTTTTTCCTCCTGGAGTAGCCAATCAATCGTTTCATGCGTTCATACAATTTCAATGATCATATCTACTTATAGTAGAAAGAATCGGAACGAAAGAATGGATTGCGGCAATGTCATGTATCTTTCTTCATTGCCAGTTCACTCATATATTGCTTTCGATTATAATGTCAGAGAAGTAAGGCAAAAAAGGCGTGTAATAATGTTCCGGGGTTCACCCATTTCCCAATTCTTTCAAGGAATGCACTTTGTGAGCCATCTAATTTCAAGTTGAGTGTTCTCTGGAGATCAAAGCAACATGTAAGCGTAACAGTCCGTTACATATAGGTTTGGGTAATTTCAAAGCCCCCCAATTAGTTTGAAAATTTATTATAACCCCAAATAAGTTGGGAAATCTAGAAAACCACTAAAAGATATTCTTTCACTTAACACCCATGACGACGCTACATAAAATATCATCAATTTAGAGGCTTAAAGGATGAAACTACCGAAAACAATTTTAGGGGATCGGGAGCTCCGATCTGGGAGCATACGCGACCACAGAGGAGAAAGAAGAGGGAGAAGTGATTTTAGGATGAAACGTATAAATGATGCTGGGTATGTTGGTCTTTTGACAGCACACGACAGACCAAAGCTAACAGGGTTAGTTCTGGAGGTTTTGGGGCA
Source organism: Asparagus kiusianus (assembly GCA_022839385.1). NCBI lineage: Eukaryota > Viridiplantae > Streptophyta > Magnoliopsida > Asparagales > Asparagaceae > Asparagus > Asparagus kiusianus. Next base: position 45,450 of record BQKN01065379.1, read on the forward strand.
AACTTATTGAGGGTCAAGTGAAATTTTCAAACTTTGGGGGTTAAGTGAACAACGCCCAAACTTATTGGGGGATTCTGAAACTTACCTTATGAGTCCTAAGTGCAGGGCAATGATTTCCTTACCTGTGTTGCTTCTTTAAGAGGACCCCAGCATTCAACTTTGTTGTACTTCTTTGAATTGGAATGAAAATACACAAATACCACAGCCTCCATCAGCTCGGGATGCTTGCTGAACAGGGCAGAGTCTCCATAAACAACAGCTTCAAGAACCTAATAATAATCAAAACTACAGCTATCATCGTGGTGTCTTCATTAACTTTTAATGCTCAAAAGTCAAATCATATGTTGGATGAATAAATTATCATGACAACTTCATCAACATGGAGATGTTTCCATTTAAATAACCTGGCTTCTATATAGCTGCAGATAAACGTAGTTCTCTTAATCCAAGAATTTTTTTTTTCACTCAAATTTTAAGGAAAAGTATGGAGGGTTGAGGATGGCAGCTGGATTTGAACTTCACGATGATAGGGGTTTCATGGCTATCTCACCTCCTGGGTATACTATCTGTTTATTTTCATGTTGGTGCCCCAAAATTTACCCAGTTCTAGCTTTGCTACTTCAAATTATTTTTTAACCTTTTGATACCCCAAAGTTTCCATCTCATTTCACTTTGATACCCCCATCCAAATTGCATTAGGTTTTATACTAAATTTATCCCACCTGCTATCCCCGTCCGCTACTATGGAAACATTTGGTTGTTTGGAACCCTATCAACTAGGAAAATTGACCTAAATGTACAAATTTTAACAGAAAATCTAATGACATCTGGGAGGGGAATCAAATGGAATTGAAACTTTGGGTATCAAAGTGTTAAATACTTTGGAGTATCAAAGTGAAAAACCAGGAAAATTTTGAGGTACCAAAGAGAAAATAAGCCGTCCTTATTAATGGGAAAACAGCAGGAAGAAATTTATGGTGATGATATTTAAAATGAGAATATATTTAATGCTTAAGCAAAATACTTACCAACGGAAGCTCCTTAGAGAAGACATAGTATCTAAACCCAGCAGCAAGCTCTTGGACGGGATTGGCACCACTTACATAGCAGTGAACATGCAAAGACATCTCATCTTTCACTTTTTTCCACTCGGCTACAACGTCGTCCCTCTGTAATGTCGTTTGCCACTCCCTCAGCTGTCATCAACATGAGAAACTGTCATTTGATAATTTGACAAGATGTCTAATTGTTCATTATTTTTCTTGTTTCAGAGGAATATCTGACACTTTAGTTAGAAATACTAAATCATTCGGTTGTTGGACATGACACAAAAATAACGATGCAAAAATCCATATAAGTAGGACCTGGGGACCTGGATACTTGACAAACATAAATGCACACTTAAAGAGAAACGAGAGTATATTACGTGAGAGAGAGAGAGAGAGAGAGAGAGAGAGAGAGAGAGAGAGAGAGAGAATATGCTCATCCATCCAAATGCCAGTACTCTCATTCCTACAATATAATAGCATATGACACGATAGTTTCGTAAGTGCTACAACTTCAACCTAGCATACAGTTTATATGAACTCCAAGAATTAATTGTAAGTAGTATTTCTAGGATTGGGAGTTCAACCTAGTATACAGTTTATATAAACTCCAAGAATCTAACATAAACTAGAAGAAAATTCCCAAGTCTACACAGAGCTCATCTTTATTTATTAAAAAAAAAAGGTATACACAGAGCTGAGTTGGCAAGCAGAGAGCTTTGAATCTGTAGATTATTGGTGAAGTGTTAGTATGGTGAGGTCATCAAATCCTTAAATGAGTATGCCACACACTCAAGTGAATGTATTTCCCATACCATATGCAAACAAACAAAATATCTGGTATATACTAGTTGCCATGTAACTCAAGAATCAAGCATTTTTCTTAGGAAGGAATAAATGATTAACAATATATATAAGGACTAAACAGAGTATATCAGAAGATTTTCAGAATGAACGACCTATTAGTTTTTGTTATGAGCATGAAAATTTCTAAGAATGAAACCATCATCCATGCACTCAAACTATTTGCTTCAGCTAGAGAGAGATCATCAGAGCGAACTATTTGCCAGAAGAGGGTAGATTCGTTAACCAAAAATGTTAAATCTTCATCACTTCACGAGGCAAGTAATGACAAAGTAAATTCATCAAGATGGCTCATAGAAGATGTAGATCATACCATATCATTGGTGATATTGTTGGAGACGGCTAAGGTCAAATTGGCTGTAAAGTCGCAATGTGTGAGAGTGTAGGCTCTTGGAATGGTTAACGAAGGCTGTTTTTCAATTTCCTCTCCCATGAAAACTACCTTTAGCTTGGAAGCTTCAAATCTTGCCGGATGTCCCAATAGACTTACAGCCTGATCATAGAAACACATACATTAGTATCAGGCTCATCATATATGAGAACTGATTATTGTGCATTTTAATCAAGCTGGACTCCATTAGAAGGCTCCACTACTGATTATTGTGCTATCGGTCTACCAGCACGCTCTAATCTGTTTTTCGCTCACCTAATAAAATGAATTAGTTGACATTGATTGTCGGGTTAATTGCAGATAGACCCCCAGTATTATCGCCAGATTAAACTTACTAATGTCGCATTTTTATTGTGTAGATAGACTCCCTGAAAGAGTTCTGCTGTTGTAGGTAGACCACCTAAGTGAAAATATATGGTCGCAGGCCCGAAAAGGGTCTAAAAATTCACTCAGGAATCTATGTGCTAAAGTAGGAACTGCGATAGTACAGGGGATCTATCCGCAATTAACCTTGATCGTGTTTGTCCTTCACTTTCTATTGCCAAGGAAGCTCTCCAAATTGGTGTCCAATTGTGATGTTCTTTGTCACGACAATGTTGTTAACTTGATGAAAAAGTTGTGATAAAATCTAGACAGCTGAGTGAATTTTTTGGAGGCAGCACCTGTCCAAATTGGTGTCCTAGACGAAACATGCTAAATGTTTGATGAACTGAATAAAATTGGAGGCAAAAAAGAATTCCTCAATGGAAATAGTATAATCATCAGGAATGATCCCCCCCCCCCCCCCCCCCAAGTACACACAACAAGTCATGATTGATGCACATGACAATATCTGCAAAGTTTTACAGACAAATCCATCCATACAACAATAGCAACATCACAATCTAATAAACATAAGAAAACTACATAGTAGCAATGGCATTGTCTACAATCTACAAGAAGTAAAACAAACAAAAGAAGAGAGAGGTGCTTAGTACCTGTAGCACAACAGATCCGTAAGAGTCCCTCCTATCACAAGACAATGCAAGGAGAGGCTTGGCGGAGCCCAAACTAGACATAGCTCTTTTTCCTGCAGAATGCGAGCTGGTAGCAGTAAATGAGTTGTTAATGAATGCATTCCTTGTTGAGAAGCAAGCCATGAAAGCATCAAGCAAGAAGATGAAGATGATGGTGAGCTGCTAACAGACGGTACTGTGTCTTTCCCTTCATCTATCTCTCTTGGCCTTCACCATCTCCACGGTCTTCAGCCCAACCCTCCATTGGTATGATTGAGGAATTCTTTGGTACTGTGATTTTGATTCTTTTGTGAGGTTGGTCTTCTCCCTTCAGCCTTCTTGTGGTCTGGATTCAATCACACGCAAGTAGCCTGCTCATTCACCACATTATACTTGGTTTGCATCTGAGAGAGAGAGAGAGAGAGAGAGAGAGAGATGCCCACATTGTGCCACGTGGCCTTATATCATTGGTGGTGCTTCTGAACGAAGGGATAATGAGATGGCCATGTGGAATGATTAGAACGGCTCTTGGAAGATAAGCTGGGTTTGAAATTAGGGCCTGTTTGTTTCGCAAAAAAATGTAGAAAGTGAGGGAAAGTGGGAAAAAAGAAAATAATTTTTGATGTTTTCCTCCACTTTCAGAGATTTGGTTCGTCAAAACTATAAAAGAAAGTGGGGGAAAGTATGAGCTGTCACTATATTATTGGTTGATGTGAGTAATTTTTGATATTTTTCTTCACTTTCCTTGTTTAGATTTTTTTCTTGTGTTTGGTTCATTTTTAAAAGTGAGGGAAAACAGATGAGATGAGATGAGATGAGATGAGTTGTCACCATATTATTGGATGATGAGATGAGATGAGTTTTCCTCCACTTTTCTTATTTTTTTGGAGGAAAGTGATGAAAGGAAATTTTAATGAGATGTGATGAGTTGTCACCATATTATTGGATGATATGAGTAATTTTTAAAGATGATAAAAAATAAAAAAAATGGGGGAAAGTGAGTTAGATGAGTTGATTGATGTGACTCATTTCTTGTATTTTGTTTATTTTTAAAAGTATGAAATGAGATGTGGTGGGATGAGTTATCACAATATTATTGGAGGAAATTGGAGAAAGTGAAGAAAAGTGGGTTTTGAAAAATGGGGGAAAGTGAAAAAGTGAAGGAAAGTGGGTTTTGGATTCTGGGGGAAACGAAACAAACAGGCCCTAACTTCTTTCTCTTGTAGGAGCATCACCTATGGCAAGCTCAAGATTTGAAAAAGTCGGGAAAAAAAATCTGCTGTACTTTCTTCAAATACTACCGCACACAAGAGAGAACAGGTAATTGTAAGATTATCGGCTGTCTTCATCCTCATCCAAGCCTTTCCCCTTCGAAATAAGATCGGAGTTACTGAATAGCCTGATTTATATTAGAAAACTATAGGCAAAGAAGCTCACATTTAAGATCATCTGATATCCTTCAAATTCACGTAGATAAATAACAATTTAAAAAAAAAAAAGTTACTATAGGGAATTCTACATTGAGCTCCATGACACACATAAAGCCAAGAGCAAAGCAGAAGACATTCCCACCCAGGCATCTGTAAGATAAGTGACATAAATTGACATCAAGTATTGCAATCCCGGTGCCCGAAAGAAAGGAAAATATTTGTACACAGGCATTTCCGCGAGAGAGAACAAAATTAAATTATTCATTCAAGGAAGAATAAATTGCATCAGAAAAATTATTCCAATAAATGGGAACTGTTATATTACAACAGGTGGATGAATAAATCCAACTCTTCTCGGGGAAGAAGGAACCAAAACTCCCGATGAACTGGGTGTTAACTTGGTATAAATTACAGTTTCATCTGGGCTAACTGAGGAGCAGAACGCAAAGAGACTGCATCAATATCCCTAGTTGCACAAACCCACTGCCTAAGTGTTTCGATGTCATCGCCCGAAATTGTTGGTATATGCCAGCTGCCTCTTTCAGATTCCTGCGTAAAGTGAGGAAAAGTAACCACTAAAGCAAATGAACAGCCGAAAACAAAAACTGATATAAGCAACTTATCACGGATTTTAGGAAATGAAAAGAGCAAGTCAAAAGATGAAGAACACTTAAATAATATATATTTTCCACTAATATAGCTGATAGGCCTAAGCTAAACTACAGGTCTTGGAGCAAAATTGCAGTCAAGCAAATACACAGTCCTTTGTAGGCCATTTTTGCATTATGAAGAATTTATAATCATTTCGTTTAATCTTAAACCTGTCTACACTAACGCAATAGGGAATGCAGGTGCAAATTAGATCCATTACCTGTATAACAATCGAATAGGGAGGTGGCATGTGGAAATTTGGACCTCGTTTAAATGTTAATCTCACCTGCCAATACCAATGTGCAAGTTAGAGATGAAGACTATAAATAGCGCCTATGAAACAAGTAGAATGTAACCGGGATTTATACTTCTAATCTGTCACAACTATAATAGGGATGATTTGTAACAAATTATTATCTAATTTACATCCTATGGAAATTCTAAGGAGGTATACACCTTCAACAGATCTAATTACATGTTCTTAAATAGTAACAAATTCCAACTGGCATGAGAGTATATCTAGCATTTTGCAAGTCTTCAAAAGAAAATGAAGATGAAACCATTACTGCAGAATAAAACTTTATTTATGATTTGACAATAAACAGTTATGTAACCTCAGATCTAGACAAGTGTGAAAAAACAAAGGTTACCGATGAAATTAGCCTTCAAAACTGCCAGTTGATGTTGAGTTCTTTAATTGAAATTTTGCTGATCCAAACCCCATATGTTATTGGAATTATGTAATTAATTAATCTTCTCAATAACATATCGCACGTGTTCATATCCCTTTTTTTTCTTTTTTTTCTCAGAACAGCGTATATTGCCAAATAACATTGGGTACAATCATCGAGCATGCATTTATATCCCTATTTGTAATTGTATGTTATCATTTAGTCATGAAAAGTGGCAAGATTCAGACTGACAGACACCAAGGACGTCCCGAGAACCAAACCAAAACGCAACCAACGACGCTGACTTAAGTTTGACATTAGATATTAAGCAATTAAACCTGTTGTTTCTCGAAAAGAAAGGCATTTTTAGACACCTAATACGAACCATGAGAATGGCTCCCTACAATCCTGAGTCAAACTGATGTTACTGCCACTTATGATTATGCACAGATTGGAAGTATGAATTGCAGAATATCAAGATACCACATAGAACCATGAGAAATTTAAAATCTGAAATCGTCCGCATGGGCAAAGGATGAACTTATTCAAACTGTATATAATAAATCATGTGGACAATAACAGACCAAAGATAATGACAGCTATACTAGAACACATTTCTCACCGCTACTACGCAAGTTCGGGAACTGACGTTGCTAAACACACAAGGCTAAACACGCAAGGGTAGTGCATCAATTGTGCATGATTCAAACAATTATTTGCAATTTAAAGAGAGGAAAATGCGATGTTGACAAAGCAAATTATTATAATGGAACAGCCCCTGGTTACGATGAAGTTAAAACTTCAGGTCAGGGCAGCATGCTTGGAGAAACTTTCTCAACAATTAGAACTGTAAGAATATCATCAGGAGGTACAAATATCGAATTAAATCTTGTACTGATTCCAAGCAAAAAGAAAGTCATGTATTAAATATTTTATGAATGATGCAACATGTGAAAATGTTTGCAATTGCAATGATTCATCTTATTAGGAATTTAGGAGTAAAAGAACAAACCTGATGCTTCTCCTTCCATCTTGGAAAGAAACTGGTTCCTAGCAGTTCAAACAAGTGGTCCCTCATCTCATCATTTGTAACAAGCAAAGATCTAGACTTAACAGCCGCATACAACCAGTACCTGTGATAGTAGAAAACCTATTATCAAAGGTTGTTCAAACTCCACAGAAATGACCTAAGCCTGAAACTTTAAGCTCACAAAACTTTGAATGAACATGAACGTAGCTATACTCAGTTTAGATCATATTCATGCTCAAGCTATGCTAACATAGACATGGGTATGGGTGCGGATACGGGTGTAGATGAGTACGGGACAAGGATAATTCATAAAAGGTAGGGTACGGGGACACAACTATATATAACAATCCACACTAGGTTAATATTTCTTTTTATACTTTTTACACTCATATTTTATGAGATTTAAAACTCATGCAATATTTTTATGTTTCTTATATGGTTCTTTTACTATGTGGATTAAAAATTAGCAAATTGCTTGTTTTTAACCCTATACCCAAAGACCCTTAAAAATCATAGTTTTAAACTGATAGGGACTGAAACAAACCCGACAACGGTCCAACGAGTGTCAAGAAGTGCATGTAAAGTGTACAATATACGTTCACGAAGCGTATCACATGTTTTAAAATTAGCAAATGCATTACATAATTAAATACACGTTTGTATAAGTGTATGAGCACGCCCGTAGAGTGTCCAATGAAGTTTTGGTGCCCTATTCGTGTTACGACACAGGTAGGGCTTCATGAAGAAGTACCCACCCTACATAGGTGCTCGACTTCTTGTTAGCTCATATTTGTTCAACTTGACTCAAGGTCTAGCTTGACTTATCAAAAGGTCGATAACTTAATTTAACACAATTCAACTAGATTTCAAATATCTTCTAAGTATATTCATTTGGTTTTGTGTCTAGTACAATAAATTATAAATACCCCAAAAACATGAAAAAAAATTCCAGGACATATAACTAGTAACTTGGAACCTATTCTATAATCCCAAGCCTTGGAATGATAGTCTCTTCAGGTAAATAAAGAATATAATTTGAAGTAGGTGAGAAATGGACAAATAACCATGTTATGACTAACAAGTTCATATCTCAAGAGCATAATAAACTGTTGCATTTTGACTGAAATGACTATTATTGTTGTTAGGATGCAATAATTATCCAAAACAAGCACATAATTTAATAATACAATACAATGCTTTATATGGTAGCCAGATTTCTCCTTGAAATTTTTTAACATTTGATGTTTATAAATTATAAAGTTTTCACATACATTCATTTGCAACTAGCTTCCTAGGACAATAAATGGGTTAGAGAACCTTAAGACTTAGTTAGGGTGTGATTGATAATCTAAGGACCCTGAACTTGAAGAAAGTCTTAAAGTAGTTATCATGACTGAGCAAACACAAATACAACAGCTTGAAGCTCATTTAATTTGACTCGTTTAGTGATTCCACAAAATCATGTTCATATCTAAGGCACAAAATACATGAAAGGACAAAACAGAAACATACTACCAAATTAGGGTTGATAAGTTCTTATGAAAAACAGATAAAAAAGACCTCACTCCATGGAGACAAGATGTGCAAAACATGGTTTATTGTGGTGCAAGGAGAAGGGGAATACCTGGGAACATTTTTCATATCTTCCTCCACGTATTTACTGACATTCTCTACCTACTAGGCTTCTATTAGGGATGCACATCCTTAGTATGCAAGCTATATCTTATCACTCAATGAACCAGAAATCTTATTAACTAAACAGTGCGAGAAACACCTTCCTGTTAACAAAAGCTAGAGTGGCTGCAAGTAGATGTTACACGGGTGCGGGTGCGAGTGCAGATAGGGGTACATGATACAGAAAATTTGTAAATGGCAGAATACGAAGACACGACTATATATACATATTGAAATTAATAATGTACATGAGATCAATTTTGTTTTTTCATTCACATGTTATGAAAACTATAAATCTTATAACATTTTTATTTTTATTTATTAAATAGATTAAAGATAGAAAAAGTAACCATTTATGAATTAAATATACAGATGACTCTTTAAAATAATACTTCTAGATTGGGTATTGGTCGAAACAAGCTTTACATGTCTTCAACAAGTGCAGGAAGTGGACAGTAAGTGTAATGGTCTAAGAAATGAATGACGAGTATTTAATAATTTATTACATGTCTGAATAAAATCATAGACGTAAGCATATTCAAGAAGTGCCCGAGGATTGTCGAAGTCCAACACATATACAGAAACCCAGATGAGGTGCCAAGATAACTTAGCTCCAGGCATCTTACATTTCATCATGAAGCATTTATTATAAGTGACACATCTTCTCAAACATAGTTTAGTCAGGCATAAGTAAAGAAGCACTAACCAGTCATCATTTGATCCATACGGAGTAGCATAAAGTGCACCAGCCCTCCGCCAACCTTCCAGCAGCTTCTTATTGCTTGGATTATCAGCAAGCCCTCCTTTTACCCTCCGGCTATGTAACACAATAAGTGGCAGTTTTTTTGTTGGACTTAGTTGGCGTAATCCATTTACAACAGAATTTAGCTGCCATACATGTAAAAAAAAACATGTGTCTACTTTAACTAGAATTCATGTGACATTACATCTGCCACAATAAGAACCACATCGTGAATCATAATATATACGCAGATGTTTACCTGGATAAAGCTGAAGTTTTTTTGATTATACAGCCCTATGTTCGCCCCATCAACAACAGCATCAAATGGCCCGTGATGCTCAAGCCACTCCTGAAATTAGTATTATATGTCACCAAAAACTTCTTTCCAGAAACAAAAAACATAAAAAAAAAACAGAATATTCCTTGAAAACAGAATTAGATTAACAATAAAAAAAAAGCATGGACACATCTTTCCATGCAATTCATTCATTTATCATATTAAAATGCATGACATGTCGAAAATTGAGAATTCATAAATGACTAGAATTGATTATAAGAAGTACAGCAGGTCACGAGGCTTGAGATGTGTGCTAAGTGGCATATTTCTTTGAATATAACTATATTCTTATGTTTTCGTGTGTTTTGGTTGGTTGGTTTTTTTATTATTATTTATTTTTATTTTGTTTTATTTTATTTTATTTTATTTTTTGGGGGGGTAGGGTTTGAAATACTGGGGAGTTACTGTATCTAAGAAAAGGTACATCCACACAGGGCTGACAGTTCATTAAATCTCAACCAAGGTCTCTCCAATTTTGAAGGATTTGGTATTGAGGAGAGGAATCGGCTTTTTGGGTGGCTGATCAACCCCATTTATCTTCTCAACCAAACAATGCAAAGTATAGAAAGTTGATGTGGACTCAACAATTCCAACATGTTCCAACTTTTCCCCTCAAATTAGAAGCTATTAAACAAGGCCTTAACAAAAGGAAATTATAAAAGACGATAAAGATAATATACCTTCCTAAGACAAGTCTTTGCATGAGGTACATACCAATCCCTCCAATGAAAGTTTTACCAAGGACAAATACAACCAGTAACTAAGGCTACCAATTGTCTCAGGTACAACCATAACCCAAACCAGCCATCTCGCTCACTTAGCGGGGTTGGGTTGGACACAGAACCTCAATCCGCCCTATTTGCAACACATCTATAATCCATCCAAAACCTCAAATCGCTGCATGTAAATGGAATAATACTATATGCACTATGTATTTAAAATGATACTGCATCAGAAACATATAGGTTTTGATGGCTATAATAGAAAGTGATCACTCATGAACTGCGCAACCAATGTAGAGCATGTTTGGCTACTACTTACTTTTTGAAAGTTTGAAACCTTATAAGTTACTTATTATTTATTTTTAAAACTCCTTATAAGGAGGTTTAAAAAAAGCAAAGTATTTGGTAAAACCTTTAACTTAAATAATATAATATAATTATTAATTAATTAATTAAATTACTATTTCATAAATAAGTAATTAAATAAATAATGACACTATTTAATTAATTAATTTCTTATTAATTAAATAATAAGTTAATAAAACTATTGATTAAATAATTAAATTTATTATTTAACAATTACTTAATAGTGACACTACTTAATAAATTCTTATTTTTGAGATCTGCTGTAGAATGTAGATTGATAAAGGGGGATCGAGGTTATTTTGGTCTTTTGGCCTAAAATAAAAAACCTCTTTATAAGCAGGTAAAAAACAAGTTGGGTATAAGTAAGAAATAAGTGAAAAAAGTATAAGTAAGAAATAAGTGAAAAAAAGTTAACTCTCGCCAAATATAAGATCGGTACCTTATATAAGTAAAAAAGTACTTATAAGTAGAATAAGTTATTTATAAGTAAATTGCCAAACATGCTCGTAGTATCCCTTGCTAAAAATATAGATTATCCAGTACATGTACATTGACTATATGTCACATCCTTCTGCACGGCACTAAGGACCAGAATGGGCTAATAAATGTTAGCCAGTGGAAAATTTTGAATAAAACCCTTCTAAATGCTTCAAAGTGTGGAGGACAAAAGCACACTCCTATGCTCTAAGTAAACAAGTCTTCAAAAACTGCAACTAAACAAATCTACCATAGGAAACAAACAGAAAAATAAGGAAATCATTTATCATATTGTCAATCCAGGGGTTGACAATATCCTTCAAATGGCACTGATTAGTGTCCTCTCCTTCAGCATCAACACCAAGGACCAGAATGAGCTAATAAAGGTTAGGCTGTTGTAATTATGAGATAAATGTATTCAATGGTTCGCAAGTGTTCAAGATAACCAATGCAGAGCAAGAGCCAATATGTCAGAGATTTAGGAACAAAAGCACTCAGATTGTGTAAGCAAAGAGTATAAATTCATTCAAGATGTTTCAAAAATTTTAAGGTATCTAATGCAGAGCCAGAGCCGATATGTTAAAGATTTAAGAACAAAAGCACTTCAATTCTCTGAGCAAACTAGTTTTAAATCCATTCAAGATGTTTCACAAGTGTTTAAGATAACCAATGCAGACCCAGGCTCAGTATGTAGAAGATTTAGGGACGAAAGCACTTCCAATCTCTAAGCAAACAAGTTTTTAAAATTACAAGCACAAACACAAGCAAATCATGCAAACAAACCTGAAACCCAGTGAAGTCAGCCTTCGCCTCCCTCTCACAAGCCAAATTCGCCAACTTTCTCCCGAACTCCTCGGTCTCCACCGGATCGATATCAATACATACCAATCTCTCCCCGCAGCGCCGGCAAACCCCATCCCCGTCCATCTCGCTCCTCCCCACGCTCCACCTCCCCTTCCCCAACCACCCAATCCCATGCCACCCTCCCCCTCCCTTGACCGCCCCCTCCTTCACTTCCCCTTCATCCCACTTCTCCTTTCCGACCCCCTCCGCCGTCTCCGACATAAACCACTCCTCCACCGCCCCCACCGTCTCCTCCCCAACTCTCCTGACCAAAGTCCGCAACCTATGCAAGATCCTATACACCTCATCTCCCCTCTTCGTCCCAGCACTAACTTTCAGCAGTGCCCTAAGCTCATCCTCCTCCGGCAAAACCCCATTCTCATCCATATGCAACTCAACCTCCCGCGCACTCTCAAAATCCCCAATTTCACAAAAGCCAAGCAACGCCGGCCCATAAGACCTCAGCTTCGGCGGGATCGCCGCCGCCATCATCTGCTTAACAAACTCAAAAGCCCTCCCCGGGTTCTTATCATTCGCCGCCAATCGAGCGAGCGAAGTGAAAGTGGCCTCATTGGGCTCAATCTTGTCAAGCAACAACTGATCATAGATTTCGTAACCCCGAGAGGATTGGGAGGGGGAGAGGGAGCAGAGGTAGAGGAGGGAGTTGTAATGGGGGAGGAAGAGGGGGATGGAGTCTCTTCGGGCGGTGTCGAAGAGGCGGAGGGCCTCGGCGAGGTCCTGGTTGCGGCTGCAGATGCCGATTTTGTGGCGGAGGACGGCGTCGGGGTCGTGGCGGCGGGATTTCTTGGAGGAGCGGGAGCTAGGGTTAGGGTTAGGGCTTTGAGTGGTCATGGGGCGGCGGCGGTGGTGGTGTTGGAGGCCGGGTTTTAGAGAGGATTGAAGAGGGAAGGAGAGGGACGAAGCATGGCGGCGGCGGTTGTGGCGGCGGTGGAGGTTGAGGAAGAAGGGGATTAGGGTTTTGGGGAGGAGAGAAGATGAACGGCGGATGAGAGAGCAAGGGAGAGAGCCCGCCAATGGCGGCATTCGTCCTGGTCCAGCTCGTCGTCAGGGGCTTGGGCTTGGGTTTGCCCGGTTTGGGCGTGGGTCTTTTTTGATGGATTTTTATATGTTTTCGGATTGGGTTCTGACCCAAATCCATCGTATCGTCTACAAAGACATCATTTCCACCTTGTGCGTTCCGAAGCCGACTCATCTCATCAAAAAAAACCCTGAACGTTGTGGGTTATTGCACATAACCCCCCAGAACTCTGCTTTATCTCACCTAACCCCCTTAAACTACAGGGTGTCTCGCAAAACCTCCTAACTTTATCTTATCTCACGTTCACCCCCTTCCCGTAATTTGCCAATAAATGAAATGTTTTAGAGCGGAAAAAAAATCTCAATCTTTGTCACTTGTCATTTACACGCAACATACTTCCTCCCCCAAAATTTTGAGTTTTTTCTCTCAAGAAAATTTTAGTTATTTTAAAATTAAAAACAAGGAGGCTTTGGGAGGATGAGGTAAAGTTTGGGGGAGGTGGGGTGTTTTGTGAGGCACCCCATAGTTTAGGAGGGTTAGTGGGATAAACAAAGTTTAGAGGCTTATGTGCGATTCCCCCCCAATTTTAGGAGGGTCTTGTGAATTAACCCTATACATTTTTAAACACATAATGCTCCAAAGTTTCAAACCATTATACTTTGATACCCGAAATTAGTTATTTAACACTGTGACAACTCAAAGTTTTAATCATACTTCACTCTGATACCCCCATTAAGATCGGTTAGCTTTCCTTTCAAATTTATTTAACTGCCTTAGAATGCGGGTAGAATTTAATAGAAAATCTAAGGACCTAAACAGGTTAAGCAAAATGGGATTAAACTTCATTGTATGTAAGTGTTAACAATCACTTTATCAAAGTGAAATGAGATTGAAAACTCTTGAGCTTAATGTCTACTGAGTCCAATAGTATTCGAAGGAAAACTATCCAACATTAATATTATAAAATAGTTTTTCTTTTATTTTCTTTTTAAAAACGACCTTAAAATAGGGTAATTATACGAAAACAAACTTTAATTTTCAACTTATATATAAAGAGATTTAAAATTGATTTTTAATTTTTAATTTATATATGAACGAGCTTAAAATTGATATTTGTTGCTATCAATCACCTTCAAGTCAAACTTTTCACTAAAAATCCAAAATTATTATTAAAACACTCATATATAAGACACATGACTGGTTATTTTAGTGTTTTGAACTTACCTTTTTTTAAGCTTATTTTTTAGGGGATTTTAAGCTTATTTTTTAGGGGAAATTTGCAAAATAGTCCGTTTTTGCTAGTTATTTAGTAAAATAGACCGTTTTGCTAAATAATTATCAAAATAGACCTCTTTTTGGCCAACAGGCCAAAAAGAGATCTATTTTGCATAACAGCTCAGAAAATATACGGGACTACTAGTCCAATAGTCTCGTATGTTTTAATCACGGATTAGTGAACTCAGAAAATTTTACAAAACATTGAGATGAACTCAGAAATCATACGAGACTACTAGTCCCGTATGTTTTCTGAGTCACTAATCAGTAATTAAGTTGGCTCTAAACATACGGGACTAGTAGTTCCGTATATTTTCTAAGTCTTGTTTTTCAAAATCGACCTCTTTTTTTCAAAAGAGGTCTATTTTGCTAATTATTTAGCAAAACGGTCTATTTTGCTAAATAATTAACAAAAATGGACTATTTTGCAAATTTTCCCTATTTTTTATCTTTATTTTTAGTGAAAATTTGATTGGAAGGAAGTTGATTGAAATAAAACCGAACTTTAAAGGTGATTTGTGTATAAATTGTAAATAAAATGTAATTTTAGTATAACCTAAAAGCTATTGGGCTGCAAAAGAGGCCTTCTCTTCTCTCAAGATAGTATTTAGGCGAATGGCAAAAATCGTAACTATCGGTTCAAAAATAGTAAACCTTACATCTCTTAACAACATAACAACTTGCCATTGATTCGAGAATCTATATAATTCTACAAATTGAACTTGTCTGTAGTAAAAGCGGTTGCCTCCTCCTACCCCATTTGGAGCAAAAACGCATCAAATTCATACACCCATTGGTATATTCATACAACAAATTGTCGAAAAGAATGAACCAAACAATCATGAAAGGATTTACTTGCTTCCTTCGATTTCTTGAGGCCGCCACATTTTCTTCTCAATGCAAAGCAACCCCTCGTTATCCTTGGCATAGGTCATTCGAATCTCCCAGTGCAAAGATTTTGCCATGTTCTCAACGTCGTTTATGGTTTCTACGTTATCTCTTATAATTAGCTTCCCTTCTGGTCTCAATACTCTATCGACCTCAGCAATTACGGATAGTAGTTTGCACCTGAAGAAAACGAAATTACAGTAATATATTTAGAGAAAAAAACTTGAGACATAAGTAATTGATGTAGACAGTGAGTCTACATAAGCAGTCATATTCAGAAACCCCCTGTATCATAGTTGTTTCGAACTTACTGCCTCTCTAATTTCATTTTTGCAGAGAGACCTCCTGAGTGTATTTTTGACTCTCTTACCTTCAGGGGTGTCTATTTGTCAAAAACACAAATTCGTCTTTCTTTGAGGGTAAATGAGTCAAAAAGTTCACTCAGGGGGATCTACCTGTACAAGTAAACTAGAGGGCTAGTAGCTTCAAAACAGTGATACAGCAGGGGTCTATCCACAATTAACCCAAGTGATACTACAGGGGTCTATCCGCAAAAAAAACCGTGTGCTGATAGGGAAATAGGGACAGAGGAGGCCTTATAGACAACAGCAGTGGCAACAGCAAGAATAGTCCACAGAGAAAAGATGTTTGCCTGACTATCGGTGAGCACTAGCCCAAGCATGGCAAAAGGAACTGAAGAAAGTAAAACCTGCATGCTACTTGTTTCTTTATCTCCCATCTTAAAAAGAAAATTCACACTTTGTACTTAAATTACTAAAGAGCCTCTTTATCCCTCATCCGCAAGATTTGCTGAACCTTGAAAAATTAGCTTCTCAAAAAACAAACTTGAATGTCAACATTTTTCCATATTGGAACAATCATGGATTTTTTAGCTTGGGAAAACTATTATCAGGGAATGGAACTTGATCAAACGAGGACCAAATTGTAATTATGCGACATCATAAATCTTACCTTGTTTTGAGCTTGGAAAATAAATGGTCAGCATGGAGAAGGTCATATGTTCTCGGGTATGTGCTGAATGATTCACACCAATCATGATATATGCCAAACAAACCCCGCTCAAAAATAACAGGAAGGGTATCAGGGGCATCAATTGAAACAACATTCATAACCCACACTTGCATGTCCCTCAAAGCTGCAGCAAAACTGCAAAACAGACAAAAACTTATATTCAGTGATCAGCCATGATTTGTGAAGTATATATATCTAATGAATCAATGAACATCCTACTTAATATTAACTGTTTAAATGTCAGCAGTAATGAGTAGGCAACTACCCCTGGAATAGGTAAGCCTTGATCAAACAAACATCCAAGTTTGATGACAATGAAAGAATGGTAATGGGATATAAATGGATAATATTGATCAGAAAAATCTCAAACAGTGATGCCTAACATGATTAGTCAAGATAATTAAACTAAGAAAACATATTTAGTCATAATGAATTCAGCGCAAC
This sequence comes from Asparagus kiusianus, assembly GCA_022839385.1. Classification (NCBI taxonomy): domain Eukaryota; kingdom Viridiplantae; phylum Streptophyta; class Magnoliopsida; order Asparagales; family Asparagaceae; genus Asparagus; species Asparagus kiusianus. The sequence goes on from BQKN01065379.1 coordinate 62,367, forward strand.
ATGCTATAAATTTCCTCTTTGTGTCCCTTGTGTGTTTTATGGTTACAAATTACATGGCAATTGCATGAAAGAATGGTAACCAAAATTGAGAAAAGCTGTGTTATTATTCTATGGGATTTGTACAAAGTATACTATAGAACAACCTAAAAGCATCAGAAATCATAACCAAATTTTTTTTCAACGTTGACAAAAGTATATAATATGTTTGCTTACCCTCCATAAATGGCTCTCATGTCCATGACATTTCTCACAGTAGACCAATCGATTCCCATTCCATTCAGATACGATTTGCTCACAACATGTTTCCAGTGTTCATAATCTGCTTCAAAGTCTTCAATGGCAGGTTTACCATAAACCCCTGTCTGAGAAGTGCTTAGCCAATAAGGTGCCTTTCCCAGCCTTTTCGGCCATTGCTCTGGCCATTGAGACCCACGAACAGAAGGATCTTCAGGCACTTTGTGAATGCATGCTTGAAGGGAAACATTCCTATTCAAAAAGGAAAACAATATGAAACAATAATTTACTGCAGAATTGTTGAAATAAAAGTAGAATTAAGGCTACTTGTTGACAGGAAAATATACCAGGCAGCACTGGGATCATCAGATTCTTGGCAAAGTGGAGGACTGTTTTCCGATCTTGCTTCATAGCATTTGTTGTCTGTAGGTTTTCTGTAGATTGCTAGACCCACTTGGTTCAGGGAATCCTTTGTTTTCTTCACCATTTCCCAACACATTTGTTTTGTCAGCACAGTCATTGCTGGCATCCATTTCCAAACAAATAGAAGTTAAAACTTTGACTAAAATGCTTTTTGAACGAGTGCTTTTACTGAAGTCGAGCATATAAGCTCAGTCCCATTCTGATAAAGTCTAGAATGCTCGGAACTGCATTTAAATAGCTCTAGACACCAGATCTAGATGGATTAGCTAAGCAAGTGCTTAGAGGTCGCTCAATGATCATATGTTCTAAGATTAACGATAACTACGTCATCATATACTAGAGACGTAGAGGGATTTTGCAATAAGAACTTTGAGATATGGCTGCTGCAGCGAGGCAATGGTTCTGTGCTAAATTCAAAGAAAGGGATAAAATTATTGAAAATAAGAAATTACTATTTTAAACTATCATTAATTAATTCAAGTAACCCATGTAGACAACAAAGAGAGAATTTGTGTCCAGGTGTCAAAATTTGTTGCTAACATAGGAAGAGCTTTAAAGTGTTTGTTAGTATGACTTCTAAACTAATTCTCCATGGAGCAGTGCATTAGTCAGGTTACTCAAAGTAAAGGATCCCACCTCAGAAGAAAAGCAAAATAGGTGCTTTTGCAAGATGATTGCAACTCCATTATGCAGTACATATATGTCATTCTGAAGGCTGGTCGTACATCACATACAAGACCACTATACTTCTAGTCTTTTCATTTGAGGTTAGATGTCTTATATTGAAATGTCTAATTTTCATAATAATTCTTAGAAGATACCTTGGAAGTGAGCTTTGTTTAACCTTTGATTTTGATAGTAAATCTGTTAGGATATGTGAAGCCTAACTATCAGACATGCCCTATACTTCAGAAGAGAAGATGAACAAAGTTGGAACAGGAGGAACAGGATCGACGATGAAGAAGTTCAAGCAAAACGACGAAGGAGAGATTTTACAGCTTTGCGGTCGACCGGCCATGGCGCGGCGGTCGACCGCCGACATGCACAGGCAGGCACTATGGTGAGGAGCAGCTCGCGGTCGACCGCGCATGGCGCGGCGGTCGACCGCGCATGGCGCGGCGGTCGACCGCTCAAAGTCCAGAGAGCAGCCTAGACTTTTACCTTCGTCGCGGTCGACCGAGCATGGCGCTGCGGTCGACCGCCAAAAGTCCAGAGAGCAAGCCCAGACTGCAGTCAGCTTCGCGGTCGACCGCACATGGCGCTGCGGTCGACCGCTCAAAGTCCAGAGACTCCGATCAGGTCTAGGATTTATCGCGGTCGACCGGATGTGGTGCGGCGGTCAACCGGAGTCGGGTTTTGGCCCAGTTTCGAATTTTAACCTGTTTTGTTCTGTTTCCTTTTCTATTTGTTTAACCCTTAAGTCTATAAAAGGGTTGATTAGGGCATGATGTATTAGAGACGAAAAATAGTAAATTTTTCTCCTGCGGCGGCCGTGGACGTAGTTTCTCACATTGAGAAGCGAACCACGTAAATCTTGTGTGTTTGAGATTGTTTGATTTTCTCTCTTCTCTCCTAAATCTCTATTTCCAAATCGCATCAGGGGGGTTGTGCATCCCCAACAAGTCGTGTGAATGAAAAATATGGCTTGAGTTCTCAGTTTTATTATCTTGTTGTCATCATTTCCTCTATATATGTTATATCTCTATACAGGTTATTTCAACAGAAGAACAAAGTTAGTGTATGCATCTATCTAAAGGTGAAACATACATACAACATTAAGCATGGTAGTCTTACACTCTTACCTTTCCATATCTCGACATTTTCTTGATCACTCCTATAAACTGGTGTTGCAGACCACACAAAATAACCACCAGGACGTAATAACCGGTTAAGCTCCAACAAAAGCATACCACCTGCAAGTTAACATCTCAACACACAATGTCTAAAAGAAGAAACAAATCCTGTTCCTAGCACAAAGTACCTTCTATGTGCCATGGGACTCTACAGCGGGCACAATGAATAACATCGTAGACCCTCCCAGGGAAAGGAAGCCTTTTGGTTCCCATGACTGCTGATATAGCTGGAATTCCTCTTTCAAGAGCAAACTGTACTTGAGCTTCATGCTCATCTTTAGGAGCAAATGACATGGTTAACACATCCCTATCAAAGAGATACCCACCAAAACTAGCAACTCCACAGCCAACATCCAAGACAACTCGGGTTCGTTTTCCCCATGCTATATCAGGGAATGACTGCAAAAATAAGAAAATCATCAGCAACATAAACACTTTATGCAGAATTGTGCTAACTATCCTAGATAAATACACAAGAACAGTAAACATCCATAAAAGGATAATTTCACAGACCTCTTGAATTTTATCAATGTAGTGGAGTGCACCATTGATGAATTGAGTTCCACCTCCAGGAAATGTTAGATACTCTCCAGTAACTTTCACCCAATTCTGGTGCCCCTTTACCTCAGCGAGCTTGGTATGTGGCACATTATGGTACCAGATCTGCATTAAATATGTCATCAACACAAGCGGAAAATTCAGAGCTCAGAAGAACAATCTTAGATCATCCCGCAAACACACAAAGTTCTAACTATGTTACCTTGTCCCTGCTATTGGGCCACTGAATTGGCTTTTTATATCCCTCTGGAAGCGGTACAAGGCATGTGGGTCCCTCTTCAGGGCAATGTCTTTCTCGGTGTTCATAATGCCCAGTAAGATGAAGTTTTTTAATAGCTTCTACATTGTCAAGACAAGGAATATAATCTGCTCCAGCTTCTGTGTTACAAAGTTTCCAATTGTATTCAGCAGTTTGAACTTTTGATGAAGACTGCTGAACTTCATTCTCGTTTTTTGACTCAGCAGCTTGAGTTTTCCATGCTCCATTTGAGGTATCGGTCTCTTTCAAGATTTCTGACTGGGCACCGTCAGGAAATACCTCTTCCTTTGCTTGATTCTCAGTTTGGTTCTCTTCAGACTTCTGTTCCTCCCCCTTGTCTTGATTCTCATCTGTCTTCACTGATTCTTCACCATTCGCATTTCCTTCAGAGTTCTGTTCTGAATTATTGTCTGGTCCATTCGTCTCACCACTCTCTGTGTTTGTGTCTCCACCTTCATTATTACTGGTCTGCGATTCATCTGAATCATTTTTGTTATCGTTAGAGTCTGTAGCAGGACTCTCCTCTTGGGTCGTCTCTCCAGACTTTTCGGTCTCTTCAGAATTGCTATTGCTATCTCCTGATGTATTATCAACAGCAGTATCTCCAGAATCCTCAGATGTCCTAGAAAAATCAACACTAACTTGTTCGGTCGTTTCTGACTTATTATCTTCTGACGGAGTTATATCTACAGGAGCTACGGTAGATGACGTCATCATCCATACTCCCACTAAGCAGAGAGCGACAAGTACGACAATGGTCGTCGTTGAGCAGTAGGACGACGACTTCTTGTCCATCCTCGGGCCTTTGCTAAATGGCATCTCTCATGTACACAAAAAAAAAAAACTCCACTAGTACCTTTAAAAATAGAAACAGATAGTTTACTCCCGGGTACTCTTCTCCCTTGAAGACAACACTTCCTAGATCTATGTACCTTATATCTGCAATCTAATTGAACTATGAAAGGATGTAGATGCACCAAAAGAAATTTGAGCCTAGATTACAAAATATTCTCCCTAACTTCAACTAGCGTGCTATCTCCAACGCTACTAAATTGTCACTCAGACCCAAAAAAAGCACTTTTTCAAGCTGAAGGAACGTATTCGAGTGAAATTTTCCAAAAAAAAAAGCATGAAGCGCACTTCTTTAATTGGTCGAGAAATAGCTATAAACTAGAATGCTACAGATCTCACTGAAATCCAATAAATGAAATAATAAAGTTACTGTGAACAGTGATCAATCAACTTCACTTGAAATCCTAACTCAAGTGAACTACTGAATTCTATGCAGTACATTCTGCTAATAACCAAAAAGCACAAATCTTTTGCAATCAATAAAGAATTAATAATAAGATTTCTACTAAGAGCAGCAATCAGATGTATAGCTAATCCAGAAACCCCAGCGAAATCAAGAACACGTATTAAGAACTCTAAATCACTAAGAGCAGCATTAGATCCCAAAAAATTAACTGAAAACAGCTAGAAAAGATCAAAGATTTAGAAGGAAATGGATCAGATCTGTACCTTATTTGAGCTGAAAACGAGATTAGATCCAGACACGATAAGGGTTTGCTCTCCTAACCCACTGGTGAGAGAGGAGAGTGTATCGAGAGAGGGAGAGTTTATAAAGAAAACTGAGCTCGATCTAAAACCTAAAACTTAAAATAAAAAATAAAAAACTTTCCCTTTTTTTTAATGGTTCTTCCCAATGGAATGAATCACTTGTTTTTATAAAGGGGCGGGAACGGGAAACGGGGTTAAGTGACGGTGTTCGCTTCTGTTGTCCCGTCGGAGTAGTTTAATAGACTAAACTTTCCGCTGACGTCAGCGACTGGATGAAGTAATTTGTTTCTATTTATGACGGGCATCGGTTAAATTAATAAGCGTTGAAGGCATATTTAAAGTTTCCGTTTACGGCGGTTGACAATAGGTTTTTGCGTGGAGCAGACATAATTACAGGTCGGCATGATGGGCCGACCATGCGAAATTACATTTATGACCTCGTATCCGGAAATTTTATTTGGGAATTTTCAATCTTAGACACTCAGTTTTACTATTGTGAAACAACTCCCTCAAATCATTGGAATTGCTATTTAATCCCTCAAATCCTATTTTTACTAGAAACTATCCCCTCTATAGTTAACCATCGTTTAATATGAGGATCCTTCTAACCTAATTATCCTCTCAAAATATTGGTTTTGTAAGGTTTTCGATTGAAGGGACCAATATCGTTGGGGAAAATTTTTAAGTTAATCTCACAAAATCTCCTTAGAAGCACATAACCTTGCAAAACTTTTTTAAATCTCACAGAACTCATTGAGCTTTGACGTGTCCCGTGAACCACCCCCCTAACACACACACACGCACGAAATTACATTTTTATAACTTAGAAATTTTTACATGCCATTTGCAAATAACTATAATTACATTGAGAGAGAGAAAATCTTCAATTGAGGGAAAAGAGTAATGTTTTCAGAAATAGACAAATCATTAGATATGACGATTTTTTTATCCCCTCAATGATATTTTAGTTTTGTAAAAATTACGGGTACGGATCCGCTAAAAAAAATTTAAAAGTTCAATGGGCTCTTGTAAGATACCTCAAAGCTTAGGAAAGTTTACATGACATAAAAAAAAATCCATATATAGGATTGTATGTCCGAAACCCACCAAAGCTCGGGAGATCCTGAAACTGATCCTTTTTTTCTCTCCCAAATGAGAAGGGTAAATCCGTAATATCAGTGAAGTTGTCAAGGGTAGATTAGGGAGTGGGAGCGTCGGTGCGGTCTTTTTGGAGTAGCGGGCGCCGACAAGATCCCTCCCGCATTTTCTCAATTAGTAGGTACACTCACATTTGCTACCGCTTGGATCTGACCCAAACAATTAAAGAATAATAAAACAAAAAAACAAAAAAAGAAAGAAAATAATGGTCGAGCGCCTAAGGCACTAGGAAAGTACAAATGGGCTACATTCTTTGCTAGCAGGCCGGACCCACACGGTTGAGTGATTATTGACAGACACTAGTGACACATCCCAACCATACCTCCAACCACACCTTTTCTTTTGGTACAGTGCACTGGGAACCACATGAGATTTTATTTAAAATCTCACGTGGGTCTCAGTGCACTGTAACAAGAGAGGGGGTAAATAAAATCTCATGTGGGTCCCAGTGCACTGTAGCAAGAGAGGGGGGTGTTTGGAGGTGTGCCCCTATCATTTTCCTTATTAATAATACGCTGCGATGTGGTCAAATATCAATGTCTTAGATTAAAAGCCTTAGTTTCACAAGCATGTGATATTTTCCCATGCTACAGCCTACATACTAATCTAATATTGCAATAACGTTTTAGATGCTCCCATTATGGAACCATGGATGGTGATATCATCGAAGAGAAATAAGTTAGAAGTAACATTAGTGATTTTACTCGTATATTTGCTCTCATGCGAACATAAGAATAAACGATCTTATTAGTATAAGAGAAAAATAATCTAGCAAAAAGAATAATTGCTTTTAAGAGCCTAAATTATCAGAACCCACGTAGAATCTACTTGCACTAGGATAGAAGTGAACCAAACGGTCAGTCAATTGTTTGGTTATTAATCACTTGCGGGTGGGGCACATGGTTAGCAGCATCATGAGGGAGGTGGACTCCCTAGGTCATTACGCCTTTGTCGATCATGTGTTCGAATCCCCGTGCTATTTCACTTGGTCTCTTTAGCCTTGGATGGTTGAGGAGACCCGAGGTTTTACTGGACAACCAACTCAACCTGTCGTACGCACACTAGTTTGAGTCCTTCTGGACTAGCCTTGTATACCCAATAGAGGGTGGGAGGAGCCCCTGAATGAGAGCAGGGTGGTGCCCCGTGTATGTGTGTGGGCTGAGAGATTCGAATTATGAAGATGGTAGACTCAAAGAGTTGAAAGTTGAGTGGGCTGGCCAGGTATTCCTTGTACCAAAAAAACTGTTTGGTTATTATTCATTCGGACATTTGATTATATTTGATGTAGTAGCTCATTTATCAGTGAATGAATATCATTTACTATTTGGTTCATAAACAAATATAATTTAACCAATTGTATATTCGATTCCGTTGATTCATGATTCTTCATTTATATTTTATATCATAGTCCTATGAATTTAACTTATTATAAATATTGTTCATCCAGTCTTTTATTATAAGTCATGTCCAATATGAGTACATAAGTAAATAGAGGGCTAGGCTTTTAATTACTTTGTATAAAACTTTGTTTTTTTCTTGCATTATTATATAAATATAACTAGATCTAACGCTAAAATGATCCCTACATAATGAATTAAGAGAATAGTTAGATAAAAGTATACTAATAAGATATATTTTTATATAAAATAGTCTTATGCTAAATATTATAGTTTTTGGCTATTTGATTTTTTTAAAAAGTATGTGAATACTGCTATTAATTAAAAAGCAATGACTATTTTTCTAGTAGACTAAGAAGTTAAGAGGAAAAAAATAAAATGTTAAAATGGTGCCAAAAAGACTATTCAAACCCAAGATTTGCCAAACATAAAAAATATAGAAGGGTTAAGTTAACCTCTCTAGAGGGGTTAAAATGAGTTAACCCTTCAAAATGAGGGGTTTACTAATACTCCTATTTAGATGGAATAAGAGTTAACCCTTCTAATTATAAAAAAAATAGTCAAAATCATTGTTATTCCCAAACACTAAAACTGATCATAAGGGCTAAAATAAAACTTATTTAACGGGTTAATAATTTAGTCCTTCGGATTATCAAATGGGCTAGTACATTAATCATTCTCTTTAACCCCTCTTCATTAACCCTTTGCCAAACGGGGCCGAATAGTTTATTGAGTGCGGATATATTAAGCAAATTGAATCCAAACACTACATGGATATTCAACTCGAATTCGAACAAGGTAAAAGTGACTGAATTCGATTGTTGTAGTATTAGATTCAATTCAGTCGTTTTTAAACCCCTTAAGGCCCCATTTGGTAAGAAAGAAGGATTAAGAAGAAGGGTTAACTTAGGGGGTGTTTGGTTCAATTTCTAGAAATTATAGGAAATGTTTTCCACCTAAAATATGATTTCCTTGTATTTCTTAAAAAATTATAGGAAAAGTTTTGAGAAATCAAAAGTACCAATTTTTTTGTTTTTTGTACTTTGTTTGTTTGGTTCAAAACAAGAAAATAGCTCATAAATTTATAGAAAATAACAAGATTTGGTAGGTTTTTAATTAAATATGGTATATGTCAGATTTCTGGTGATTTACTCTCATTTAAGAGGAAATTGTTTTTTGTAAAATTTGGTAGGTTTTGATATTTTATAGAAAATATTTCTGTAAATTTTTTGTTAAACCAAACACAATTTACAGAAATCTCTGGAAAACTTTTAATTACAAATTTGTCATTGTCAGATGTTTTGAGAAAAGATTTCTCAAAAAGTGTGCAACCAAACAGCCCCTTAGTTAATCCATCCCGAAGGGTTAAAAATATTCTTATTTTATTTGGATTCGATAGTTAAGACAATGAGTTAAGTCTTTTGTATTTGGCAATTGAAAAAGGACTAAGAAGATTAATCTCATTATTTTTTAAAAAAAATATCACTTCGTCCTTACTGAAAATTTATAAATAAAGGTTGAATTTATGTAAGGTTGACTATAAAAGTATTAGAATTTGGTATTATTCAATAAATGATTGCTCAGAAGGTAAATAAAAATAAATTATCATTTTCATGTTATTTCAAAAGCTAAAGAGAGATAATGAGCTAAGAAAATATTATATGGCTTCTTACCTATCAATAAACCTGACAGAAAAGATTTGATTAATCAAAGAAAAACAATCTACTTAATAGCTCCATATAAAATTATAAGTTTTGCTCATATAAAGATAATAAAAAGACATAATTCAACCTCTTTATACTTTAATATTCGACAACTACATATATCAATTATTCCAAAGCTGTAAAGCAATCCTGTTGTGAAGTTGCTCACCCCTTAATTTCATCTGCACCAACCATGTATTGGAGGTCTTCTTCGTTGGTCGCAGAGACACGCCCTCACGCCGCGATATGTCCTGAGAGAGAGCCCTGGCTTTTATTTTCATAAAAGCTCAAGCCAACCTCTATATTCTTGTTTCTCAAAGGAAACAAGAATAGAAAGTGAAATATTTCAACAAAGTAAAATATACACTCTTCCTCTCACCAGTTCTAGGACTGAAATGTCGAGGGAACTTACAAGCAATAGTCAACACCCAGAAAATAATAAATACACAGATTTACGTGGTTCGACAAACTTGCCTACGTCTACGGGAGGGGGTGAGGTGAGATTCCACTATGAGAAGAACACCAACGGCTTGTATAATCCACAAGCTTGTCTCAAAGAAAAAGATCTAATTTTTACCCAAAATAAATTGACCTCTCTTTTGTAAATCCCTCTTTTTCTCTCCTCAAGATCTCTCTTTTAAATCTGAAAAACTCTCCTTTTTTCTCCTCTAAAAAATGTGACGCCCCTGGGTTCACACAAGGCTGCAGTCCAAGGTGAAACCAAGAATGTCAAACCTGTCATGCACCACACCGTGCAATAACATGTTTCACCATCACAATCAACATCTACCTAGTAGAATCAATAACAGGTGTAGGTACAAGAACAGGTAAAAGATAATACTCGAATAACTGATGAAGTCTAAATGATCAAATAGATATCTCATCATCCAGCAAATGGGAATACATAAACAATGTCAGAATAGATAAACAGGGATACTGAACAAGTCTTAAGTACAAACATCTGACCAAAAATGAAATAAGGCACACAGCCTTTACAACTTCTATGAAATAGTCCTCAATGTCTAATCACCTACTACAGTGGAGCTCAAGATACAAAATACATAACGAAAATGTAAAAGCTGAACACTAAAGTGATCCGCTATCAACCTGCGACACTCCGTGCTCCTGGCTCGTGACCTGAAAGGGGGAGGGACAACGAGCGTCAAAGCGCTAGCGAGTAACATCACAACCAACCCCAAGGGAAAAGGGCTCGTTGTTTAAGAAAAATACAGATAATATATAATAGATCTAAAATTTATTAATCTCACTAAGGAGGGTTTTAGTATTTAGAGGTTTATAACACGAGAATAGGTACGTCGAGCGAAATAATCCAAACAAGGAAACCCTCATGTATATACCTTATATCTCAAATATATAAACTCCTAAATACTAAACCCGAGGTTCAAATACTGTAGCAAAAAGAAGGAAGAACAACAAACACCAGAGTATGATAACTTTGCTATGACATAACCAACATGAATATCATGTTACTACTTACATGTATATCATGTCAAAATCTACATAAGTGTTATACCAAAATCTACATATTCATCATGTTGTGAAATACAGTATAATAATCGTACACAGGGTTATGAATCATGTCCGAAACAAGAACTAACTATCGTAGTTATCCAAACTCATGGATTAAGTGTCAAATTGCCCAACACGAGGACTGAAAGGGATTATAGTCCAACACGAGGACTTCTATGGATTATAGTCCAACACGAGGACTGTGGAAACGATAAGAGAGCGCTATAACTCATATAGTGAAACCTGCTCATAAATCTCACAACCAAAATAGTATATAAGTCCCAAATCTACACCCCGGGTCATCTATTATGCATGGACATGTAATGGGGGTAATTATCATAGTCAGATAAACCAAACAAACCCCCGAATACGAGTAAAAATACTCAAATACACCAAATCTGGAAATCTGGAACAGGGAGTCGTCGGTCGACCGATCCGGTCGACCGAACTCTGATACAAAATTTTGGCGGTCGCCCGCCAGACACTTCGGTCGACCGAAATTTCGTCGCGGTCGACCGAATTTGAGTCGCGGTCGACCGAATAGTTGTCGCGGCCGACCGGAACTCCTACTCGAACTCAGCGGTCGACCGCGTCGGTCGACCGCCGAGCGAACAGAACCCAGACTGGGTTCTGTCAGCTGCTTAACCTGTAAATATGAAATCTTATGAAAAACAAGACTTAAATTTTTAAACAACGTTGTAAATCCGTAATGCTCTTCCACCAACATCCCATAAATGTATAAACACAACAAAATTTGCAGTTACTCATAAATAAAAAGGGGTTTTTACTCTTTTCTTAGATAGTTCAGTTTTAGATCCGTAAACAGAATCGTAGGTGAGTTTTTAAAGCAGGTAGAAAACCCAAATCCATATCCCACGCCATAATAATCTATTAGTTATCCAAAAATACAAATTTGGCTCAATGAAATCTAACAAATCTCAGTTCTTGACATTTAAACAAAAAGGGGGTGGGGGTTGGGCGAGAAATTACTCGCCTTGATTGTTGATGGTGCCCTAGATCTGCCAGAGGTGGATCCCCTTTGCTGAAAATCCCTAAATCCCACTGGAACTCCTCAAGAGCTGCTCCAGATCTCCTAAGTCCAAGCTGGGGCTTTTGGAAGAAGAGGGAGGCTAGGGTTTTGGGTCTGGGGTTCACAGGATCTCACTTGGGTTGAGTTGGTATAAATACCAACTCCCCAAGCGACCCGAAACCCATTAACCCAAAGAAAACAAAAACCCGACCCAAAACCTGAAACAACCCTCTGATCGCTGATCGGTCGACCGCACCGGTCGACCGCGTCGGTCGACCGATCAGCACTAAAATGCCTGCTGAGGACATTTGACTAGCTGATCGCCAACTCACTCGATTTCTCTCACTTGAATATACCCGTTGGGTTCCCAAACACTGATAAACATATATATCTCTATTTATATGGGTATTCGCCACAAGGGAAAACATTTACCATAGATAATTCACACATATGTATACATATATACTATATAAATTTTTGGGGTTTTACAAAAAACCCTCTGTTTTTACCCTGCAATCGTAATTATTTTCTGCCCCGCTGCTGCCTTTTCCCCACACAACACCAAACCCTAGATAGAGACCATATATTTATAGGAATGACTTGGGCCTTGGCTTTTACCCGCTGGACCTTGGCTTTTACCCGTTCACAGAGATGCCCTTTGTCAGGCTGTCCCTATGTGCGCATTCACAATTCTCCACCTCGTATATCATTTGATAAACCTTAAATTTTGAATGAACACCAGAAGAACGTCGCGAACATCACCAGAGAGAGCTCCATCGGCCAAACCAGGCCAAACCAGCTGTGCTACTTTACCACTGTTTGTGGAAAATTTGCAGCAAAAGAAATGAAAGAAATATTGATTTGTATTCTCTCAAAATCGATTACAATTTGGATTCTGATTACAAAAGAGAGGAGAATAAATTTGATTCTCCCCTTTATTTAATCCTGGGTTCTTCACGGTGGCGATGGAGTGCCTCCCTCGAATGCTCACGTCGAGTTTGCTCTCCGTTGACGATCCAAAGGTCTTGATTCACTGGAACGATATCTTCTCCTCACGATTTGACGCTGTGGAGAACTTGCGTGGCAAGTCTTAAAACTCTGATCGAGTTTAAAAGAACTTGTAGGGCAAGTTTGAAACTCTGACCGAGTTTAGAAGAACTTGCAAAGCAAGTTTTAAAACTCTGGACCAGTTGATAACTCAGATCGAGTTTGAAACTCTATGAAAGAGTTGAGTTAAACCGAAAGTTCGGTTAATAAGCCAAGGCCGAATAATCTCAAAGGCTTCAATAAAAGCCTTCCAAAATGATTCAAGAGCTCCTTCAAGTCGCTGATCTCTAAAGCTCCTTGTTGCTACAGAAAGTGGCAAGATGCCCGATCAAGGATCCCCCAAAAAGTCAGCCAAAAAAGAGGATCCGAACTCAGTTGAGTTTCCCACTATTTATAGGGGATTTAGGGGTGTAACCGCCCCCCTAAATCTCTCCTTAATGAGGGTTTAATGGGGTGTAACTGCCCCCCATATATCTCTCCATGATAGGGTAGTGATCTCCTCAAATCTTGGGGAGAAAACGGTTCTGGAACCGTTCAAATCGTGCTTGAATGAGTCAAATGCTGAAAACAGCGTTCTGGGTCCGAACTGTGCGTTTCTGGACCTGAAACGTAGAGTTGGGCCTGAAAACACACAGGTCGCACTGCGCAGAGGTGAACTCTGCGTTTTGGGCTGAAAACGCACAGTTGGGCCTGTTTCAGGCTGAAAACGCACAGTTGAGCCTGTTTTAGGTTGAAAACGCACAGTTGGACCGCGCAGAGATGAACTCTGCGTTTTGGACCTGGGATACAGAGTTGAGCTCTGCATGAACTCTGCGTTTTGATGTTATATTATAAGGATGACCTCTGTGTTTTGAGGTTATAACGCAGGTTCGACCCGTGCGTTTTGATGTTACCACGCTGGTTCGACCCGTGCGTTTTGACTCTGTAATGCAGAGGCGAACCTTAGGCGAGCTTGGCGAGCTTCAGGCTAAGTCCAATGTTCCGACGAAGTCCAGTCTTGCAAATGGACTTCAGAACATAACTTGCTGCGAAGAACAGGTCATAACTTTCAAACCATAAGTCAGAATTTGACTAATTATGTATGAAAATCGGCTATCTCGACGAGACGGAGCCGACCAAACCAACCCTAAAGGGTTTGGTTTGCTCTGTCAGTTTTGCCAAATTCCTTACGGTTTAAGAGATATCTGCATTTTAATATGAAGAGACCGTCAATTTGTAGTCTCTTTTGCTAGAGCTTTGCACAGATCGTCATCTTGTAATCTTCGTCTTGGCTCCTTAAAAATATGAGAGTCGTCAGATTGTAACTCCCAATGTTGATTGTGAAGGCTGTTGAATTGGGGCTTTCATTAGTTGTTGTGAAGGTCGTCAAATTGTAGCCTCCTGAAAGTCGTCAGATTGTAACTTCCATCATCGGTGTTTAATGAGGGATCAACTATCTATTGTGATTTTTAGACAGCCTACAACCACGGCTGTCTATGTACCCTCCACTGAGATCAAGCTAACTGTAGTTCTGATTTTATTCTCCATATAGTCTCCACCTCACCCATCACCACCCCGAAGGGCCATGCCCTCTCGGGTAAATCAACACGGGCTAATATGAAACAAGTCCAAACAATGTTTAAACTTGCTACCTGTGACCACCTTGGTTAACATGTCTGCGGGATTCTTATTTGTGTGCGCCTTCATGAGAGAAATGTCACCTTCCTCTATGGCATCTCATATAAAATGATACCTGACATCGATATGCTTAGTACGAGCATGATGAACTTGATTCTTCGCCAAGTGAATCGCACTTTGACTGTCGCACCACAAGTTCATGTTCTCCTGCTCAATCCCCAAATTGTCTAGAAGACCCTACAACCACAATGCTTCCTTCACTCCCTCTGCCATGGCCATGTACTCGGCCTCTGTAGTAAAAAGTACCACTGTAGCCTGCAACATCGATCGTCAACTAACTAGACCTCCATGTATCTTGAATACATAACCAGTAGTAGATCGTCGTCTATCTAGATCTCCTACATAATCAGAGTCAACAAACCCATCAATCTGACATGTATCTCCACCAAAACACAGACTCGTATTTGCGATACCTTTCAAGTACCTCAGGACCCATTTCACCACTTCCCAGTATGTCTTTCCCGGATTCTCCATGAACCTGCTGACCACACTAACCGCCTATGAAATATATGGGCGTGTACACACCATGATGTATATCAAACTGCCAACTGTACTAGCATAAGGAACACGCTCCATGTGTGCCTTATCTTCCGTTATAGTGGGAGATTGTTTACTTGAAAGCCTAAAATATGGAGCCAATGGGGTCGTCACCGACTTTATACTTTGCATCCCGAACCTTACGATCGCCCGCTCTATGTAGCCCTTCTGACTTAAGAACAATCACAGATTTGTCTGCTCTCTTCTAATCTCCATACCCAGTATTTTCCTAGCAGCACCCATGTCCTTCATCTCGAACTCTTTACCAAGTTAAGATTTTAGCCTATCTATCTCTATCCTGCTCTTCGAAGCAATAAGCATGTCATCTACATACAAAAGGAGATCGATATAATCACCTCCATGAAGCTTCCGAATGTAAACACAGCAATCGTAATCGCTTCGGAAAAACCCATGCTTCAGCATAAAGGAGTCAAATCGCTTGTATCACTGCTAAGGAGATTGTTGTAGTCCATAGAGTGACTTCCTCAAGCGACACACATGATTCTCCTTGTCCTCAACCTTGTAACCCTCAGGTTGATGCATGTAGATCTCTTTATCCAAGTCTCCGTGCAAGAAGGTTGTTTTAACATCAAGTTGTTCCAGCTTAAGATCACCATGAGCAACAATCCTCAATAACACCCGAATAGAAATGTGTTTCACCACCGGAGAAAAGATCTCATTGTAATTCACACCCTCTCTTTGTGCAAACCCCTTAGCCACTAGCCTCGCCTTATACCTTGCACCATCGAGCTCTGAAGGATCTTCCTTTCTCTTATACACCCACTTATAACCTATAACTTTCTTTCCTACGGGCAATGGGATCACCTCCCATATTTGGTTCTTTTGGAGAGATTCCATCACCTCCTCCATCGCAGCCAACCAACTCTCGCCATCTCTATCCCGAATAGCTTCCTTGAAGGAGACCGGCTCATCTTCCTCCACCAAGAGTGCGTACTCAACCAAATTAACCTACTCATAGTGCTTCAAGGGGTTGATCAGCCCCCAGCTTCTGTACCTACTTGTATGCTCGCCTTGGCCTAGTGGAAGCCAAACTATCCTCGAGCTGTTGTTGTTGTAGTGCCTGTATATTCTCCTGCTGAACCTCCTCCTGCTCAAGCTCATCATCAACCTGATTTCTCACTTGAACATGACTAGAACCTGGTTGGTCCTTAGGTTCTATCTCAATAATTTGGGACTTTGAAGTCCCAACACCATCATCCTTGGGCGTCCGAGCAATCATGGATTTCTCATCAAAGGTAACGTCCCTGCTGATCATGAACTTCGAATCTTCTATACACCAAAGACGGTAGCCTTTTACGCCCTTTGCATACCCCAAGAATATCATCTTCTTAGCCCTCGCGTCAAGCTTTCCCTCGTTGATGCGATAGTAGGTGGTACATTCAAAAATTCTGAGCCTCTCATAATCTGCATGTTCCCCTGACCACACCTTATAGAGTGTATCACCATCTAGTATAGAATGTGGAGAACGGTTCACAATGTAACATGCTGCAGTCACCGCTTCTGCCCACCATTCGTTGCCCAATCCAACATAAGATCACATACTCATTGCCTTCCCCGTAATGTTCGGTTCAGTCTCTCCGTGACCTCGTTCTGCTGTGGTGTTGACCTGACTGTCTAGTGTCGAACAATGCCCTCCTGATAACAGAACTTCTTGAAAGCACCATCTGTATACTCTGTACCATTGTCAGATCTTAGTGTCTTTAATTTCTTACATGTCCTGTTCTCAACCATTGCTTTTCACTTCTTGAATGTCTCGAATACCTCATTCTTATGCTTAAGAAAATAAATCCAAGCATACCTCGAATGATCATCTATGAACGAGACAAAATACCTGGAATCACCATTGGAAGTTGTCTGAGCCGGACCCCAAACATCCGTATGCACATAATCTAGTATACCTCTACTCTTGTGATTGCTTTTCAAGAACTGGACCCTGTGCGCCTTTCCATATACACAATCCTCACAAAAATCCATGCAAGGTTTCTTCAGATTCTTCAGCAAACCCTCCTTACTAAGCAGAACTAGACACTTCTCTGACATGTGCCCAAGCCGCCTATGCCATAACCATGTGTGCTCACATGGGTTTCCACCACTTCCATCAGTTCCAACTGCTGTATCTCTTGTCACCGTCATACCCGAGAGAGTATATAGATTACCATGACGAACACCCTTTATCACTGTTAGGGAACCTCGAACAACATTCTTCACTCCGTTCTCTGTAACAATCTTGCAGCCACCGGAGTCTAATGCACCCACTGAGATAAGATTCTTCCTCAAGTCAGGAACGTGCCACACGTCCATTAGGGTTCTAGCCACTCCATCATGCATCTTAATTTTTATATCACCGAGCCCTACCGTTTTACAAGCATGGTTATTCCCCATCAATACGGTTCCACCATTAATGCTTCTATAGGTAGTAAACCACTTTCTATTTGGACACATGTGGTAAGAGCAACCTGAAACAAGTATCTACTTACCGGAGATATTTTCGCCACCCGTTACAACATATCATTCTTTATCGCTCCCTTCCTCTGAAGCATAGCTCACTTCTTCCTTGCTTTCTCTCTTCTCAGTCTTGTTGTTATTCTTCTTCCCCCTACTCTCTTGTTTGGACAGTCGACCTTGAAATGCCCAACTTCACCACATTTGAAGCACGCTCTTTTCGCAAGAGGTCTCGATTTAGATCTAGATTTTCCTCTCTTGCCTTTTCCTCGCTCATTGATCCTTCCTCTAGTAAATAATCCCTACGCTTGTTCATTGTTACCATCAGTAGTCATGTCACTGGTTGCAAT
>BQKN01065379.1:92511-120296 GCA_022839385.1 Asparagus kiusianus
TATATATATACAAAACCAAAACGTGTATGTGTGTATATGATTGAGCTTAAAGTACTAACACACATAATATAACACCTAAACTAAATGTTACCCAAGCAATCTTGATCTTTAATAAGCTTGACTTGGTACACTTTGCGGATGAAGCTTGAACTTGGATCTTCAACTTGAATTACAAGGTTTCAACCACTATATCCGCCAACCTCCATTTGATATGATCGTTATGGCGCAATCCATCCAACCTCCAACTTGTTGTTTGTCTATAATAAATAAGAAAATACAAATACTAGACAAACAACATTAGTGGTAAATTGTTTGTTAAACATCATCAAAACAAGAAGGCCAACAGTTTTTTGGCCTCTAAAGCAAAATTTGACATCTATTTGTTTTAAATTCATCCATTTCCAAAAGAGTAATTTTGCCGATAAATGGAAAGTTTTTTAATTTTAAATTCACTTTGTATTTCAGTGGTTTGCTATACGGTGTAAGCTACTATATTTTGCTATAAATTTTTTATTTGTTGTAAATTGTTATGTACGCAATGTATTTTCGAACCATGCTTAAACTATTATCTTTGCTTTTCTCACACTATTGTCACAACACCATACATGGATTTTTAGCATAAAAACCTAAAGTTCACCCCCATTTATTTTTTACACCCCCCTCCAAAAAGATATTTCTGCCTATAAACCCGAAGTTCACGCTCATTTGTCTTGAAATATACACATTCGAAAATTAGTCTTGGACACAAAATACTCGAGCGAATTATTTTTCAAATTTATTTTTAATTTAATAATTTAAATTTGCTGTGAGTTGACATATATTTGTTCTAAGTGGTTAGATATCTGTTTTTTTTAAACTAAATACTTTGTTGAAAATTCTTGGATACTTTTAATGTTCGCAGCAATGCGCGGCTAAATTTTGCTTGTTTTTCCTAAATTTGGTGAAAATGGGGTCCATGGGACGTTTCTTTGACTTGATGAGTTCCAACTTCCATCGCCCTCTGCGGTCTCGGCGCACATGCTGGCGATTATGCCGGCCGCGCCCACGCATGTGCCGGACACTGGATCCCATGCATGTGCCCACTGAGGCAAAAGGAGTATAAAGCAAGTTTTTATTCCTACGTTCGCCGTACTTTCATTATCATTGCTTTGTTATTTATCTTTTTAATTTGAATAGA
Organism: Asparagus kiusianus; assembly: GCA_022839385.1. NCBI lineage: Eukaryota > Viridiplantae > Streptophyta > Magnoliopsida > Asparagales > Asparagaceae > Asparagus > Asparagus kiusianus. The sequence continues at coordinate 93,689 of BQKN01065379.1, forward strand.
AATGTTAGGGGCACACCCCAACCACACCCTCTATCACACATTCTCTCCCTCTATAGTACATTGGGCCCCACAACAAATTTTATTTGGGCCCCACAACAAATTTTAAAATAAAATTTGTTGTGGGGCCCAATGTACTATAGAGGAAGAGAAGGTGTGGTAGAGGGTGTGGTTGGGGGTGTGTCCCTAACACCACTCTAATTTGAATCTCTCGTCCTCTTCAATAGAAAAGAAGAAAAATGAGTCATTTTATCTTAATCCGGTTACTAAATAAATCTTCTTGAGTTTTATTTACAAAAATAGACTAACTTTATCTTAATCCGGTTCCTAAATAGTCGGGGTTGCCAACCCCGACTATTTAGGAGGTTGTAAACCCCCAATTATAACCCTAAATCCTAACATTTTATGCACTAAGGTACCGTTTGACAAAGGGTTAAGTGAGGGGTTAAGGAGACTTAACCCCTTCTTAACCCGTCAAACACAACAAATCTATATAAGGGTTAAAGTGAGTTAACCCTCCATAATTTGCCAAACATAAAAAATATAGAAGGGTTAAGTTAACCCCTCTAGAGGGGTTAAAATGAGTTAACCCCTCAAAATGAGGGGTTTACTAATACTCCTATTTAGATGGAATAAGAGTTAACCCTTCTAATTATAAAGAAAATAGTCAAAATCATTGTTATTCCCAAACACTAAAAATGATCATAATGGCTAAAATAAAACTTATTTAACGGGTTAATAATTTAGTCCTTCGGATTATCAAATGGGCTAAGTACATTAATCCTTCTCTTTAACCCCTCTTCATTAACCCTTTGCCAAACGGGGCCTAAATAGTTAGGGTTGGCAACTCCGACCATTTAGAAACCGGTTAAGACAAAATGAGTCGATTTTTGTAAAAAAAAAAAACTCAAGGGGGTTTATTTTTAGAAAAAAAAATTATGAATGAGTTTGTTTAGAAAATTTCTTCGAAATTTTATTCTTCCACCGGTTTTGGTGCTTCTTGGAATCTTGATCTATGTCACCAGTTCTTCCTCATATTTTGGTATTTCTCGGTCAATATTTGTTGTGATTTTGTGTGACGCGAACCGAGCTCCAAGCCCAGTTGTTAGATAGGCCCATTCTTGGTTCTTTACCTTTTTTTATTGTTCTTCCTTTAATTCACGTTTATCGCTCATTCTAAATATAATATTTTATCATATTACTCATTTCTATTTTATAATTAAGAAAAATATTATAACTAACTTATTAAATAGTTATATTAATAGTTTAATTAAAACATTGATCTGTCCACTATTTAATGGGAAAAACAAACTTCAAAAAGGTTCGTATAAAACAATCCAAATTTTAGGGGTTTTGTGAAATTTACCCTTTTTCTCAGTACCGTGGTTTATTTGCGTATCTTCTTCTTTGTTCCGAAGTTTGAGGCATCAAGCATTTCAAGCATGTCATCTAGCTAGTCTATTTACGAGAAAAGAAAGTCTACATTTGATACCCATATTATTTATAAGGGGTAGTTGTAAATATATTTTGTGATATGAGTGGTGTTAGGGGCACACCCCCAACCACAATCTTCACCACACCTCCTCTCCCTCTATAGTGCATTGGGCTCCACATCAAATTTAAAAAAAAATTTGATGTGGGGCCCAATGCACTATAGAGGGAGAGGAGGTGTGATTGAGATTGTGGTTAGGAGTGTGCCCCTAACATTTCTATTGTGATATATAAAGAGTTAGAGGGTGTTCAGGGAAGCTCTTTCTTTCTTTCTTTTTTTTTCTTTTCTTTTTTGTCTCAAACTAGCTCTTAAGTTATTTTTTTTCCATATCCATATGTTTGGTAATTTATCAAGTAAGCTAGGTTTTAAGCACATTTTTTTAAAAAACTCGGGTTCTCCAACTTTTCAAAACGAGCTTATAAGTTGTCTAAATAAGCTAGGTCTTAGCTAAATAAACGACTTTTCTATCTATAAAAAATTTATAATTTATAAATATTTTATCATAAAAGACAAAATCCATGAAACGTTAACGCAAATTATAAGCTTGAAAAAAACCTTTTAAACAAAGTTAAATATCTCATAATTGTCCGCATATAGTGGCGGAACCCAAGGGATAAAATTGCACCCTTGATTTTTGTTATTAGGGGCTGTTTTGTTCGCTTTAAGAGACCAAGGAAATCTATTTCTGCATCTGACACCACCTCCACGTTGGATTTTTTGTTTCCATCCGTTTCTTTTCATCGCTTTGGTTCGCTAAGGTTGAAGATGGAAAACGCGACTGAAAAAGCCTCCACATCGGATTTTTTACTCTCCTCGATTTCCTTCCCCAACTGAGAGAAATCGATGAAAACGCTAGCCACCTCGAATTTTTCTCTCCTCGTTGATTTGTTTGGGGACGCTAGAATTACCTCCTTGCTCTAATGGCGCTAGAAATCTCCCGCGGCCAGAAATCTACCGCCAGAAATCTCCGACTCTACCACTCATGAACCCTAGTCGCCCTCCTGCGCTTGGTCCCTTCTGAATCCTTCACCTCCGCCCCCTCCTCGATCTCCAGCCTCGACCGCCTCCATGGATCAAAGAAAGGCGGAATCTTTGAGATTGGGGATAGAGGGTTTCATTTGGGTACGAGGAGCTTGGGCTTTAGGGCTTCGAATGCCGCTCGAGCTGGATTCGCGATGGAGGAGAGGTATTTTGAGGAGGAGAAGGTGGTGAGTTCGAAGAAGGGGGGAGATGATGAGGGTCTTGAGATTGCTAAGCTTGGGATTGATCAGAGTATTGTTGGTGAACTCGCAAAGAGGGGAATAACCAAGCTTTTCCCTATCCAAATGATGATGAAGTTGATGCAACAAATGAATGTGAACCTCAAGTGTCATATATCAATCAGGTAATCGCTCTCTTTGGTAATAATTTTCTCTAAGTGTTTGTCCCTGTGTTTCTACATGTATGTGTGTTGTTTTATCTCTTTGCAGATAGACCACCTGACTATCATCCAAGTCCGAATATACTCTCTGTGTGAATTTTTTGACTCTTTTATCCAAGTCTGAATATGCTCCTTGTCTCATTTGATATATTTTAGATCTGATTTATTTCTTGTTCTAATTGTTTCTTTGCTATATATGTTATGTCAGGGTGGATTCTTCCTATTCTCCATTAACCAAATCCAAAGCCAAGCAGCAGGGCAAAAAGATAGTGATCTATCACAAGCTGGAAAATCATTGTCCAAATCCAATGCGTCATCAGCTTTGCCATTAACCAGTACTAGTTGCAGTAACTTAACAGCTATTCCCGATAATCGAAATCTAACCATGTTCAAGGGGAACAATCCTTTCCTAAATATCCTGGTCTATCAAGCATACATAGCTCAGCTGGTTGTGAGCCTGGTTGTGAGCCTGTTCAGATTTTTTTTTTATGCTAATTTGTTCAAGTTCTATTTGTGCATTTTCTATTTGTGGAGCTTGGTTTTGTGTTATGGAATTATTTTCAAGCATGGTTTTTCGCACATACAGTTCATCAACATGCATAAATTATCAGATTTGATGTGATTGCTATGTTATATACATATTTATGGCTATTCAGGTTGTTTATATGTTTTATAGGTTTCAGCATATTTTTTGGGTATTTCAGGTATGTACTACATAAATTTATGAATAATTAGGTTATTACAAGATTCATATGATTTTTTTTCAATCTCAAACAGGAACGTTCGAACTTTTATATGATTAATATTACCTCATATTACAAGTACAAATAAATTTGTATATAGTGAGGGTAATCTTACCATGATGACCATAAACACTTTTCCCTACAAATTTCAAAACCAACCAAACACAAGAAAAATGGGAAATGTAATATCAACAAAAGTTTTCCCTTTTTTTCCATGCGAACCAAACACAAGAAAAATAAATACATTGGTTTTCCATTATTTTTTTGTACGAACCAAAGCGAAACAATCCATTTCTTGGAAAACTTCGGAAAACTCAAAACTTGTATTTTTGTAGATGAAAATGCATTTTTCTATATCTAGGAAACGAACCAAACAGCCCCTTAGCATATAATTCCTAGTAACGTCTACAATCCCCTCCCCACCATCTCAAAAAAAAAAAAAAAAAAAAAAGTAAAAAATTGTACTCTCGACCCATCTAAAAGCACTAAAAAAACTACTAACAAATTAAATTTGCCCATTAGAAAGTACAACTCATTAATATTTCCAACAATAAAATCATACGGGTCTAAACTTTAAAAGCCCAAAACTACACCATTAGAAACCCAAGAGTCTAAAATTCAGAAACAACACAAACCCATTGCTTTATATTTTGGCTAAACATAAAAAATCCTCCCTTAACATTGACAATTATCAGATAAACACCCGTAACTTTCAAAATATCAAAAAAAAACCCCTTAGGTTTAGGGGTTATCATAAACCCCCCTTTAACTGTAAGATTTATTAGAAAACCCCTAATTTAAGATTGTTTTCTTTTTCATGAATGGGATGTTTTTTCATGCACGGGATGTTTTAACTTCAAAATCACAATTTTTTACATGGATGTATAAAATTACGCAAGGAGATATTTTTTTAGTCATAATTATGGTTGATGCATTTATGGGGGGCTTTTTGAAAAAATCTTAAAGTTAAAGGGGGGTTTTCTAATAACCCCTAGACTTAAAGGGGTTTACTGATATTTTAAATTTATGAAAGGTTATCTGATAATTGTCAAAAGCTAAAGGGCTTTTTTTTTGTTGATATTAACCTCTATACGCACAGCAAGAGTTTTCTAAATCCACCTTATCTGTACATCTCACGTCATGTATGTGTCACATAAAAAATTGTTATTTTGTTGTAGAGAGATATACAAATATTTTAGTGCACCAGAGACATCATCTACTCCCCAGGCTCCTACACGATCCGTCGAAAGTTTGAAACATACGCCCTTGGGACTTACGCATAAACATTTCAAAAAAAAAAAAAAAAAAAAGAGAGAGAAATAATTCTGTTTCGCTGTCTGGACTTCAAAAGATTCAAGTGCTAATAAAAAGGTTTTCATGGCCAACCCTTATATATGAGATAGGGGCCTATTGCAATTAACCGTGTTGATAATCCTATGCACAGCTGGATCATGAGGAGTATGTGAACTTAACAAGCCCAACCGCTTCTTGATTGCCTGAGGACAATCACAAGTAAAAAATAGAGTGTTGGCGACGGAAAAACATTGGTGACGGACGCGGTCCGTCGCCGATACTTATTGGCGACGGACGGTATTTCCGTTGCCAATAAGTATTGGCGACGGCTGTCCAACCGTCGCCAATGATCTTAAGTTTTAGATTGTAATGATGCATCTTCTTAATGTTCCACACTTAATTGAAATTGGATAAAAATATCACTTTTTTAATTTTAGAAACATATATATTATTTATGTTGTCACGAACCTCTAATTCTTAATAGTATTAAAGTCATTGCTCCCCATTCTTACTTTAAATTCCAGACAAACCATAACTTTTTGTACTTATAAGATGATTATGATTGAGAAACTAGTTTCTTATCTATGTACAAGATTCCATCATCACCTTTTCACTAGTTCATTTAACGCTAAACAAATATTTTTTAGTATTCGAGCTTGCTAACGATTAGAATTTGATCAGATATATATTCGATTAGTTTGTCTATTAAATATTCGTTTAAAATTGATCATATATTATTATTTGTATTATTGCATATATGATGTCGTGTTTTGACCAGGCTAATTTGGAGCTCATTTTTAGTTATACGTGTTACGAACATGTAACCATATTGAACTTGCTAATGATATACTAGAATTTATCATAGTCATTTTCAATTAATTAGGAATTCTATGTTAATTTTAAAATTTATTTTTTATTCTTTGTGCTAGCATATTCGATGAGCTCCAGTACTCTTGGCTACATTTACAGATGAACTTGAGCTTGCAAACATCATTAATGAATTTGACAGGAGCTAAATAAGATTTAATCACTAAAGAAACAGATGAAAATAGTCTGGATAACGTTCTCTTAGAGTTTTTATAAGGTTAAGAAGAGAAAGAGCCGTAGAAATTGAATTAAAGCGAAGATGATATCCGTTAGAGAAAAAAAAGTTTTTAATGGATTTGGATTTTCACCTTTTAATTACCAGTCAACTAGGTCCAAATGGGTTGTATTTTTATAATTAAAAGTCAAGGGAAACTAGTAATAATAGTTAGATTTAAAGGAATATTTTTTTTAAATCTAACCGATATTAACCAGGGGGCCTAATTGTAAATATTGTGATGATTTGAGTGGTGTAATAGGAATTTCCATGATTTGAGTGAGCAGTTTTGAAATATTGAAGATTTGATGGACTAATTTAAAAATATTGAATATTTGAGGGACTAATATTGAAATAATCCAATCATTAACTCTGAATTCAAGGATGTAAAAGAAAAATTTGTAATAATAGTTAGATTTGAGGGTTGCAATAGAATTTTTTATTTCTATGATTTTGAAGTGCTAGAGCTTCCCCCAAAATTTTCAAGTTATCGCTTCTGAAAATATTTCCCCCATATCTCCCCCCACCTATTTCAAAATCTCTGTTACCCCCATATCTTTCCCCTAATCTCTCAAAATTATCAAAACTAAGTTTCCTCCTCCGCCTCCTCCTATGGCCTCATCCTCCATGCTTGGATGTCCAGATTCGTCCTCCTGCGAGCAGCTTCACGTCTTTCTCCTTTGACAAATTTCACCCTCCATCATATTCGAGCGTGCGACCATCTTCAATTTCCTTTAAAAGCTCTAGGTTTTTTTTTGAGATATCCAAATCTACCCAAGAAAACTTTCACCTTCATCTCCTCTCCTCTCTCTGATATCGATCTCATTTTAGTTCTAGAGCTTGAAGATGTTGGGAATCGTTAGGAGAAAGCTCGGATGTGGATGTTGGCCTTCTTGTTTTGATGATGTTTAACAAACAATTTACCACTAATGTTGTTTGTCTAGTATTTGTGTTTTCTTATTGTTATAGACAAACAACGTAGTTGGAGGTTGGATGGATTGAGCCTACACGATCACATCAAATGGAGGTTGGTGGAATGTCGGTGAAGCCTTGCAATTCAAGTTAAAGATCAAGTTCAATCTTCATCCGCATGTGTACCAAGTTGAGCTACAATGAAGATCAAGATCAAGCTTGGGTAATTTAGTTTAGATTTATATTATGTGTGTTAGATACTCTAAGCTCAATATAATACACACACACATTTTATTGGTTTCTTCGTATATAGTTACATATATATACACAAGTTTCGGTTTCTATGCATATATATAGTTATATATATACATACATGTGTTTGAGTTTTTATGGTTAAATATATGAAATTATATATTTCATATTTTTTATTGTGTTCTTGAAAACATTGCATAATATGCAATTTTGTGAAAATACTGTCTTATTAGTTTATAGACTTCAATATCAGTTTATACATGTTTTACTAAGTCTATAAAAACATTTCACAAAGTTTCAAAAGTTGGTTTATGTCAAAACATTAAATTCAAGTATCTCATATTTTCATGTTTTGGACTATTTTGCAAAATGATAATTTTTCAAAAATGAGAAATGCAATTTGGAAAAATCTTTTTTGTAAAATGTTTATTTACATGTTTATATACATTTCCCAAAGTTTCATTATTTTTGGACTTCATTTGTTATTTTTAACATATTTTTAAAAAGTCTTAAAAATCTGTTTTTCTGCTGTGTCAGTATTCGGTCGACCGAACCGGTCGACCGCTCACATGTTAAGTCGGCAGTGGGGCAGCAGAGAGTTTGTCGGTCGACCAGTCCGGTCGACCGAAAGCTCCATCGGTCGACCGACGAGATTTCCGGTCGACCGACAATAGATCCGTTAGACTCTAACGGCTATTTCTCTGAGTTGTTTTCTGGGGGCTTTGCTGTCATTTGTTTCAAGGGTTTTTCCTGAGATCTTTAGAGGGTATAAATACCCCATTGCTGACCTCTTCTTTGACTAATGAAAAAGAAGTTTTTTTAACAAGGGTTTTAAAAAGAGTTTGAGTATGGTTTTACTGGTTGTTTAAAGTTTGGGTTTTGTTTACAAAGGAGGAAGCTTCACTGCAGATTGAGGGATTCTTTCTCAATCTTCTTCATCATCTTCTTTGTGTTTTAGAGAAGTTTTTCTAAACTCAAACTCTAGCTTTACATTTATATACTTGTTTGATTATCATTGCTTTTAAGCTAGATTTTATATTTGAGTTTAGTTGAATTGATTTTATTTACTCATTGTTACACACACCCACATTGAGCTTTTAGTATTTACATACATAGTATAATTGGGTGGTGAGAGTTTGTAACTTTGAGTTGTGCTTAATTGAGTTCTCACCTTGTTAGAGAGAACAATCATTTGTTATATTGTGCCTAATTGTGAGATTCACTTTGTAATATACTTGTACACCGAGAGGAGTGTGTGGTGAGAGTCGGGGATCGTTCCAAGAGGAGTGGCGTCGGTTGACGAGCCTAGGGAGAGGTTGTAACCGAGTACTTGAGGGAGACACGGCTAGGTCCAACACTTGTGAGGGTGTAGAGTGTAATTGCAAGAGTGTCGATTGTAAAGTTTTCGGTGAACTAGAAAACCGAGTGTGAGGTGTAAACGTTATTCGGGTGAACGTAGAAAACCTGGTTGTGATAGTGGAGTATCTCCTCGAGGTGAGGAGCGGGGACGTAGGTCGTGGGGACCAAACCTCGTAAACATATCATTTGTTTGTGATTGCATTGGCGTACTTGTTTTCATATTCATATCTTACATCGCCATTGTGTATTGCTTGTTGATCATTTAGCCCTATCACATTTGTAGTTAAATTGTTTACCCCTTGTGTTAGTTTACATATCCTTGCATATATCATATTGTATATCTATTTGTTAGGATATATCACTTTGTGTATATTGCATATTCTTGCTCATAAGTAATTATATATCATCTTGCAAGAATATATTGGTTAATTAATTTTAATTGGCATTTAATCGGATTAGATTAGCATAAGACCCTAATCACCCCCCCTCTAGGATCTAACAGTGGAGGTTTCCCATCACCGGTAAAAAAAGTTTGAATCATTTAGTTATTTATTTCGATTTCAAGATTTAGAACTGATTTGATTTTGTAATTTATTTATTTATTTAGTTATCTTTTTTATAAAAGTAAATCTGGATGGCTAAGCTGGACGAGTTCTTTAGGACCACAATTCCGATTAAACAAGTTTGATCTGGGGTCGTTGCAATTGTTCTGTCTAAATTATTTAAGACACTTCTGATTTAGACAGATTGCAGTAGATAATGCATGCGCTTTTTGAGAACGAATGACGCGTTTTCCAACTCGTGAAGAGATCGCAGATGGGAGAAAGGCAAGTGGGGGCCACACTTGGATGTGTCTCATGATAAACCCAGAGCAGCAACCGTGTGAAAGGAAGAGTGCTTGTGGGAGCCACGTCAAGCATGAAGAGATCACGTGTTGAGGAGTTTTCTTTGCTACAGGCCCACCCGATTTGAGCTTTATAAATATCAGCTTATGTTTATCCTAGGGTTTTGTGCAAAAGGGGGAGAGTTTGGCTGCGTACAGGTAGAGGGAAAATTCATAAGGAAAAATCGTGGGGAAAAAGTGCTGAAAAAAAAAGCAGAGCCGCCGACTTTGAGAAGAGTTTTGTGCAGTCCTTTGTGCCGATTTTGAGAGGATTTTCAGCATCCTTTTGAGAGAGATTTGAGAGTTAGTTTGAGGGTTTAATTTGTGTAATTGTAAACCCATTTGTATTTTCTTTCTCTAATAGTAGATCTCCCCCTCCTTGCCCCGTGGACGTAGGCAATTTGCCAAACCACGTTAAAATTGATTGTTCTTGCCGTGATTTGTAATAGAGAGTTTAGGTTCCCTCGATAGGTCAGTCCTAGAACTAATGAGAAAAAGAGCTGATATCCCACTTTGTTGAGATATTTTACTTTCGGTTCTTGTTTTCTTTATGAAACATGGATTTAGTTGAGATCTACTCTCTTGTCGTGCACCAGAGGTGCTGTCAAAATTTTTACTACACACAACAAGTGGTATCAGAGCTCGGGCTACGCTTGGGCAATTTGAAGGAGTAGATCGCTTTGGAAGCTCGACTAGGGTTTTAATTGGAGTTAAAGGTGAGATCTTTTTTGGTAAAGACTCTATCTTTCTTAAGTTTGGATCTATTCTTCAGTTTGTTCTGCATTGGTTGTTAGTGTGTTGAGGAATATGGCCGAGAAAGAAGGTGTTGAGGGTGGTGCTTCTGGTGTGAAGACCATTCAAAGTTTGAATATCCACTCTACAAAAATAGATGTGAAGAAATTTAATGACACGAACAACTTTAGACTTTGGCGATACGAAGTTTTGGATGCGCTGAACGCGTAAAATTTGGAAGACACTTTGGAGTTGGATGGTAAGTCAGATGATATTGAAGAGAAGGTTTGGAAGAAGATGAATCGGACGGCGTGTGGTGTTATTAGGTCTTGTTAACACAAAATTTAAAGTATGACGTGATGAATGAGACTTCTGCAAAGAAGATTTGGGAGACCCTTGAGAGCAAGTATTTGACCAAGAGTATGGAAAATTGCTTGCATTTGAAGAGGAGGCTTTATCGCTTCCAATTGAAGAAGGGAACCTCCATTAGTAATCACATGAACCACTACATAAAGCTTCTTACGGATTTGGATAATGTGGATGTTATGATTGAAGATGAGGACAAGATGTTGCTGTTGTTGAATTCCTTGCCTGATGAGGAATACAAGACCTTTGTTCTTATCCTAATTAATGGAAAAGCATCCCTTTCGTATAGTGAGGTCACCGCTGCACTTATGAACTATCAGCTTCGAAAGAAGGATAATAAAATTTTAGTTGAGCCAATAGCGGAGGTATTGATCATAAGAGGGAAGAATCTAAACCGAAAAAATTAGAAGTTATAGTCTAGAGTAGGGCATCCTACAGTTGGAAAAGATCAGTGTGCTTGGTACAAGAAGACTGGTCATTAGAAGAAAGATTGTCCAAAGCTCGACGAATGGATGAAGAATAAGCAGAAGGGAAAAGGGAAGCAACCATCATTAGAAGCAAATATCGTTATATCGGATGGTAATATTTTTGATACGTCTATTTATTCGCTTTCTATCAGTCCTACAGGTAGCTATTTGGAGGAATCCGAGTGGATGTTGGATAGTGGTGCGACCTATCATGTGTGCCCTAGAAGGGAATGATTCTCTAGTTTTGAGAAGCTGGATAGTGGTGTGGTGTACATGGGAGACAACCGTGCATGCCAGATCCCTAGGAGAGGAAGTATTCACATCAAGATGTTTGACAGGACTGTTAGGGAGTTATATGATGTGAGATATGTTCCTTCATTGAGGAAGAACTTGATCTCAATTAGAGCTTTAGTTGGAGAGGGTCTGAAGGTTCATGCTGAGGACATGGTTCTCGAGATCGTGGAAGACTCTATGATTGTGATGAAGTACGTCAGGAGGAATAACCTGTACTATTTGATTAGAGACACAATGACATGTGGAGAGCTGACGACTTCTGTTGATTTGGCTAGACTGCGATATTTGGGGCTTGGTCATTCCAGTTTTGATTTGAAGATGGGTGCATCGACCTGCAATTTGAAATCCAATGAACACTTTGGTGTGAGCAAGAAGACCGAGGTGAAGTTTGGTATATCTATTCACCATATGAAGGGTCTTTCAAATAGGGTTCACATGGATATTTGGGGGCCTTCTATTCCAAGGAGGCATCATTGGGAGGTAATAGATATTTAGTTTCCTTTGTTGGTGGCTGTTCTAGGCGTGTTTGGGTTGCAACCAAATCCCCTTTAGATAAAGTCCTAGTAGTTTCCAACAGATTGAAGAAGTGCGAGATTGACAGAAAGGTGAAGGTACTTCATTCAGGTTTTCGTGGGAGGTACAAGATGGACATGTTTCTGTATTGGAGCCGAGCTCACGGCATTTTGAGATACTTTGTTGGAAAGGAAATCTTGGGGAAACTAGATAGGGTAGGAAATTTTGAGAACCGTGCCTTGCTGGGAGGATCGGTGTTTGTTGTCAAGCAATGGTCTACAGAAGAGTTTCTTAACTAAGGTTTCGACATATTTGGGTCATCCTATTAAAGAGTTGTCAACTGCTGTGATTAGAGGTAAAACTCAATTGGATATTTGGTCTGGTAATGTCACATTGGATGGGGCTTTGATGATGGAGCCTATTGACTCTCAGCAAGTGGAGAGTTTTGGACAGATCATAGAGGTATCACAGCAGGTGGAGAGTGATACTACTTCATATTAGATGGAGATTACTCCACATACTCCAGATCATTCTGTATTGTTTGGGATTCGAGTTGAGGTGACACAGCTTGGAGATCATTTGGATTTGGATGCAGATGATGAGTTGTTATTGGATTCGAGTGCAGCTGATAGATGTAGTTTGGATATGGCCATTGGTTCACCTCAGGTAGAGGTGTTTGATTCGTTACACTTTGAGGTCATTGGAGTTGCTATCAGCCGTAGAGTTGATGATATTGGAGGAAGGTTACGAACTCTTCTATTGGATTGAGGTTGTTTGCGGCCATTTGGGTGAACTACGTGAAGGCTTGATTCCTTGGGCAAGAGGATACGTAGGCAGTTATTTTATGATGCAGCCAATTTAGTGAGTTGATACCGACATTTGGAGAGTGTTTGCATTCTCATTTGGGTTCTTAACTTGTTATGGATTGAGTCTGTTGTCATGAATTATTTTACTTCGTACTGGATGCAACAAGTGAGACATTTGGTTTGGTTGGTGTCGGCTCAGTTTTGAGAAAACTTCACCGAGGTTGAGAATTGTGAACGAATGACGCGTTTTCCAACTCGTGAAGAGATCACAGAGGGGAGAAAGGCAAGTGGGGGCCACACTTGGATGTGTCTCATGATAAACTCAGAGCAACAACCGTGCGAAAGGAAGAGTGCTTGTGGGGGCCACGTCAAGCATGAAGAGATCACGTGTTGAGGAGTTTTCTTTGCTACAGGCCCACCCGATTTGAGCTTTATAAATATCAGTGTATGTTTATCCTAGGGTTTTGTGCAAAAGGGGGAGAGTTTGGTTGCGTACAAGCAGAGGGAAAATTCACTGTACAAGGGAAAATCACGGCGAAAAAAGTGCTGAAAAAAAAAGCAGAGCCTCCGACTTTGAGAAGAGTTTTGTGCAGTCCTTTGTGCCGATTTTGAGAGGGTTTTCAGCATCCTTTTGAGAGAGATTTGAGAGTTAGTTTAAGGGTTTGATTTGTGTGATTGTAAACTCATTTGTATTCTCTTTCTCTAATAGTAGATCTCCCCCTCCTTGCCCCGTGGACGTAGGCAATTTGCCGAACCACGTTAAAATTGATTGTTTTTGCCATGATTTGTAATAGAGAGTTTAGGTTCACTCGATAGGTTAGTCCTAGAACTGATGAGAGGAAGAGCTGATATCCCACTTTGTTGAGATATTTTGCTTTCGGTTCTTGTTTCCTTTTTGAAACAGGGGTTTAGTTAAGATCTATTCTCTTGTCGAGCACCAGAGGTGCTGCCAAAATTTCTGCTACACACAACACCTTTTAATATATATCTTTCATTGTATATATTTTCTGATTAACTGTTTGGTTACATTTTTAATATACCTTTTGTCATACATAATTGGTGCACAATAAAATTGCTGATTACATTTGCTTAAAAATTTCCAATGTGTTATTGTCACATGAGCTGTGTCTCTCCGACACCCTCACCGCCTCCAGGATCATGCCCGTTCATTTGACAGGTTGGTGAGTCATTAGATTAAAATAACCATATGTTATTTTGTGACTATTTCTTTGAATTATGTGGTGCGCGCAAGCTTATGCCTCCACTTGATGAAGTTACTGTTGTTTGCATTTATTTTTTTTCCCTTTAGCAACTGGATATCGCTGTTGTGTTGAACTAGAATCATGTCCTGTATTTGATTCACAATCTCATGCGACGGTTGCTTTTAATGGAATACACTACAATCTTCCTCCTTGGTCCGTTAGCATCCTTCCTGATTGTAAAACTATAGTTTTTAACACCGCAAGGGTAAGACAAAAATCAAGTTCAAACATTTGATGGATAATAATGTTGTCCAGAGTTTAGGCGGTATACGTTCTGAAAAAATAGTTTCAGGGGTATGAGTGGCTACATATGCATAGTACAGGAGGTGATTCTGAAGTTAACCCTTTTATATGTTACATTTTTTATTAGTTTCTTAAAAAATTTATATGATATGTAGGGTAGGATCTCACTTTGCAACTATGAAAATGCAAAGGCTTGGAGGGTTTTCTTGGAAGGCATACACTGAAGATACCGTGTCCCTTAGCGCTAAGACATTCACAAAGGTTAGATTGTTAGAGCACTTAAATACAACATGGGATAATTTGGATTAGTTGTGGTACACAACATAGTGAGTATTTAATACATTATCTTTTTTCTTTTTGGCTTACTTCAGTACTCCAAAGTTTTACCTATTCTTTCACTTTGATACCCCAAAGTATTTCTTAACGCTTCTATACTCCAAGGTTTCGATCTTAATTTCACTTTGATACCCCATCCACATTTCATTAGATTTTCTATTAAATTTATATCATATATCTAGCACGTGATACCCTATCCACTGCTACTAGGAGCATTTAATTGTGTGAACCCCTGACATCTGAGTAAAATGAACCTAAATGTAATATGAACTTTATAGAAAATCTAATGAAATCCAGGCCGGGGTATCAAAATGAAATGAAATTGAAACTTTGTGGGCATCAAAGTGTTCAAAAATATATGTATTTATTATGATTTTTTTGGAATATATATACTCTAATGTTAAGTGGCAATCTTTTCAGGTTAGAGGAGATACTCCCATAGGGAGTAGCAGTACCATACGGCGTTCTAATGCAGTCAACGCTAATAATAGGGATGTCGACAACGATGATGACGAGGAGTGTGTGAGACTTGTTCTTATATGTATGTAGTTTTAGATTGTGTTAAGGCATGTTATGACTTATGAATTTTACCTATATGTGTTGTATTTATGATTTTATTACGTAGTGAATGAATATTGTTTGAACATGCGAGATGTGTTATGATTGTGATTATATGATGAGTATTGTTCAATATTATGGATTGATGGATGAGTATTCATTTGGAAAGGAAATGTATATCATTGTTGATTTTATGATATATTGTTAAATATTGTCATTGGATTGATGTGGATACAGGCTATATGTGTATTTTCGTATGGGAGATTACCAAAAAATTAATTTTTTTTACGTAAATATGTACATTAGCGACGGGAAAAACCGTCGCCAATACTCATTGGCGACGGGGCCATCCGTCGCCAATGTTTTAAACTTTGGCAACGGGGAACCCGTCGCCAATGAGTATTGGCGACGGGGCAATCCATCGTCAATGTTTGAAACATTAGCGACGCCATCCAGTCGCCAATACTTATTGGCGACTAGGCAATCTGTCGCTAATGTTTAAATATTGGCGACGGGATGCCACCCGTCGCCAAAGAATTCCATCGCCAATAAACGTCCGTCGCCAATAAGCATTAGCGACGGGTTCTCCCGTCGCCAATACTTATTGGCCCGTCGTCAATAAGCATTAGCGACGGGTTCCCTCATCGCCAATACTTATTTGCTTGTCGCCAATGCTTATTTGCGACAGATCCATTTCCGTCACCAATATGTATTGGTGACGGATTTTGGGGCATTGGTGACGGATTTCCCCGTCGCCAATGCCCTCTTTTCTACTAGTGAATGGAAGCTGAAGTTGCTCCTCACCATGAAATACTTTTATGCAAATGAGTTCTTACATATCTTGTTTCTCTTGAGATCGTACATCTTATACATCCATTTAATTGCAAGTTCGCTGTTGTCTTTATACTGTATTTAAGCGAAACCTACACATAATAACAACAGTTGGAGCAGGCTGTAGAGCGTAGTGAACTAGTGAGAAAGTTGAGCATGTTTCAGTAGAATGGAACTAGATGGCGGCATTTTGAAGTGAATATGTCAAAACCACTCATTAGTTCATCAAATTGCACAAGTTCTTGAATATTGGTAATTGGATACATGTCTTATTAGTTAGCATAAATATATAGCAACTAATTTATATTAAGAGATTAATTGAAGATTCTACTTGCTCTTCAATTAGAATAACTATGACAATGCATAAATGAAGGGATTTACTTGTTGGACAAGTCAAATGATCATACGGTGGAAATTCATTCATGTTTCTTGGAGGCCAAAAAGGAGGTAGTTGTTGGCCTCTTTGTTTTGATGATATTTAACAAACAATTTACCACTAATATTATTTGTCTAGTGTTTGTGTTTATCTATTTATTATAGATAAACAACATGTTGGAGGATGGATGGAATTGCGCATTCACGATCATATCCAATGGAGGTTGGCGGAATTGTGGAGTGAAGCCTACGTAATTCAAAGTTAAAGATTCAAGTTCAAGCTTCATCTGCAAGTGTACCAAGATAGAGCTTCGTTGAAGATCACAAGCTTGGGTAAATTTAGTTTTAGGTTTTATATTATGTGTGTTAGTACTTTAAGCTCAATCATATACACACATACACGTTTTAGTTTTGTATATATATAGTTATATATATACATATATGTTTTGGTTTGATAGTTTTCAAGTTTTAATATGAAACAATTGAATACAATTAGAAAACATATTTTTGTTTCATACTTACATGCATATATATGATTTCATAAATATCAATTTTATTTAGTTCAATGAAATCATATTTACTTTTAAAATGTTTGCAAAATATGCAACTTTATGAAAATATTGTATTCTCAGTTTTTGGACTTAACAATAATCATATACATCTTTTATTAAGTCTGTAAAAATCATTTTGTAATGTTTCAAAACATGGTTAAGCTAAAATGTTAAAACTCATGTGTTTACATTTTCATGTTTTGGACTATTTTATAAAATGATGATATTTCTCATTTGGAAGGTCCTTTTTGAAAACCAGTTTTTGTAGCATGTGTATTATCATGTCTACAATCATTTTCCAAAGTTTCATAAATTTTAGAATTTGTTTGATATTTTTAAACAGGGTTTTAAAGTCAGAAAAACTGTTTCAAACCTGTGATTGTCATATGTCAGTTTGCGATCGACCGTCACGATCGACCGCCCTTGAGTCCAGAGACTCAGCATGATTTTTAGAGGCTCGCGGTCGACCGTGACGGTCAACCGGATGTAGTCCAGAGTCTTTTACGGTCGACCGTCACAGTCGACCGACTATTGTCCAGAGCCCAACCCTTGCCTTTCTGCTGCTCGTGGTCGACCGCGCAAATCTCACGGTCGACCGCCGATCGCCCAACGACTATAATTTGTACAGAATCTGATTTCTGATTCTGTGGGCTTTTTGGTCTTTTGCTTGGGATTTTTGGCTGAGGTTTTGGGTGGTTATATATACCCCATTGCTCTCATCCTTCACAAGTATCTAAAAGAATGTTTTAAAAGAGTTTAACAAGGGTTTAAGCTTGTTTTGTGTTTGTTTAAAAGAGTGTTTAAGAGTTTGTTTATGAAAAGAATTTTACAAGAGTTTGAGGAGATCATCAATCTTGTTTGAGCTTCAATCTACATCCCTCCACTCTTGTTTTAGAGAAGTTTTCTTAAACTCTTTATCTAGCTTATTTATGCTTAACTTGTCATATTTATTTTGCTAGATTAAATTGAGTTTAGACTTGTTTTGATTTATCTCTTTGTTCACACACAACCTATTGAGCTTATTGTATTTACATTCATAGTATAATTTAGGGTTGTGGGTTTGTGACTAAGAGTTGTGCTTAATTGAGTTCTCATCTTGTTTAGAGAACAATCATTTTATTTGTGAGCTTTAATTGTGAGGATTCACTTTGTAATACACTAGTATACCGAGAGGAGTGTGTGGTCGCTTCCAAGAGGAGTGCCGTCGGTTGATGAATCTAGGGAGAGGTTATATCCGAGCACTTGAGGAAGGACACGGGCTAGAGACCAACACTTAGAGGGTATGAAGTGTAGTTACATTGTGAGATTATGATCATTGATCGGTGAGTGTTAAAAACCGATATTGTGTGGTGTAAACGTTATTCGGGTGAGCGTAGAAAACCCGGTTGTGTTAGTGGATTTCTCCCCGGGAGTGGGGAGCGGAGACGTAGGACGGAAGGTCCAAACTCCATGATCATATCGTGTGTTTGAGTTTGCTTTGGCGCACTTGCTCTTATGTTTATATTTTTTATCGCCATTGTCCATTGCTCATTATTTATATCATCCACTATCTTGTTTATTTTGTTTACCCTTGTGTATATCACTTATCCTAGCTCACATATCTTGTTGTATTTTATACTTGTTAGGATAACCTGTTAATTAGTTTTAATTGACATAAAATCGGATTAGATTAGCATAAGACCCTAATCACCCCCCTCTAGGGTCTAACAGTAGTGAAGCTTGCTATGAGAATTACACAGTGCAAGAAATTGAAGAGAAAAAAAGGAGAGTTGGATAGTGATTGTGAGGCTTTGCATTCGGTGTAGGAGTTGTGAGAAAGTCTAGTATTTGATGATGTTCACGATAGAACAAATCATCGTGTTTCTCCCACTTTCTTGTAAAATACATCGTTTCAAGAATTATCTTTCTAGCCATTGTTTTTTTACTCTCAACTCTATTGTACTTGTGCTCCTTTTTTATTACAATACAGAACTGGAGATCTATGCCCCGTGGACATAGACAATTTGCAGAACCACGTTAAATTAGTTCCTTGTACTTGCGCTTATTTTTTGTTATTATTATTTACTTTTCATCCACAATACGATCTTAATTTCTGACAGTTCATATCAGAGCTATTGGTTTGAATTATGGTGAACGGTAACAGGTTGTATGAGATGTTTGGAATCAATTTGACTAAGTTCGAGATCCCAAAGATCAACGGCACTAACTTCGCAATATGGAAGTTGAAAATGGTCGCGATGCTAGTGAAAGATAGTTGGTCTGTTGCGATTGAGGTAAAGCCGTTTGAGATGAAAGAAGAAGACTTCAAGGCAAATGGCTAAATAGCAAAGGCAAATTTCATGCTAGCTCTGATGACTCCATCCTCTTTAATATTTCATCTGAAACTACATCAAAAGGGCTTTGGGAGAAGTTGCACAAGATATATGAGGGCAAATCTTTGTTGACCAAGATTTTTCTGCATTGACAATTATATATTTGAGGATGAAAGAAGAATCATCATTGTAGCAACATATGAATGAGTCCAACATTCTGGTCAGCTAGCTCGCGGGCATCAAAGTCATGGTAGACAATGAAGAAAAGGCTAGCTTGTTGCTTTGCTCAATGTCAGACTCATGGGATAGCTTAATCATGAGCATCAGCTACAATTTGTCTCTCAATCTTGATTTGATGGTATTATCATTACTAATTGAAGAGTCTAGAAGAAATTCAAGTACATGATCTTCAAATGATGTGATGATGGCAAGGGGTAGATCGACAGACAAAGGCAAAGGAAGCGAGATAAAAGTATACCCAAATCGAGACGGTGAACCACAACAAGGTGTTGGAACTGCAACAAGATTAGTTGTCTTCGAAAAGACTATGAATTGCCAAATATAGATGATAAGTATAGTGATCAGAAAGCCGAATCCTCAGACTATCAAGGAAATCTTACAGAAAGTGAGACATCGACTAATAGATGGTAAAATTTTATCTAGTGATGATAACTCACGTATGATGCATGAGTGGATTTTAGATTCTGGCGCATCTTTCTATATGACTCAATGTAGGGATTATTTTTGTAGCTATCAACATTGTAATCGAGGCACTGTTCGCATGGAAAAATGATATTTTTATATTAAATAGTGAGAGTTGGAGATATCAGGATCACTATGTATGATTGGATCACCCAAGTCATTCATGATGCCCATCATATACCCGGTCTGCTAAGACCCTCTCTCACTTGGAAAGTTTGACAAAGACAGTTACAAGTACATTGTAGAAAAAAGCCGCATGTAGATAGTCAAAGGAGCAATGATAGTACTAAAGGGAGAATTATCCCAAGGTCTATACAAGCTCTTTGGAGAGATTGTTGTTGGCGATGCTATGATGGCAAATGCTATGGCAGATTCTATAGCAACATCACACAGACGTTTGGGACACATGAGCAAGCATAGCCTTAAGGTAATCTGTGATCAATACTTACCTCCTGATTTGAAATCTATTGATCTCAATTTTTGTGAATATTATGAGTTTGGTAACCATCATTGATCTAATATCTCTTCATCTTCTAGTAGAAGTAAAGATTTCCTAGAATTAATTCCATGATACATAGGATGCTATAACTACATCTCCACCTGGTGCATCATACTTCTTATCGTTTATTGATGATTATTCTAGGAAAGTCTAGGCTTACGCTCAAGAGAAAATATGACACTTTTGCATGTTTTAAGAATTTCAACACTAAGATTGAAAATGAAACAAGGCAAAAGTATTAAGTGTCAGATCTAACCATAGATGATACTATACTTCAAAGAAATTTTAGGATTTTTGTAGCAGGCATGGTATCAAAAGACAGTTGTTAGGTCCAGGCACTCCGCAGCAAAAATGGTGTTATAGAGCGGATGAACCGAACACTCAGTGATCATGCTGCTAGTATGATGAGCACTAAAAATCTGGAGCAGACTTTTTAGGTAGAAGTGATTAGCACCGGTTGTTACCAGGTGAATAGAAGTCTTACCACTATACTGGACTGTCAAATTTCAGAGGAGGTATGGTCTGAAAACATGTTAATTATTCATTCCTTCATATTTTTTGTTGTAACGCTTATGCTTGGATTCATAAAGAGCAGAGGGCTAAATTGGCCCCAAAATCAAAGAAGTGCATCTTTTGGCTTTGCAAATGGAATAAAGGGGTAGAATTGTGGGATCCTACAAACCACAAGTTGAAGCTAAGCCAAGATGTTGTCTTTAATGAATATTTATTACATAAAGAAAAGAAGCAACCCACTAGAGAAATAACGGAGGCTATTCTGATTGAATATCAGAGAAGCTCTGATAGCCAGATAGACGCTGAAGTTGTAAAAAAGCAAGAGCATGAAGATCAAGAAGAGGAGCGTGAAGAACAATATCTTCATGAGCAAGTTAACCAGGTGAATTCAACCTGGCAAACGCACCCTCCAGTTTGGATGCAAGATTTTGTCACTACCAGTGCATGTATAATAGAAGTTCAAGAGCCTAATTCTTATCAAGATGTATGTGAGGCAGCTAATGCTAGCCGATGGCGAGTAACCATGGAAGAGGAGCTTGAAGCTTTACACAAGAAGAAGACTTGAGGAGTTGCATGTGGGAAGAAAAGCTATTAGTTGTTGATAGATCTTCCAACTCAAGAGAGATGCTAACGGGAACATCGACATGTATCAAGACCAAGTTAATAGTCAAAGGATATGCTCAAAAATCATGTATTGATTTTGATGAGATTTTTTTTCTCCAGTTGTTCGGCTAACCACTATTCGAGTTATTTTGAGTATGACTACCACACTAGATTTAGAGCTTGAGTAGTTAGATGTAAAAACTACTTTTTTCCTGGTAATCTTACTGAGGAGATTTATATGGCTCAACCCAAATGCTTTGTTGAAGAAAACAAGAAAAATCTAGTTTATCAGCTGAAGAAATGTCTATACGGCTTGAAACAAATGCCATGATGCTAGTATAAGCAATTTCATTCCTTCATTGTGAGCTTGGGATTTAGAAGATGCAAAACAGACCATTGTGCCTTTGGATTTAGGTAGTGATGGTTTCATAATCTTGTTATTATATGTCGATGACATGTTGGTTGTAGGTACAAGTAGGAAAAGTATCGTCATGCTTAAAGATTAACTGGCTAGGGAATTTGATATGAAGGACCTTAGAGCCGTAAATCAGATACTTAGAATGGCCGTATTATGAGATAGAGAAAATAGGAAACTCTGGATAACTCAGAAGAGTCGTATTGAAAATATTCTGTGTCGCTTCAATATGCAAAATGTCATCCTAATTGGTACCCCGTTTCTTTTAAGTGTAAAGTTGTTTTCTAAAAATTTTCCTACCACTGAGGTACAAAATAGAGAAGTGCCTCGAGTACTATATTCATTAGTAGTAAGCCTTATGTTATCATAGTGTGCACAAGACCTGACATTGCCCAAGCAGTGATGGTTGTCATCACATTTATTGTGAATTCTGGTAAAGCTCATAGGGATGTCGTTAAGAGAATACTCTATTACTTGAGAAGTACTCGTGACATGGTTATTTTTTATCAAGAGCATAATATTGAATTGGTTGGATTTGTAGATGGGGACTTTACTGGTGATAAAGATAGAAAACGATCTACTACTAGATACGTGTTTTGTTCTGCTGGCGGTGAAGTGAGTTGGATGTCAAGGTTGCAGTTTGTGGTTGCTCTATCAATTACAGAGGCCAAGTATGTTTTAGCTACTGATGCATGCAAGAAGTAATTTGGTCGAGAAGATTTCTTGCAGAATTGAAGGTAGAATAGAAGGTAATAACTATTTATTGTTATAGTCAAAGTGTATTGTGTTTGGTAAAAATCTAGTTTTCCACTAAGGACGAAGTACATAGAAGTAAAGTACCTCTTTGTTTATGATGTTGTGGAAGATAACCGGATTGCATTGAAGAAACTTCATACTGATAATAGTTCTGGAGATATGCTCACTAAGCCTCTTAATATGGAGAATTTCAATTTGAACATGATTTCTCTAGGGATGCCCCAACCAGATGATTAATGAGGTTGAGCGGTGGTCTCTAGTTTGAAATACTTGAAGAGATTGAGTGCATGTCTTTTTTTTTTGAGAAAAGTAAACTTAATCATTCATCGGCCGAGAGTACATCATAAAGAAAATGGGGTGGGAAATTAGACTAAACAACATGATTTTGTAAAGTTCTAGTGGTCTGTGCTAGAATGTGAGCTGCTTTATTTGCCATTCTTCTAGCCCAAAGGAATCTTATGTTTGGAATGCCCCACGCAAGAGAACGACATTCTTCAATGAGTAGCCCGAAGTAGGAAAAATCTGATCAATCTCTATGAAGTGCATTGTATACCGTAAGCACATCCATTTCAATTTCGTGAACTTAGGGGAAACTAGATTTTAGCCACGAGAGGGCCTCACGTACCCCCAACACCTCAGTTATCACTGGGTCAACGATGCCATGGACCTGAGTAACTCTCGCTACCACAAATGAAACCCGGTCATCTCGTATAATGAGCCCCAATCCACACTTCCTCTGATTTGTAAACACTGCTGCATCCGCATTTAATTTGAATTTGTCCGCGGCCGATGGACTCCATTTAGAATTATCAACAATCTTTGTTTCACCTGTAGCTAGAGGAGGAACCACATTCGCTTTACGCCATTGCTATAGGAGGTTTCAAGCTATCCACAAAGCCTTGGAAACTGTGAAAGATCGAGCCTGCCAAACAGTTTCATTGTGGTTGTTCCAAATTGCCCAACAAGTCATTGCAATAAGAGCCTGGTTCTGCTGCTGATTTTGTAGCATAGCATTGAGCCAATCCTTAAAATTAGAAGCCATAGGAAGAGGATGAGAAATGCTAATTTCTTCCCAAGTTTTTTGCACAAAATCACAATGGACAAGAGAATGCAGAGTGGATTCATCGTGTATGTAACAAACTGGACAATGGGATTGTATATTAACTCTCTTAACTCTCAAATGATCTGCTGTTGGTAGAACATCCAGTGACACCTTCCAAAGAAAATTGCGCACCTTTGGTGGGATTTTAATGTTCCACAACATGTTCCAAAAAGGATCGGATGCGTATTGAGATTGGAATACAAAGCTCTCCATAAGTTTCTTATAACCATTTTTCACGGTGTAAGCCCCTCTCCTATCATGAATCCAAAATAGGAGATCCATACTACCTATAGCAGATAAGGGAATCTACATAATATGGTCGCAATCTTCTGCATTAAAGAGCTCGTTTAGGAGATTGGAGTTCCAACAATTCAGACCAGCAACAATGAGTTGATCAACAATGAGTGCATGTCTTCAAGTGGGAGAATATTGGCAAGTGAATACATGCCTTGTTAATTAGCTTAAATGTATGCCAATATATATTGGGAGATTGATTAAAGATTCTAATTGCTCAAGTAGAATAAAAATGGCAATGAGTAAATTAAGGTATTTACTTGTTGGACAAATCAATTAATCCTACAATAGAATTCATTCATGTTTCCTGGAGGCCAGGAAGGAGGAAACTATAAATAGTGAGACTTACTATAAGAATTACATAGTGCAAGAAATTGAAGAGAAAGAGAGTGAGAGTTGGAGAGCGACTATGCGGCTTTGCATTCAGTGCAGAGTTGAGAGAAAATCTAGTATTTGGTGACATTCACGATACGAGTCATCGTGTTTCTCTCTCTTTTGAGTATTTTTCTCTCTCTTTTGAGTATTATCTTCCTAACCGTTGTTGTTTTATTCTTGGCTCTATTGTACATGTACTCCCTCTTTGATTATAAGAAAGAACTAGAGATTTGTGCCTTGTGGATGTAGGCAATTTTCTGAATCACCTTATAATTGGTGTCTTGTGCTTATGTTAATTTTTCATTGTTACTGTTTACTTTTCATCTGCAACATGATCTAAATTTCTAACAATGGCGGCCATTGCTAAAACTTTGCATCAAAGTGGTTATGTAATAACTTAGCATAATTGTTGTTAGACCCTAATGCCACTAGGAAAGAACCCTAGAGGGTGGGGGTGTGGGGGTGTGAATATGGTTTATGCTAATTTAATCTGATTTAATACCAATTAAAATTTATTAACAAATATTCTTGCAAGATAGATATATAATGTGTTATGAGCAAGAATGAGCAATATAAATAAAGAGTAATATTCTAGCTATGAGATATATAGTGAAATATATGCAAGGATATATAAACTAACACAAGGGTAAAATAAACAATAAACAAACAAGAGTGATAGTGTGCAAATGACAAACTCAAACACAAGCAAATGATCACGGAGTTTGGACCTTCCGTCCTACGTCTCCGCTCCCCACTCCCCGAGAGAAATCCACTATCACAACCGAGTTTTTGACGTTCACCCAAAAATGTTTATACCACACAATATCGGTTTTCAACGCTCACCGATCAACGTTCACAATCACTCATAATGTAACTACACAACTACCACCTTAAGTATTGACCTCTCACGTGTCTCCCTTAAATACTCGGAATTACTACCTCTCACTAGGCTTTACTACCAACGTCACTCCTCTTGGGACCGACCACGTCTCTCACCTCTACACTTCTGTTAGTGTATTTGTGTAATACAAAGTGAACCTCATAAATTAATGCTCAATACAACAAATGTTTGTTCTCTACTATGGATGAGAACACAATGAAAGCTCACACTCTAAGTCACAAACCCACAATCCTAAATTATACTATGTATGCAAATATAATAAGCTCAATAGGTTGTGTGTGAACAAAGAGTATAATCAAAACAAATCTAAACTCAAATAAATTCTAGCTTATGGAAATGAAAATCCACCAATATAAAAAGCTAGATAAGAGTTTAGGAAAACTTCTCTATGATGACAAGAGAGAGAGATGAGTTGAAGCTCAAACACCGAAGGATGATCTCTTCTAGCTCTTGTGAAAATTTCTTCACAAACTTGTAAACAAACTTTAAACACTTTTAAAAAAACTTAAACCCTTGTAAAACTTGTTTTTAAACACCTCTTAATTGCCCTCAGAAGTTAGAAGGTATGAGGTATATATAGGAAACCCAAAGCCAAGAAGAAACCAAGAAAACCCAGCAAAAAGACAAAAAAATAAAAATCTGGAAAAAACTAGCCGTTAGGCCGTCAGTCGACTGATACTGTTCATCAGTCGACTGATGAGCTGACCGTTACAGACAGCTCACAACTCATCGGTCGACTGAAGAGCTCATCAGTCGACTGAAGAGATTAGCAGTCGACTGATAGTTTATCACTCATGAAAATAGAAACTTTTGCTCTTTCTAGACGAGTTCATCGGTCGACTAATGAAACCTATCAGTCGACTGATAACTGGTTATCAGCCTGAAATAAATAGTAAATCTAATTTTTGAAGTGCCTTTAAAAATAACAAATAAATTCCAAAAAATATAAAACTTTGGAAAATGATTGTAAACATGATAATAAACATGTTACAAAAAGTATTTTTGGAATTACACTTCTCAATAGTAAAAACTCATCATTTTTTAAAATAGTCCAAAACATGAAAATGAATAATACTTGTTTTTGACATTTTAGCTAAACTATGTTTTGAAACTTTATAAAATGATTATATAGACTTAATAAAAGATGTATATAATGATTATTAAGTCCATAAGTCAATAACTCAATATTTTCACAAAAAAGTATGTTTTGCAAACTTTCAAAACAATAAATATGATTTCATTGAACTAAATAAACTTAATATTGATGAAATCATAGATAAGCATATAAACATGAAACAAGTATGTATTTTCCGATTATATTCATTTTTTTATATTTAAACTTGAAAACTATAAAACCAAAATATGTATAT
>BQKN01065379.1:126046-142594 GCA_022839385.1 Asparagus kiusianus
TGTGTGTATGTGATTGAGCTTGAAGTATCTACACACAAGTATAAACCACAAGTATAAACCTAAAACTAAATTACCCAAGCTATCTTGATCTTTAATATGGCTCGACTTGATAAACTTGGATGAAGCTTGAACTAGAATCTTTGACTTGAATTGCATTGCTTCACTCCGATATTCCTCCAACCTCCATTGGATATGATCATGAAAGCTCGATTCTATCCATCCTCCAACACATTGTTTGCCTAGAATAAATACAAAAACACAAACACTAGACAAACAATATTACTTGTGAATTATTTGTTAAAACATCATCAAAACAAAAAGGCCAACAGTCGTGAAAGTCGTCAGATTATAACTTTCATCGTCGGTGTTTTGCGAGGATCAGCTATCCCATTTTGATTGAAGAGAGATGGAAACTCCTGAGATCTACAAAGATCAATTCTAAGCGTCGCCCGCTCGCTAGGGTTTCAAGAAGCCTTTCGCTTGCTAGTGGTTTCAAGAAACTCTCTAGGATCCCCCACCCCTTTTCAAGATGATCCAAAGGGATCCGTATTCAGCTGAATTCTCAGGTATTTATAGGGTTCTAGGGGTGTAACTGACCCCTTAATTCGCTCAATAATTGGGGATTAATGGCCCAATTATGTGGAAAAATAATTTTAAAACCGTTCAAAATGTGTTTGAAATGAGCAAACACGAGGTTCGCATTCTGGAGCAAGCCTCGAGTTCTACTTCGTGAAACGCGAAGGTGATCCTCGCATTTTGGAGTTAGAATGCAGGGGTGACCCTCGCATTTTGGAGTTGGAACATGGGGGTGACCCTCATGTTTTGGAGTTGGAACGCGGAGGTCCACCCTCACATTTTGGAGTTGGAATGCGGGGATAACCCTCACGTTTTGAAATTGGAACGCGGGGGAGGACCCTCGCGTTTTGAGTTAGAACGCGAGGGTGGACCCTCATATTTTGCTTTGAATAGATCATTAATTGTAATGTCTTTTTTGAATTTTGCAATGATCGTCGGCTTCTAATCCTTGCATTTGGCTTTTTGAAATGTGAGAGTCGTCAATTTGTAACTTTTTTCTGTTGTCGTGAAAATCGTCAGATTATAACTTTCATCGTTAGCACTTTGTGAAGATCAGCTATCTGCAATAATTTTTTGACAGCCTACAATAAGTGTAGCTTGATGAAGAACGGTGAAGAAGATCAATCGAAGGGCAACTCTCATTCTTGAAAAGATTTTGAGATGTTGTGTATGATGAGTGAGAGTTTAACAACGGTCCAGGGGGTCAAAATCTTCAACTTGATCTCTCATAAATCAAAACCCTAGAACTCTCATATTTTCTCTCTCTTTTAATGATACTAGTTGGATTGCACGTGGTAATTTTTAAATTTATTATTTTATTATTAATTCATTTCATTAAGATTTATTTAATTTAAACCATGTATCAAACATATGGATAGAATTAAATGGATTGAATAATGAAATTATATTTATGTATCAACTGAGTGATAATAGATTATTTGCATCCTTAACAATAGTAAATAATGAATAATTTTATAAAAGAATTTTATTTAGTATACAACATTGAGTTTCAATCAACCAATGCTACCTATATATAGATGACAGTAGATGACCTATTTAATCATAACCATCCAATATAAATGCTATTAAAATAGTAGCATCACTTTTTTTCTTTAGTCCTACTTATTTCTATCTCCTCAAAACAATTAATAGTCATGCAACAAACAATTAAATATCTCTCTTTATAATTAGATATTTTGAGCTTTAATGGTTCCAAGTTTCTTTCTAGCGGTAAGCTACTTATACCTATTACGAGCGTGAGATTTTCTGATTATATGTCTATGAAATTCATCGAATCAAAGTAAATTGCAAGATTTTAAAAAATTGCGAAGATAGTACGGAATTTTTTAGAAGGAAAAGAACCAAAGAATCATATTCTTAAAATAGCAGTTATATCTTTGATAAAATCAATTGCAGATGAAACCAAAGGCGGAAAACCATGATACTATAACTAAAAAGAAACAGATTTGTCTTTACAGATATGGATCAGCTTTAATTAATATTTCTTGTAGAGTTCACTTCAGATTGAGCTCCAATAAGTTTCTTATTAGAATAAAATTTAGATTTCGCATAGATCCACTGAAGTTGACTTATCACAGGCTAAAAACAATAACATATAGAACTATTGATTCACCAAAGCCTCTTTTGAATCTTTTGCTACCCATGTTTTTTTAGTAAGTTGCCTGCATTTACGGCTTGTCCCGATGCACGGCAACGAGAAGGGTCTGCTAACCAACAACTTGTTCTTCCTTCTTTACCACCTAAATTAAAGTTTTCAAGTACAAAATTTAGTAAATACTAGTCCGGGAAAGGTATTTTTGGCAGTAGTTAATAAAAATAAAGATATTATAAACACATTTTATCTATGTTAGGCCTAAGAACAAATGACCATGTTAATGAAACACAATAACTGAGTGGCACAGAAGCACTTGGTCAGGAAATAGATAAAATATGTACTACAGCACGCATGAAGGAGGTAATTTTTTAATAAAAAAGAAAGTAAAACAGGATGTATTCTATGACATAAACAGATGTAACAAACTTAACAGCAGACTCTCAAATGAACAGTTAGCAAAATCAACTACCATGTTGCCTATTGACGTTACCAAGAGCTGGTGCCAACCCAGAGCTAGGTCCTGCTCTAGAACCCTATATGGAAGATAAAAAATGAGCAAGGTGCTGCTATGATAAATAAAATAAATTAAAACAAATAAAAACCTATCTGCAAGAAATTAATAAGCCTATATATGCAAGACTTACAAGAGCTCGTGGAGGAGTGCTAGCAATTTGTGATTGGTGACACTTCAATATAGTCTATTATGTAGGATATTCACGGCATAATGCCTGAAGTTAATATGTCAATGTTGTCATGATTATATATATATAGTCATTATTAAGAAAAATATAAAAAGATATCATCAAGGCTCCCAACTTCATTATATGAAATAGATCTTACCTCAATAGAGGAGGTAACTTTTGTTTCATTAATTTTTTAATATTTTTTATTCTTTGTTCTAGCTTTTAGACCTTATCAAGGAAGACTGGAAACAACAAGAAAAACAAATTTTCATTATACTATACTATGGACAAAGCTACTAAAAATAAAGTTGAGATAGACACCAGACATTCCTTATAAAAAATACGTGAGAACAAATCCTAGAGATTCCAGATCATCCCTCCTGCTTTGTTTATAAGATTCCAATATACATAAGTCAAGCATATAAAATATGATAAGTATCTGCCAACCTCAGCAAGGTGTAAAAGAAAACTAAAACATGTTAGGAAGTGTTTTAAGAAATTAATATTATAATACATACCTATACCAAGGTGGATGTTCATGCTTGCATACCTCGCATTCCCAGTCAAGTTCTTATTCTCTCTGCAACACATGGATTTAGGTAAATAAACACTTGCATAAAAGCACATGTACAAGTTTTTTTCAGGTAGCAATATATAGCCAATCCATAAAATGTACACAAAAACACAGAAAGCAATTTTGTATTGTTCCAAATATATTGTGTCAGCCATTTGCATGATATGGGAAATAAAATATAACTAAAAGAAAATTTAGCACAAATACTATACAATCATTTAGGACCACTTCGCTTTGCAATAAACACAGGTTGTAATTGAATGCTTTAAAATGTTATTATAAATTACAATATAAATTGCAATGTCTAATTATAAAATATTTGCACAAAAAACAAATCTGCAATCAAACATTTACAATACCTAGAAGGTGTGTGTTGGTGCTTTGAAGTATCCCTATACTTGAAGTATCCTTATACTTCTTAGCAAGATCAAAATCTATAATGTAAACCTATATGAAAATACAAAAATAAATAGTCAAAAGTGTATACTTTTAATCACAAATGAAAGGAAACAAAATAGTATATTTATAATTACCTGATTTGCTCGTTTGCCCAATCCTTTTAGGAAATTGTTTGGTTTGATATTCTTGTGCAAAAAAGAATTAGCAGAACAAATTAAATCCGATTGATCTGTCAAGGAAAGTCCAGAAATAATGAAATTATAGTCACCTATACTTAGAATCAAAGCAATTGAGGTATTTAAAACTTACCATTTGATCAGCCAACATAAGAACAATCTTTAGTGATCGCTTCCTACTGCAGAAATTGAGAAGGTCTTCAAGACCGGCAGTAAATCCATTAGAACGACATTATAGTTTCCTTCAACACCAAACCACTTCACATTTGGAATCCCACCTGCCATAGTAAAGGAAAAGGACCAGAAATTAGAACACAACTTAGAAATATCACTGATAATTAACTAACATAACAAAAGGCTAAAAACATTCATACTTCTTCGTAGGATTCTGTACAGCTTTGACTCATATAGCAATTGGGGATGCTTTGTCTTAACATTTTCCTGAAGAGAAGTATTAAACATTGCCATCACTATTGCGGAAGGATCAGAAGTAAAGACATTTAAAAAAAAATCAAACAATATCTTCTAAAGTGATGAAGGCAAGGATTGAAGAACACGCGTGCGTGCCTGCGTGCGTGCTAAAGGATATTACCATTTGAACATGCTCTTGTGATCATTACTAAGGAAGAGGCGTTATTATGATAAATCAGTTATATTAGCTTGGATGAAAAAAATTTAGCAATAAATGTGGCACATATCTGCTCATAATTTTTTTCAGGATATCGATTTTGAGATACACCTTGCGCAAGCAGCTTCTTCACCCTACCACCTGTATAAATTTCAGATAGGCACCCATGTGCTTCTGCAATAAGAGCCATCCTTAAGGCACATAAACTAAGTTGTGTCATTTCCCTGTTGAATAGAATCTGAGAGGATATGTCCATGAGCTGAAACCCTTCTTGCAAATGACTCATCAACAAGAGTTTGCTTGCAGTCGAGATCACAAAAAAATAGTTCATATGCATAAAAAAATAGTTCATATGCATAAAAAAATAGTTCATATGCATTTAAAAAGTAATAAAGTCAAGTATTCTTTGAATATGTATTTAGATTCACACATTTGAATGATAAATTTAAGCTAATAATTGCATAATTAATCAAAGCATGCAGTAGTTATTAAACAACTATATGTGCATATGCTTATAATTCATAAATTGTCCTAACATTAACATTCATCAGTTTTTCATCTTAAAAGCATATGAAAAGTTTGTTAAAAATCCTTCAACATATTTGTAAATGTATTGAAAATTAAAAATTGTTCATGTTAAATTTTTTTTGGTTCCTTGATCATTCATTTTCCACCTTTATCTTCTTTTTTGGTAATTCGAGAACCGCATCATTGTCATCAATGTTGATTGTGATGTCTTCCTGGATTTAGATTTCTTGTACTATTATCTTTCCTTGTGCACATTCATCCTTTGAGTTTTCATCCAACTTCACAAGGAACTTGTATATATTTTCGATGTTTAGCACAAACTTTTGGAAGAACGAACTCTAATTATTTTTCTGTTTTAATGAGGAAACAATTAAGTTTTTATACATGAAACATATGGTTTTATATGTATAAAATATAATAAAGTAAGAAGTTACCTTTCTTATACCAGTGATGAATTTTTGAGCCTTGCATCCTATCAAAGTTTCTGCTACGTTAAAAAGTGTCACTCTTGCACTATTTGTCTCATCTTCAACTATGATTTTAACTACATACCTATATTTTGTATTATCATTGTGCATCAGATGATATTTTTATATTTAATTTTTATATTTTTCTTTCATGAATAATTGATAGTACTTAACCTTGGTATACTGCCTTCAGTGATTTGTTGACAATTTTGACATTTGTCATAAATATATTTTTTTACTTTTTTGTTGCAGCCTTTGCAAGAGTAGTACAAAGTCTCATGCCTATTTAATATGTTAGTTATTTTTCCCATAAAGCTACCATATTGTGCATGTATAGTTGTAAAAATTTAGTTAGTTATAATCGTAATTTATATATATGTAGAAAATAAAAGAAGAAATGAATAAATAAATTAAAAAAGGAAAACAAATATGAAAATTTGATATTTAAGAAACTTAATATAAAAATAATAATTGTAAATGTAGATGAAAGATATCCAGGAAAACTTAGAAATATATAAAAAAGGATTTATAATATTACACCTCTGATGTTTTTTGTGATGCTTGCATAATGTCAATTATTTTTATTTTTGCTGCATTTCTGAATAGCCTTGATGAAGGATCATTGGTCTTGATATCATCTTTTGAATGAGCCCTACATATAATTTTAAAAATTTAAAACTTTAATTTATTAAGTTATATTGTTTCTTCTTTTTGAATTATCATTATTGCATGTCCTTAGCAAGCTGTATTTCAGGGTTGATATATATCGTTGACGCAATTTGCAAAGTCACGCACATCTCCCCTAGATATATCATAGTTATAATTATAATTTGATATTTATTGATATTTAATATGCAATTCAATAATTAAAATATGTTACTTTTGTACAATGATATTTTAAAATCTGATAGTGCTATATCATTGATATTGTCTTCAATAATTGATCCTTCATTTTTAGCTAAATCTTCGAATAAAGTTACACACAATGTTATCCCATAGTATAAGAAAAAGAAGACAATTTTTTGTTAATATATTATATTTTTAATAACTAATTTATTGTGAAATAAAAACATGTGTGTATACTCTTTATCTATTATAATGATGTCCCTCCTCGTGTCCACCTTACTATATCTTGTAACGTAGTTGATCATAGGATTGAAATTTGCTACTATTGCAAGAACATCTACACATAAATTTATAACAATTTTAAAAATCATAATGAGAGTAGTGAGTATCTTAAATTATTTAATCTAAATAGAGAGAGAAAAATTTATAACTACATTTATCTCAATAGAGAGAAAAAGAAGTCGGTCGGATAATGAGAGTAGTGAGTGATTAATTTTTTAATGCTCTTTTAAAGACAAACTAACTTAGATATGATTTAATAAAGCATTGCCACATTTGTGGATTTCAAAAAAAATAACAAACTAACTGAAATTGATTTTAGAAATTTGTTGTTGTGTGCAAACCTAGGCTGTGACCGATTGCACATGACCTAACACTTAGCCAACACTTTACTTTCGTTTAATACATTAATAAATGAATCTTAATGTAATAAATTTATGTCATCACCATGTAGGAAAACTAAAATAATAAATGTAATTCCTATTTCAATTTACTTTGCATTAATAGATATTGAATCTACATGATTCTTCATTAATAAACATTGAATCTATATGAATATGTATTTTCCAAAAAAAAAAAAAGGATCTATACGAATATGCTTGCATGCTAATCAATGTCTATTACATGCTAGAAAAATAAAATAGGTTAATCAGATTGATAATTATTTAAAAGAGTCATAAAGTAAAATTTAATGTTTATAATAATGTATATATTTAATTAATCATAGCTTTATTAAATTGAGCATGCATTTATGTATCTTTCATGTATGTATATGCATGTGTTTATCATGAAGATGCACAAAATTATATGGATGCCCATAACAATATCAATAACACTTTTACAAATTGAATACATTCGGATATGATATTTTAGTGTATAGTACACTTTTATAAAAATATAACATAAACAGAATATCTTTATATACACAAACCTTACTTGATGGATCAAAATACATGGCTTGAGAGGGAGATACTTTGAGAGCTGTGTACATGCATTGTTTCATAGCTATATGAATATGTATATGCATGTGTTTATCATGAAGTAAAATTTAATGAATATGAATATGTATTTTCCAAAAAAAAATAGGATCTATAGAATATGCTTGCATGCTAATCAATGTCTATTACATGCTAGGTTAATCAGATTTATAATTTTTTAAAAGAGTCTTAAAGTAAAATTTAATGTTTATAATAATGTATATATTTAATTAATCATAGTGTTTATTAAATTGAGCATGCATTTCTTCATGTATGTATATACATGTGTTTATCATGAAGACGCACAAAATTATATGGATGCCCATAAAAATATCAATGACACTTTTACAAATTGAAGACATTCGGATATGATATTTTAGTGTATATAGTACATTTTTATAAAAATATAACATAAATAGAATATCTTTATATACACAAACCTTACTTGATGGATCAAAATACATGGCTTGAGAGGGAAATATGTTGAGAGATGTGTACATGCATTGTTTCAGAGCTGTGTACATGCATTGTTTCCTACAAGTATTAAGCTATCTAAAGTTGCAAACTTTTTAAAAATATACATATGTGTAGCATAATTTAATTTTCTATGTAGGCAAAGAGACTCATAAATGCTACAAATATTAGAAACTCAAAGTTGTGAAGACCACTAAAGAAAATTATGTGAAAACTTCAATGCTTGTAATTTTCAAGCAAAAACTTCGATTGTTGCAGTTTTTCTGTAGAAACTTCGATGGATGTAGTTTTCTATTCAAAGTTATCTAGGATATAACATCTCAATCAAGTGAAACCCTATAAATAGGACCATGGTTGTAGTTTTTTTATTTAGAAAAATATTGTAAAATGAAACTTTATAATTTGGATTGAAAGAAGAGATATTACAGATAACAAAGATGTAAAGAGGTATGAGAACGGAAACTCAGGATCACGTGAAAATCATCCCTAAGAAACTTTTAATTCATTACGACGGTATAGGAAATAAAAGCTATAGCAATAGTGTAGTTTTAAAGAAGTTAAAAGTCTATCAATAAGCTATATTTTGCTTATCCTAGTTGCTTCATCACTATTCTGGAACTTAATAAAACAATATTGCTCCATAACTTGTAAAGATTGTTAAGACACTGGACCATTCAAATTTCAAGAACACACACTAAGATGACTCTTGTATGCCAACCTCTCAACCAAACAAACCATTACAATTACAAAAACAATATTTCATGCATCTTCCTCAACCCTGAATATCTAGATCCTTTGTGGAATTGGTCGGAGATATCCATATAAGTCAATGGACACTTCACTGGTCGCACGTTCAGTTCCTTCACAGATTGCATGCACTTACTTGCAAAGCGCCTCCATCTTCGCCTGTGGAAAAAACTTGCACTTCCTCAGGTACTTGGTGATCTAGTGGTCAAGTTTCGAGTAGGATGATATTTGGGTAAAGAAACGCGGCCTCCGAGCAAGATGGATTTATTTGTGTTTCAATTCAATTGGGATGACATGTTAGGAGAGTAGAGTGAGGGTATATATAGGGATTTGGATTTTGTCCACCATAATGAATACTAATCATAATTTATAGAAAATATAATAGGAAGGTGGGTAGTCATATTATTTGAAGAGGTTGAGAGTTACGGGAGGTTTAAGAGGCTTTATTATGTGATAAGAA
This sequence comes from Asparagus kiusianus, assembly GCA_022839385.1. Lineage (NCBI taxonomy): Eukaryota > Viridiplantae > Streptophyta > Magnoliopsida > Asparagales > Asparagaceae > Asparagus > Asparagus kiusianus. The sequence continues at coordinate 135,476 of BQKN01065379.1, forward strand.
AGAGTTTAATCATATGGAAGATGAATAGGCAAAGCTTTAAAATTGCTATTTAAATTATAGAGTACTACATTATTTTTTAATTAATAGTAAAGAGTTTATTATGTGATAGGGCTTTACATCTTCTGATTTGTGAGTAATGAAAACAAAAAGGTACCTTTGTTAAGTTAATAAAATGAAATATGAGGATAACTTTGTTATATTTATAATAATTGAAGGGTAGTTTAGGGTAGGGAAAGTTTTTCTAGTACTCCCTCTTTTAAAGGGTAGATGATAATCTTTCCAATATGTTAGATTAAAGATATTCTAAATGAATATAGATTGAAGATATTATAAATGATGAACGACTGTGATTAAATCTAAAAATTTGTAATCAATTGTGTTTACCATCAATGGTAGCTCTAGACTATCGATGGTGTCGAGGCCCCATCAATGGTTGAGAAGTCCATCTATGATATGAAAGTCTCTAGAGTCAAAATCATCAATGACATATGTTGATCATCGATGACCTTTTCTTAACATCGATAGCCAATGCCTACCATCGATGGTAGAAAAGCTAAAATCAAGTTTTGAGCTGATTTTTGCGTTGTTTTACCTCGTACACTTCTTATACTTATATTTAACTATAAGATATCATCTCAAACCAATATTGGTACTAAATAAGAGCTTGTTATTACTCAAATAAAATATACTGTACAGACTACGTCCTAATAACTGCACCCCTACACATTACCCAAATCTGCCTCTGACAACAAGTGCAGTTGCAATTCACAAAAAATGTATTCACACAATTGTAGCTGGTTGTTTTAGGTCCGTTTGCTTGTAAAAGGTATTAGAAGTGAAAAGTGTTTGATTTTTTTGGTCAAAACCGCTTTCCAAAAATGAGTTTTCAAACTATATAGATTAACTACAAGTACTTTTCATAAATGTTTAGTAGCCTAGTGGAAAATTAATATTTTGGTATTTCAAAAGGTACCTTGTTTGAGCCTTACCAACGGTAAGCCGAGAAGTGTTTTATTTTAATTAACCACTCATAAGTTCTAGTGGGCCGTAGGCCATGGGGCAATGGGTCGGGGATCGGGGCTAATCGGGCTGAGGCGCTAAGTGACGCTTTGTTAGGCGCACTTTGCACTTCGCACGGACGTATCGGGGCTAGGTGGCGCCATGTTGGCTGCCACTATGGTCGCCATGTAGGCTGCTTCGCAGCATGTGTACGAGCTATGCATTCGCATGAGGGTGTGACCCTAATGTTCTCGAAATCAGATGAGGTTTGTCAAGGTTCATCCGATTCACAAGATCAGACGAGGTTCGCTCGTCAAACAAGGTTCACTCATTTGATGAGATTTGTCTGTCATACGAGGTTCGCTTGTTTGACGAGGTTTGCTTATTGGACGAGGTTCGTCTGTCATACGAGGTTCGCTCGTTCGACAAAGTTTGCCTATTTGACAAGGTTCGCCCATTCGACGAGGTTTGTCCTACAGACGAAGTTCATCTGATTTGCTGAGACGTGACCCTCGTGTTTCGTAGTAAGGCGTCCATTGATTGCCTCTTATTCAGGAGTTACTGCATGCAGCAGTTACAATAGGATTTAGAGTAATTTAATATATTGATGTTACAATATTAATTACCATTGAGAATTGTAACAGTCACATTAATTGTGAGTGACTCTTGAGCTGGCCTTAGAGGCCTATAAATATCACCTTTGGGCAGCTCATGGATATATACACGCGATCTTGGAAAAAAACGTCGGATCAAGGAGATCTTGACGTTATTGTTGCTGTTGTGCTGATGCTGTAGAAACTGTGCCCACAGGAACTTGCTTTGAAACCAAAATGTTTTGAACCGATCTGAGATCGAAGAGATCTTTGCCTTGACCGAAAGGTCTTATAGATCGAGAAGATTTTGACGGTACTGGGTTGGTACACACTAGAACACTGTACTACTATTCTTGGAAGTAATTTGGCCTTGGGCTTCTTGCACCGGAGTAGGCCAAATATTGATTTAAGCACAACGTTTCACAAACGCACAATAGTTAACTTGAAAAAATTTAAAATTACAGCACATCATCTTTCACTGTTTTATTCCAGATTTAACCATAATTTTCAATAATCTTAAAGCAATATTTCTGATTTACTAATGGATCATGCGAGGACTCTTAGAGTGGATTGTCTTAAGTTAGAGAACTTTGATGGATCTAATTTCAACGCATAGCGTTGGAAAGTAATCTTCAGGATGCAGCTCCTGAAGATCTACTATGTGGTTTCTGAGGAGAAACCTGACTTTGAAGAAGACTCTGAGTCTGAAGCCTCTTGGGCTAAAGATGATCATTTCTGCAGGAGTTATCTCCTTAACTGTCTGACTGATCATCTGGCAGATGCTTACACCAATAAGCCCTCTGCAAAGAAAATCTGGAATGCTCTAGAGGAGCAATACAAGGATGAGGAGAATGTTTCCAAGTCTCACCTCATTGACAAGTTTCTGAACTTTAAATTCAAAGATGACACTGAGATTTTACCTCAAGTCAAAGAGCTCGAAAAGCTTGTTATGAAGCTGAAGGATGAAAAGACCAGTCTGTGTCAAACCTTCATCTCTGGTGCAATTATTAACAAGCTTCCTCCATCTTGGATGTCATTCTTCATGGACATTCGAAGAAGAAAAAGACCAGTGACTCTATCTGATTTGAAGAGGTTCATTCGGATTGAGGACGAGATTCAGACTCACACGAAGAATGAGCTCCTTGCTAAGCAGAAGGCATCTGCTAACATGGTGGCTGCTAACTCTGAAAAGATTTCTAGTTCTTCTTCTAAGAAGCAGAAGAAGCAATTTAACAAAAAGAAAAACCATAATCTAAAGAACCTGAATGTTCAGAAGAAAGATTTCAAGAAGAGCGACAAATACTTTAACTGTGGGAAGCAATGGCATTTTGCCAAGGACTGCAAAGCACTAAAAAAGGAAATAATACACAATGTTAATTAACTTGACAATTGTGTGGCTATGCTCTTTCAGGTGACAACTCCCAGCAAAGTCTCTGGTTGGTGGTTAGATACAGGTGCTACCTGTCATGTCTGCTCCAACAGAGATTTATTCTCTTCCTATGTTGCTGCCAAAGAGAACGTATCAATGGCTGATTGTTCAGTAGTTCCTGTTCTTGGAACTGGGACTGTGATGCTGACTCTCTCATCAGGGAAGACTCTCACATTAAAAGATGTGAAATATGTTCACTCAATTGCTAAAAACTGAGTTTCTAGAATCCTACTATGTGATGCAAGTATGAGGCTGGATTTCAAAGGAGGAAAGATTGTGTTATCATTTAAGAAAATATATTTTGGTAATGCATATCGTACTGATGGCATGTATAAGATCAGTACTATTGTACTAAACTCAGTTGTAAATGAAGTATCCTCTTCTGCTTACTCCTCTATATTATATCACGATAGGTTAGGACATGTAAACTATAGAAAGCTGTCTAGCATGGAGAAGTTAGGACTACTTTCGAAATATGAGGGTAACAAACCTGAGAAGTGTGAAGTCTGCGCGCAAGCGAAGTTGATAAGGAAGCACTTTCCAAGTGTCACAAGGAGCACCAACCTATTGGATCTGATTCACTCAGATACATATGATTTTAAGAGCTTCGTCACTCGAGGCGGCATGAAATACTTCATCACCTTCATTGATGACCACTCTCGCTTCTGTCATGTCTACCTGCTAAAATCTAAAGATGAAGCCTTTAGCAAGTTTGTCGAGTTTCGGACTCAAGTGGAGAAGCAGCTTGGACTTCAGGTGAAAAGACTCACGAGCGATAGAGGAGAAGAGTACCGATCTAAGGAGTTGGAGGCATACTTCAAGGATCATAGAATCATTACTGAAACTACTGCTCCGTATTCTCCGCAATCTAATGGAATTACAGAAAGGAAGAATCTCATATTGATCGAGATAGTGAATTTGATGCTAATCACATCCGGTCTACCTACATGCTATTAGGGAGATGCTTTGCTGATGGCAAACTGGATTCTGAACAGAGTACTCTATTCCAAAACTGATAGTACTCCTCATTAGTTATGGTTAGGATATCAAGATCTTTTGGATAGTCTCAAAGTGTGGGGGTGTCTCACATATGTTCGAGTTCCAGATATCAGAAGGCCTAAGCTCGGACCAAAGACAAACAGATATGTGTTTCTTGGCTTTGCTGAAGACAGCGATGCTTGCAGATTCCTGGACCTTGGAACCAACTCCATCATTGAAGCTCGGGATGCAGAATTCTTTGAGGATAAATTTATCAAAGATAAAGGTTTATTGTTCAAAGATATAGCAGAGAATGCTAGCACGTCAGATGCACCAGAGGAGCCAGTTTTGCGAGAAACTGAAAGTGTTAATAATGAATGAGTTACTGAACCATCTTCCAAGCGTGTCAGAAAACAGAAAGATTTTGGAGATGACTTCATCACCTATAATGTGGAAGGAGACCCACAGACTTACAAAGAAGCAATGCAGTCAACAGACGTTCTTATGTGAAAAAAGCTATAGATGATGAGATGGATTCATTAATCCAAAATCATACTTGGGAGCTGGTGGATGAGATGACTTCATCACCTATAATGTGGAAGGAGACCTACAGACTTACCAGAAGCAATGCAGTCAACAAACATTCTTTTGTGAAAAAAGCTATAGATGATGAGATGGATTCATTGATCCAAAATCATACTTGGGAGCTGGTGGATGTACCTGAAGGTGCAAGGCCTATCAGTTGCAAGTGAATCTTCAAGAAGAAGCTTCGTCCTGATGGTACTATTGAGAAATAATAAGCAAGACTGGTGGCGAAAGGATTCTCTCAGAGAGAAGGAATAGATTTCTTTGACATCTATGCACCAGTTTGCAGGATCACTACCATCAGAGTGCTTATCGCATGGGCGGCGATAAAAAGGTTCGTCATACATTAGATGGATATGAAAACTGCATTTCTCAATGGAGACCTCACAGAAGAGATCTACATGGAGAAACCAGAAGGACTTGATGCTCCAGCTGGTAAAGTTTGTAAACTTATTAAGTCTCTATATGGACTTAAGCAGGCACCGAAACTTTGGCATAAGAAGTTTGATGGGGTTGTTCACAATAATGGGTATCAAGTCAGTGAGTCTGACAAGTGTCTATACATCAAAGTCGTTGAAGAAAAGGTGGTTGTTATCTACCTTTATGTGGATGATATACTCATCATCGGGAGTGATTTGGAGATAGTAACATCTACCAAGAAATTTCTATCAGCACAGTTCAGCATGAAGGACATTGGAACCGTGGACGTGATTCTCAGAATCAAAATCATATACTGTGAAGAGGGTATTGGATTGTTCCAATCTTATTATGTTAAGAGCATGCTAAGGAAGTATGGCTACTACGATCTGCCAGAACTGTCAGTGTCGTATGATTACAACAAGAAGCTTCGACCGAACACTGAAAGACCAGTAGAGCAACTAAGGTACTCAAAGATAATTAAAAGTCTTATGTATGCGATGAGCTGCACAAGGCCAGATATAGAATTCGCTATAGGAATGCTTAGTAGATTCACAAGTAATTTTGAAAAGCTTCATTGGGATATTGTCCAGAGATTGATGAGATACTTGAAAGGAACTACAGGTCTGGGCCTATTCTATACTGGATATTCGGTTGTAATTGAAGGCTATTCAGATGCGAGCTGGTGCTCAGAACCAGATGAGTGTAGATCTACTGGAGGTTTTGTCTTCACCTTGGGTGGAACTGCCATCTCGTGGAAATCTAAGAAGCAAACTATGATTGCACAGTCATCGATAAAATCTGAGTTCTTCACACTCTGTACTGCAGGAGATGAAGCTAAGTGACTCAGTTGTATTCTCCGAGACCTTTTATTGATAGAATTACAAGGCCAATTACAATCTATTATGATAATCAGACAACGGGTGTTGTGCAGCGAACTCGTTGTTCAATGGAAAGAAGCGGACCATTCGTCTGAAGTATGGCTATTTGAGAGAACTCATTTGCCAAGGAGTCATCTCGGTGATTGACGTTCGGTCTTCAGAGAATGTGTCTGATCCTTTGACTAAAGGTTTAAAAAAGGACATAGTCGAAAGGACGTCTGCTGTAATGGGTCTCAAAGTTTTGTGAGTCTTACCAATACTTATCATGTTCATCCAATTATTAGTTTAAAGATTACGCTACTAATAATAAAGATAGATAATTCAAAAGTTAAATAAGATTTACAAGTGAAATCCTATCATGTAAAGAGGCTGGCTGTTAAGCCTTAATAAGTCCAAAACATTTTGGATGCGGGATGTTGGATAAGTAACATGCCTAAAGGACTCACCGATAATCATATCATGTAAAGAGGTTGGTTGTTAAGTCTTAATGAGTCCAAAGCATTTCAGATGCGTGATGTTAGATAGGTAACATGCCTAAAGGACTCACCGATAATCTTATTATGTAAAGGGGTTGACTGTTAAGCCTAAATAGATCCAAAGCGTTTTGGATGTAGGATGTTAGATAGGAAACATGCGTAAAGGACTCACCTAGAATCCTATCATGAGAGAGGATGACTCTTAAGCCTTAATGAGTTCAAAACATTTCGGATACGGGATGTTTGATAGGAAACATGCCTAAAGAACTCACCTATGCATGGGTGGAGATTTGGTCATCTCCTATGGTGTATTGTGGAAAGATACCTAGATCCCTAGCAGAAACCAGGTCATGCACACGGCAATAAATGTGCAAAGCAAAAGTAAGTGTGGTTCAAAGTAAAAACTATCACAGATGAGTTTGATCTTGTGTGATCGCTGGATTTTAGACATGTACTGGTTCAAGTCTGTTTCCGGTAAAAGTTGCTGTTTTCATTGATGTTCTCTTTTTCGAGATCTGTTACAACTTTGAGCGTTACAACAGGATAAAATGAAAACAAAAGGGTTACAACTTTAACGAAAATAAACACGAGATCCCGTTTTGGTACGGTCTCGCTTGCGTGGGTTGTTGGCCTGTGACGGGGACGTTGATATCCGTGGACCGCCGACTCTTCAAGATCCTTTCCGGGAAAATCCGGCAGAGTTTCGTCTATCCACAGAGGGATATAGAAACAGAACTTCGTCGATCCGCGTGAGATCTAGA
>BQKN01065379.1:161602-177645 GCA_022839385.1 Asparagus kiusianus
AAACCCCAATTAGAAGCTTTAAACCTGATTTAATTGGGGTTTAACAACTCCTAAACAGTCGGGGTTGGCAACCCCGACTAATTAGGAAATGAGCTTAAGCTTACGTGGCATAAAACGGGTCGATTTTGGTAATTTAAAAAAAAATCGGTCGATTTTGGTAATAAAAACTCGGTTTGGGTGTACAGTGAAAATTTGTTCTACTGAGATTTCGTAAATGGATTTTTTTTGCCTTATAAAAAGGTTAAAAAAGTTTTGCAGAGGTCGGACAGAGTGCTTGCATTTTCATTGGTATGAAATATGAAAAGCGCTCCCATTACCTATATTTTTTTAAACTTTTTTGACTCTTAAGGGCATCTCCAACCCAGCCCCATTTTGGTGCAAACAGTGCTTTTTGTTGCACTGTTCCTTCTCCAATCCAACCCCATTTTCTGCTCCATTTTGGTGCAGTTGAAACAGTGCTGCACCAAATATGACGTCACACTGTTCATCCGCCTTATTACTGTTCACTTTTTTAAATTTTTTTTAGATATTTGTTTTTACCTCTCAATTAATATAAAAATAGATAAAATGGAATAAACTGAGAATATACTGAGAATATTCTTTTTTGGTACAAAAAATGGTGCAATGGGTTGGAGATGTATTACTGTTTGATGTGATTTTTGCATCATTTTGATGCAAAATTTGCACCATTTTGATGCAATGGGTTGGAGATGGTCTAAGAGAGTCGAAAAAAGTTTACTAAAAGTGTCTATACGTACTCGAACAAATAATCAGAGGGTCTTGTCCGCACAATTAGAACTATAAGGGTCTATTCGTAATTAGGTGACACTATATGAGGGCTACCGGCAATTAACCCTATTAAAAATGAAAAATAAATACGATGATACCGCAAAAATTTCACGCCTCTGATCGCGTTCGCCAACGAGCCACAGCAAAGTTCGGTCGGCTACAGTCGTCATCCCCAGGTTCATCGAACCCCAAAATCATCGTTTTTCTCTGCGATCGCTAAAGAAACTCAAGGTACTTTCTCTTCCTCTCTGTTCTAACCCTAACCCTAATCTGACCCTAAGTCGACCCTCCCCTAATTCGAAGTCCTAGAGTTTTTTTTTCTTTTTCCTATGGAATAGGTTTTATTTTGTTATATAAAACCCATTCGAAATTATTCAAAAAGATTGGTTTTTCCCGAGTTTATGGGCATGGCTATGGAAGAAAGAACGCAATTTCAATTGCCCATTTGGTGAATTTGATTATTTATTTATTTATAGATTTGATGATTGCTTATTAAAAAAATGAAATTTATACTGATTTACTAAGCTCTGTACTATAATCGATAATGGCATTAGAAGTAATTGTGTGTTAACTGTTAGTGATATTGGCTTTAATCTCATCCTTTTTCTAGTCAATTCCCTTGCATTTTTCGTGATCATCTTCATATAGAATAGAGTTGCATCAAATTTTCTTTCACAATGTTTAGTTCAATATCTTTTTTTCCCTCTTCAGTCAAAAATCTATGATTTGCATACTAGAAATCTTGTAATTAGATAATAATGTCAGTAATTAGGTTCCCAAGCTTTGGCGGCAAATGCAGTATTACATCCTTTAGGATCATGTGCTAACTATGTCATAACTATTACAGTTAATTTTCATGAGTAGTAAGTTGTCATTGAGTTGTGTGCTCTCAGTTTCTGATAATATGCAATGAGTTTTCGTGCAGTTTTCTGTGTGAAATATTTTTGGCATGCAAGCGTGAGAATTTTATCTTGAAAATTACCACGTGACACTCACAAGCTCATTAAATTTTTTTTTTGAACCTTGATGTTTGTGAATATATTGTTAAAACTTATCCTAACTTTATCTTAAACGTATAGCAATTCTACTCTAAAATAGAATTGGGCTGGTTCTAAAATTAATTCAGCAAACATTGAGTTGTTTAAAGTTAGAAATTAACTTGCTTGTGTCACATAGTAATTTCGGGGAAAAGTTCTCACGTTCGCATGATGAAGGTACCTAGGCATAAATTTTATAAACTTTAGGGTCTAAAGTATATAAGTGCTGCCAAAAACAAATAAGCCCATGTTTGGAATCCACCTCCACAAATTCCTCAAATTTAAACCGCACATTCAATAAGAAGCCTTTTTAAGCATCACAATCAAAATCCAAATGCCTTGTGATCTAAGCACTCCAAATGCTAGTAGTGGACTTTGCCCTCTCTTTTCTGCTGCTGTGTCAAAATTTGATCTTTTTGTTTCTGACTTTTTGCTAGGGTTTTCTTTGTTTTTTTATCAGTTTTAATTTTTTGAATTGAGATGATCTTTAGGATGGTTTTGGTTGGAGTTCAGATGGTTATTGATCAATTTCACTGAAATTTTGGTTATATTTGAAATGTTTGAATTTTAATACATTTCATTTCTACAGATTGAATTTTGGGGAAAGTCATTTTGGATAGAATTGGTGTGTAAATTAATATTTATTGTTTAGATTTAATTGGATTGGTAGGTTAGTCTGCTTAGTCTACTGTTAATGAAAATCCTCTATCAAATCTGATTTTTTTCATTTCCCTTTTTACCACGCATCCTGATTGCAGTTCTTGACCTATTGAATCCATAGGTAGTAAAGAAAATCTGATGAGAAAGATCAAACAACATACAATACAATACGAAAAGGATCTGAAGAACAAATACTGGTTGAGGTAGTGACATAACTAGTACCTCCCTAATTTGAGAGATAATGCTGCAGTGGAACTCTCCATGCACGTGTGAATGCTTATTGTTGATCCCAGTAGATTTGCTGCCCACTAACTTTTTGATCATTAGGTTATATAGACTCAATATGGTTTCTACATCTTCTTTAATCTTTTATCCTAAGTTGGATTCTGTCATTCTCTTTGTGTTCCTCATAACTATAGTTTAACTTATTGTTTTGTAAAGTATTGCTCACATCATTTTCTATTCTTATCCTTCGATGACTTTTCCCAAGTCAAAAGAGGCTTTGAAATCCAATTTGAGAGTAGTGGTAGTGCGCAGTTTCGTTAGCCACTTTTATGTAGATTGATATACATTGAGTTTAATCATTTCTGCGATGGTTAATTCCTTTCTTGGTATTGCTACCATGGACCTGTCCATGATCTTCTGGATATAAATTTAACATGTATTTGTTCTTAATTGCATCATCACATGTTTGCCATCACAATTCACTCTCCTCTCTTCTTTCTTTTGACTATGCCTCTATATGCTTCTAGATGCGCTTTGTACATATCATATGTTCAAGTAAAGGTTTTGGGTCGGGTATCGTGCGCCATTAACTCATGATAGATAATATCTTAAGTTTTTCTTGTAAAAGTTTAGTGTATAATGGCATTTTGTCCTATCTTTTGTATAGTTGATCACTTTGTATTGGTCATAAGTATTGTTTACTTTGCATCATGACTATTTACAAGTATGCACTGCTCGTTTTGGCATTTGGTTCTCATATATGGTTTCTCGTTTCTTATTTGAAGGGACTTTTGTTTCTAAAACCTTTTAACTAAGTCAGTTGTGGTCTAAGCTAACTGTATGTTCCATGAACATACAAATCTATGAAAATAAAATAATGTGAATTTCAACTGATCTTTCACTCTGTTAGAAGATTTTGAAAAGACTAGGTACTTTTCGAATGCATTGTTTGGATATGTGGAGTATTTGCAACAATAATGATATATGATAAATCGTTTGCAATTTTTGTGAAGGATGAGTTTTGTTCTGGCTAAATATGTTGAGAATTTCAATATTTTATCCTTTTGTTGTAGACTTCTGCTTTATATTCTCTCTGTATGGGTGTCAAGTGATGACCACATCATCTTTGGAAGTGTTATGGATTCTTGTTTTCTTTGTTTCTGTTTCATGTTGTAGTACTTCCTATATGTGCTATTTCATTATGTGTGATCGCCACAACATAATATAACATTATATGTGGTGACCATAACTTTTTGGTGCGCATTTGCAGATAGCCAGGAAACCTCATTTTTTTAACATGGCTTTTTATGTTAGGAAAAGAAGCTAAGTTCTTGATTTACATGGATCATTAAGCTTATCGTTTAGTCAATATGAATGTTCTTGGCAAGGTTTGAAGTATCAGCAAGTTGATTCATGTTGACTTAATTCTATTGGGTTTTAGTGATGTTGATCCAATCCAGTAGAAACTGGCTGGCATCCTCAATATTAGCAAATAACAACTAGCATAAGCTGATATTGAGTAATACTCCTAAAACAAACATTCTAATGGTTGAAGTTCTAAACATTGATTTAGTGTTATATTTGGGGAAAAGAATAAAACCAAAAATCCATCAGTAGAAAAATTATGATTAAGAGTGACTTGTTTTATGTATCAATACTTTGCCAAACCACTGGAACTCCTGGTAAAGGTACCCGTACATGTGAAAAAAAATAAATCTAGACCGATATCAACAAACTTCCGTCAAGTAGTTGAGCACGTGCGTGAGAAAAAGTCAAAAACTTTTGTTGATTGAATTGCCATATACCTTGGTACTTCATCCGTATGATTGACTGTCAGCACCACCATGTTATTAGCTATAAATTTGACTTGATCCTCTACACTGTATATTGGTTAGACATTTGGTTTCTTCTTTAGAAAGTTAATGAATTTAAAAGCACTGCAGTATTTCTTTTATTGGTATTTTACAATACAATTTCGTGGCTTACATTTCTTGGTGAAGTTATATCCACTCTGATTGGTGGACTGTACTTCATATGTTATTTATTATTTTTATCCCCAAACATAAAAAATAACTGGTCTTGCAATCCTGAATTTATGGAATAAGCAACTATCAACTTCTGCTTTCTTTTTACCTAAAAGTATCAAGCAGTCCTGAAAATTTCTTACTGAAGCATACTCTTTTGCAGGTTCAGACTATTGTCAATCACAAAAGGGTAATTTTGGTTTGCTTGATTATGTTTGATCAAGTCAAGATTATTTCTGATCGCATTTGGGTGAGCTGCTTGCTCCATTTACTCGTACAAAATCTGTGTGTTTTATGATATTGAAGTTCAACAAATACTCATAACTCATGGGTGTTAAAGAAGAACAAAAACAGTCCGATGGTGTTGAAAGTAATGGCGCAACTAATGGAGAAACTAATGAAGAGAATTTGTGCCCATCTGCTGATGACCAGGCGTTAAATACCTTGCACACGCCAAATTCTAGTACAGATAAAGACCTGTTGCTTTGTCGGGTCTGTCACTGTGCAGAATCTGACAGGAGAGGAGATGCTGCCCTCGGCTTCTTGAACATTTTTCCTCCACCCCTGGATAGCAATGGGGATGGTGATTCAATTGATAAAGTCCCCAAAAAGGATGTCAAAAAAGATGTCATCCATGCCAATAATAGTGTGGAATCTGGATTTGTTGAGTTCATAAGTCCTGAAGGGGAAGTTTTTGTTTGCAGTGCTGATATAGAATCAGGCTCTTACTGCCAGCAAGATACACTGGTTGACCTTGGATGTTCCTGCAAAAATGAGCTTGCACTTTCTCATTATGCATGTGCTTTGAAGTGGTTTATTAGTCATGGATCTACTGTATGTGAAATTTGTGGAAGTGTTGCTAAAAATATAAGGCATTCAGATTTTAAAAAAGTCATGGCATCTTTGAAGGAATATGAGGCATTAAAGGAAAAGACTGCAACTGGGGAACTTGCCCAGATAAATGTGGTAACAAATTCAAATGTTGATCCTGATGCTCTGGCAGCAGTCCGAAGGCAAAGACTTAGCGAGGTATCATTATGGTTCAATCCTCACAATAATTCTGTTGTAGTCTCACAGGAAACTGTAGATCAAGTTTCAAATGCCCCTCCTGAAAATATTGTAATGGTGGAGAATACTACAACTAAATGGGCTGTTGAAGGTACTGGGATTCTAGTTGCAACTGGCCTGCTTACGGTTACTCTTGCTTGGTTAATTGCCCCTCATGTTGGAAAGGTATGCTTCAAGCTGATGCCTGTTTGATTTTTGAAAACCAGATGCAGAAGGAAATGTAATTTCTTTTACCATGTTATATCTACTGCAGTATAAACTATAAACTAGTAATATATAAATTGGCAGTTAGACACACACACTTGTAGATGGAGAGAATCACTTTAAATGCGAGCATAACTTAACTGAGAACTCAGTGTAGCCTTCTTAAAGAAAGGAAAATGATTGCTATTAAGATATCCCACTCGTGCATCAACATGCTTCTATGCATGAGTGTGAGTTTGTGCCTTTATGGTTATTTGAACTCATGATCCAACCTTGTTGAGATCATTGTTTTGTACTTTTTCCTTTTTTCTTTTTGGTGATAGTGTATGTTTTTGGTAGTTGACATCCATTGATGTGTAATTTCAATTCGTGTAGTCTGTCATATAGATTGAAGTATTTGCTTTATGAATGCTTCTGAAATTAGTCTCATCTCTCATGCACTTTTTCATGTGTCGGTGTGTGTGTTATTTTTTATTTTTATTTTTATTTTTATTTTTATTCTGAAGAGGAAGGGTGGGGGTAGGGAATCATGAACAAATGTACTCACCTAGTGGATAGAAAGTGTTCTTTTATTAGGGTGGGGTATTAACTGGACATGTAGAAGCTTGCTCGCAAACAGCTACACACACATGCTGCCAATTTTCCCAAGAGGAAACTAAATTTCAAAAGTATCTTAAACTTGTGCACTTTTGGTTCCGTTTTCCAACTAAGGATGATATTATAAGTTCTCCTAAGGAGATTGTTTCAATTCTTAATGCAGACATTCAAGTAGGTGATTAGTATGTAGACTATAGTTGGAGGGTGCTTTTTACTGGTTGTTTTAGTTTTTAGTTAGTATCTGGGAGTCTTGGACTAAATTTTACTAGTTCCTGAAACATCTGATTGGTCATCCAAACCTTATCTTGATGAATAGGGGAGACAGCATCTGTTGGTGTTGACTGAAGTGTCTTATAATTTGCATGGCTATAAATTATTATTATTTTTCATTCAGTCTTGGAGTTTATAAAAAAAATCTAGTCAAACAGGTATTTCATAAACTGCACTTATAACACTTAAGAGGCTTGCACAGATGGTTTTGCTTTTGACCACAGTGGTATCCAAGTACTGCCAGTTTCATTTTTTTAAATTTTAAATTTTAATTTTTTATTTAACCCTATAACTGCACGAAACTAGGGTGTGGAAGTTGAATTGTGTTGCCAACCAGGACCTAAATAGCTCATTTAAGTTATTTAACTTTACCGGAGTTATCGATTGAGATAGGCTTTATATTCAGTTTGGATATGGATCTTAAAAAGATAGTAGAGGTTAGTTTCTTCCTGAGTCTCACAACTAGCATGCAACCCTTTTACTGACATGGCTGGAGTTGTTATTTTGAAAATATTTTTTTTATCAAGAAGCATCCTTCCTTTAGAGGGAGGGGAGGTTAACTGTTTTGGTGGAGTTAAAAGCCCCTGTTGTCCTGCATGTAACCTATGATTTCAAAATGTAGAACCCCTACCTTGGATCCTTTCTATTGTTGAAAAATGGGTCACAGTTATTTATGTGTCTGTAGGGTTGGTTTGTTTTATTCACAAAGCTTGATCTTTAGCACAATCTGGTGAATGCGTGAATATTTTTGTAATGAAAAGGCTTCTGAAGTCTGGTTGTCATGGCTAAGAAGTGAGTGGGAGGGGGAATGGAATTTCATTTTAAGCCCTGGTGTAAACAAAATAAGCAACAAAATATGCATCCATTGCAGAAGCCATTTGCAATTGGATTTTGGTTAAATTTAACGTGGAATATAGAAATATAGGATTTGGTCTATATCAGTGTGGTTGAACGGGGGCATTCGCAGTTAGTTATTCCCTGTGCAAACTCACTCAAAAACAACTGAAACTCCTTTTGAAACAGAAGAAGAGCTTAAAGAATTACAATTACAAGACTGCAGAAAAATCATATCTTAGCTTGATTTCTCTGGCAAGTACATGTTTGTCCAGTAGTAAAAACAAATGGAGAATGCTAAGAAAGAAAAGATATTAAAACGAGAAAGGAAGAGAGGGGAAAATTCTACGAGATTCACTGCTGAGTCAATTGCATGCAACAAAACAGGTCAATCTACCTGCTTTCCATGTGGAATTGTTGTCTGTTATTTATTTTCTGAAACCTTGTCTTTCTTAGAAGAGGAGTTAATTAATTGGTGGCAAGTAGCAGGGACTGTTGAAGAGCAATTTGGGTATGGTTAGTCTCAGTATTTTTCTTTTTTTTTATTTCTCCAGCAACAAAATCAAAAGATGGAAGGGGAAAAAAGAAATAAAAGAAAAGAAAAGGACAAGATCAAGAGGAAATGGGATATAGATCAATAACTACTGTTTTCCCCATGAGTCTTTGGCTGCCAGTTAATTTTTGCTACCATGTCTTCCATAGAAGAAAGGACAACTGCATTTTAGAAGAATAGATTAACATAGCGAGTAGCCAGTGTTGAAGAAAGGTTTTGGCTTGGTTTACCTTTAGCATTTGGTTTGATTTGTTTAAATCGATCTTGATAGAGCCATAAACTTCGGTGTAGATAACTCTTATAGGTGTTTGGTTATAGTGGACTTAGGTGGGTACTGTGAGGGTGAAGGTTATTACGTAGACGAATAGTTTTTTAATCATAAGAATATACCCAACCATCATTCATTTATAAAAATAGGCCAACTTTCGATCACATTAATTGGTTATGTATGGATTCCAGGCTTAAATACCCTAGATTGCCACTCCTGGTTGTTTAGTATTTAAATGGGTTATGTTTGAGATTTCCGATCTTGTGCACTTAAAAATACGTCGCAAAATACCAAAGATAAAATACCCAAGATTGGCAATGTTTAGTGTAAGCTTAATTAAGTACTGCCCGTTTTGCAATGTTGGGTGTTTAAGCAGACTTTATAAAAATCGACCAACTTTCAGCATTCGTTGTTGATATGCCCAAAATGGACCGACTTTCAGCTAATGACACTGACATGCCCTAAAGTTGGTCTATTTTTATAAATAAATGATAAGTGGGTCTATGTTTATAATTAAATATTTCTAAAATTTTAAAAAGAAATTGTCTAATTTTCTTTTATGTTGGCTCCATGCGTCCATATCCTATGCTAGTTGCGCAGAAGAATGGTCGAAGTGACCAGAATCTTATTTCTATATGCATAGGTCAGGGGCATGGCTGAATATCTAGCGTATGAGATGGAAAATTATTTGTCATTGATTCATGTTTCAAGTTAATTAATCATACTTCGAGTTAGTTTTCTGCAGTTTTCTAGACATTTATTGATATGTAATTGTACAGTTGCGGGTATTGCCTTTACTTTTATGGCTTTACGGCACTGTAAAGCGATATAAATGAAAATATCATGTAAATCAAGAACTATTCTGCAGCAGGTAAATATACTTCATGGTGCATTGCTAGTTTCTGTAACTTGACTTAGCTACTTTTTGTTGTTTTATGGTTATGAGCATCTTGAGAAATGGAATCATGCATCTTTATGAAGTGATGTCTTCCTTCTACCTTTGTGAAGAAGCATAGCTATTTTTAGTTATTTCTTTGTCTTTTGAGTTGCTTTACCTTGATCTATATTTCAACCTCTTCATCTTATATAGCTTCAGTAGCTAGGCACGACTACTACTGGTTAACATCACAGAAAGATCTTGATTATTTGTTATACGACCATGCAAGCATTTCCCATATCAAATTGAATTTGGTAATGCAAACATATGAAATTGAGAGCAATTATGTGCTGACATAGGGGCATGCTAGCAGGAAATTTCTACTACTTGCGTCCACTAAACATTTATTTTTTTTCCTTTCAAACCCCCTCATGTATAGTCTATTTTCACTGTCTTTGGAGTTGTTCCTGTGATATTAACCAGCATAGTTCTTTGTCTTTTGAGTTGTTTTATCGTAATCTATATCTCAATCCCTCCATCTTTGTATCTTTAGAAACTAGGCACAACTATTGATGGTCAATATCACAGAAAGAACTTGATTTATTATACGACCATGCAAGCATTTCCAATATCAAATTGAATTTGGTAATGCAAATATATGAAATTGGGAGCAATTATGCGGTGCTATAGGGGCGTACTAGAAGGAAATTTTGGCTACTTGCATCTAGTAATCCTTTATTTTATTTTTCAAAACCCCCTCATATGTTTTTGTATACTAGTTTAATTTCTTGCAGGTACTTTCTACTACTTTTTTGTACTGTTGTCCTAAACTCTTCCAACTTGGCTTTGTTTCGATAGTGTATATCTTGGTAGCTTTATTTTCATGTGATTTAGCTTAGCATTATGGTTTTGTATAACGTATATGGTTCATCATCAGTGTAATCTTACAGTTAGCTCACCATATATACTCTATTAGCTTATCTTGGCATTGTACTCTTTTATAACTCTAGCCTCACACTATAGATTCTCCGTTTAAACGTGGACTCCAATAGCATTCAATTGTTGTGTTGGCAGCCCCAAATTTTTTGGATAAGGTGTCAGTATTATAGTTGTTGATTATTAGGCTTTCCGTCAAAAGTGACACAATTCTTTGAAGGATCAGTGACCTTTGACTCGTGTGAAAAATTTGTTGATGTTGTCTTCTTAGGTAATACGGAAATTTCAATTTGTAAGCCTTGTTTCATTAAGTTATGTGTTAATTACTTGGTGATATCATTTTCTTGGCCAGTGTTATCCTTTAGCACATCTGAGTAAAAACTTAAATTAGATCAAGAGTCATTAAACGATCTTAGATTTGAAATAGGTGAATTCATTGGCCCTTTTTTTGGGGGGGGGGGGGGTGGGATTATAACTTGATACTAGAATAGGCTGATTCGCCTATATTTTATTTATGTATTTTGTGATAACAAATTTAACTTCAATATGCAGAAAACTGCAAGAAATGGTCTTCACATTCTGCTTGGAGGTGTATGTGCTTTGACTGCTGTGATCTTCCTTAGATTTGTAAGTAGTTTTGATGTTTCTACTGTTACATTGTCATAACATTCTCTTCATCTTTGGTCATGAAAATTTGAAATGTTCTATAAGCTGTAATTGGAATATGCATGATACATCCAGTTTGATACTTTGTACGACTCTTATTGAGATTCTATCACTAGGTTAATACTTACTATATTTCATTAAAAATCCTCTTTTTTTCCGCCTTAATAAGGAACAATTCAGACTCAGGCTAGTTGATGGTTCAACTCAAATATGGAGATACATTGTTAGTTTGTTATTAATATCAAGGTATTTTTTTATTCATGATCGTAAAGGTAACTACTTGTATTGCATATTGGCTTCTTGTGATGAATGTCAAGACTGGGGATAGATCAGAATTTGAAATGTTGGAGAAAATGGGGGTAAAAAAAACATTTTGGACAGCTACATGCTTGCATGCATATGCAAAAAAAAGGGTTTAATTTTTTAATCTAAACTGAAGTTAGTTATAAAATGTCACTGTTGAACATTGTGGACATGAGTAGCATGTGGATCATTGCTAATAGGAGCATAGTTGACAATGACGCCATCAATCAACTAACCATTGAAGAGTAATATTTATTCATGGATATTGCATATAATTCTTATTCTGAATAGAAATTTATATATTATTATGAAGCTTTCATGTACTAATGAATATTTTACTGAATAGATGATTTGCATATGCATGAGGCCATAAACTAATGGATGAATAATAAGTAGAAACCTGATACTTAAAAATTTCTACAATTGTCTGGCTTAGTTTCTAATTTAGGCATGGTAACTTTGTTCATAGAAAATGCCTAAATAAAAAAAGTTAGAATGAATGCAAGTTCCCACGAAATGTAATACTCTTTTAGAGATTTTCTGTCATCTAAGTTTCTATGACTTGTTATCAGATTTGCTTTCTTGACGCTGAAAAAAAATTATATTTTTCTTCAACTTGTTATCTATCTTGTTCTTTTTCTCATGCACTTATAAAAAGTGGTTTTTTTCCTTTTGAAACTTCAGGTGATTTTATCTAGAATCAAGTACGGGCCAGCACGCTATTGGGCAATCCTATTTGTGTTCTGGTTTCTTGTCTTCGGAATCTGGGCTTCTCGAAGCCATGGCCACCAATAGCAAAGATTTGAGAGAGGCCCCTTTATCCTGTCTCAAACTGCTACCCTTTTATTATTGCAATAAATTAGTGGCCGAAGAGGATGCTTTGTTTTGAACCAGACTTTGTGATTTACTAGTTCTCGAATTTTCGTTCAGGAGCAGCAGTTGTATAGCTGGACGTCGCTGTAAAGAAACTCGGAGAATCTTTGGTAGTTATTAGTGGTGTGCAATGTCGAGAAAAATGTTGTATTTGTCGAGGTTATGGCTTAAAAATTTAGATATTGTTGTTTACGTAGCTTACAGTAAGATCAGAGGGAATGTAGTTTCGCTGTATCAGAGATCTCTCATCTGCTGTATTTCTGTGGTTATTATAGGGATCTTTAAAACGCTGCATGTCAATTAATGTAGTTGCTTTAAAATCCATGTTTATTCTCTGTATTGTGTGTGTTTTATGGATCTATGATTTCTCGTATATACTTCCGCTATTTAAAAATAGTTGATCTGTGATCCGCATAAGAGACGATCTGCATAATACTTGTGCTGGCATAGTTTTGCTTTTGTTGTTAGCAATGGCTGCTGCTCGTTTGACGGATGAGTTGATGGAGGTGAATTCTTAATGATGTTATGGTATTATTATTGGAAAATATTTCATTTGGAGTTCAAACAATTTCCTATAGACTTCATTTTTTGCATTGTCTTCTTCGTTCTACATTGAAGGTTCATTTCTTAGATGTTTTAGGCTTAAGTTCTTGATAATTTAGAATTATTTTGGGACGTAATCTCAAAATTAGTGATCGTTATAATTTGGAAATTCTTATGTAATCCATCTTTTAGAGCATGTTTGTTTGCACAGAAGTAAGCTATGAAGTAGGTGATGTAAAGGAAGTAGATGTTATTTATGCTACTTTTAAGAAGTAAAATATATTTGTTTCTTGGGGAAAACTACTTTCGTTACTTCATTAACTTTCAGTACTTCTTAAAAGTTGACATAGTGCCTACGTGTCATCTAAATCTTGAAAGATCCTCTTTCTCTCTTCCTAACAATATTTATAATTGGTATCAGATAAGAAAATGAATGTAAGTGGAAGAAACATTATATACTCTACATACAAAATTTTATCAAAAAAAAAAAAAAAAAAAGAACTTCTGCTACTTCATACTTAATACTTTTTAATTTTAGAAGTAATAAAATTGCTTTACTTCTTATATTTTATACTTTCTATCAATCAAACAGGCTCTACGCAACGAAAACAGACCAATAACTTTAGAATTATTAGCATCACCAAATGCAAAGGTTTATGTAAAAGATGGTGAAGCCTCTTCCATCTCATTCTCTCTTCCATGTGGGACTAAATAAATGACTTTTGACCATAATGAGTTTGCCCCCCTCCTACGGTAGTACTTGAAAAGTTACAAGAACACACCAACTCAAACATAGATACTAGCTACAATCAGAAGGGCGTTCATATACCATTTCAAAGAAATCCAATAGGAATTAGAATATTAGAGTTTACAAATACATGACGACAGTTGATGACTTAATCAAACTCGACCCATCAAATAAAAATTTCCCAAAAAAACCCAAAATTAGTATGGATTTGTGTATGTAACTCATACAATATCCATAAATTTACAGGGAGCAATTAATTACGTAATAATAGTTCACCATTTTCTATGATGAATTCTATTCACATTTCCCTTCTGAACAAATTTCGACGTTCTAGTCACCTTAATATTATGGTGCAGTGCAGTCGAATGACTACTATGTTTCCTTTTATCTCTTCTGTCCAGATACACCGAGCTCTGGTTAATCCCTACTCGTATTCTATGGCTCCTCGCCCTCAAAGATCTCTCCAAATGTATTCTTCTCCGTTCTTTAGCCCTATGAGAAAGTGATCTTCTGAATTTCATTGATCTGGGATTATGTCGATATGATACACTCTCCTCCTCTAAATAATCTTCACTCGAGCTTGAGAGGTAATCTTCGATATCTCTCATTCTATCCCGGTGAACTCTTTTTACATTCTTTATCTTGTACCATAGAAACATACATCCATGTTCACATGAAGAGAAGCATGATGTGAAACAAGCCCATGTCATTTTGCATATACTCCTCCCAATACAGTAACATATGCCAATCTTGTGTAGGAGGTATAAGAACAGTAAAACTGCATGTAGGAGGGAAAAATCTTGAGTCAGGACAACATACTAACAGGCTGAAACTTATGGTTTATGTGTGCATACCGATATAGAGGAGGGCTAAAACAGCGGCGAGCTTCAAAAGATTGGCAATGCAGAAATTTTCGACATAGCAAATTATATCCCACGTTGAACCACAAACAGAGCTGACAGATGAACAGATAAAATAGAGATTTAGATGATAAAGAGAAAGAAAGTTATCTATTTATTATAATGTTGACTAATAATTTTGATGTTAGAAATATTTAGCCTAAGATGTCGATGTTCTCACATTCTTCTCCAATTTATAATTTATTCATCCAATAATTTGCTTTATAGATCAAAATGTACATCATGAATTATAGGCTGTGAATCTACGATATAAAACTTATCGAAAAAAATGTATTGGAAAAGATGCATGATACCTGCAAGACTTGCCAGAGAGAAAATTCAGAGGAGCTCCAAATAAGTTGCCTACAGTTCTGACCAAGCCTGTAACTACTGAACCGATCAAGTTTTCCATCTCACAAAATATTTCATGGCAGTTGCCAGCGAGAAAATAGGGGGTTCCCCCTTTCTTTGTTAATGAAAATGCCTGCATAATTTTAAGAAGAATCATTTTACATTTCAGACTGAAATTCTGTTTGAGGCAAATATACTTCAAAAAAAAAAAACCCGAGAATTAGAGGGTATAATATCTATCATTTGTAAACTTATAAACAAAGAAGTTTATAAGGAATCTGCATGGACATGAGATAATGTGACAGAAAAATTTGACAACTGTTTAAGAAAAAGTTATTCATCCTAGCATAAAACATCCAGGATTAAGTAAAAAAATACAATTCTGTCCTCTTGTCATTTTAACAAATAACACTATCAAGAGAGATTGATCTCCCTTTAATTAAGAAGAAAGGGTGTTGAGAGAAAAACTAAAATTTATTCTTATGCACATTTATATTCCGATTTTCATCTTTAAATTTTCTGAGGATTGGTATTGTCTTATACATGAAGCATTCTCGGCTCTATAAATTTATGTTGTTTATTGTAGAAAAAAAACTAAGCAAAATATTGCAGAGAACTGTAAAATTATGAAATAAATTTAGGCTATTTATTATATAAGCAAAACTATAGGAAAAAAACCAAGCAAAATATAGCAGAGAATTGTGAAATTATGAAATAAATTTATGCCATTTTTTATAGAAGCAAAATTATTGAAAAAAACTGAGCAAAAATATTGCAGAAAACTGGAAAATTATGAAATGGGAAGGTTAGATGAGGAAACTTACAGGCTACTACTCTGTTGATTGAATTTTCTCTCGTCTCTCTATTTCGTTTCGTTCCTGAAAAGGGATTGGAAAAGGAAAATTTTAAGTTAAAATGAAACTAAAACTAAAATAAATAACTACCTCTACCCCGGACATTGGGACCATTGGACTCTATCAATAATGAGGCCATTGGACCCTATCAATAATGACCCACAAGTGAGTGCAATAGAAGACCACGGCTACGCCTCTACACAAAACAACGGAAAAAATAAAAGGCTAAATATCATCAAAGCCCCCTAACTTCCAGAAAAGCGCCCCCAACTTTCAAAATAACAAAAAAGCCCCTTAACTTTAGGGGTTATCAGAAAGACCCCCATTTAGATTTTATCAGAAAAGCTATTTTTTTTCCTTTTTTTGGGGGGTGGGGGTGGGGTTGTTTTGATAAAATCTCAAAGTCAATGAGTTTTCTGATAAAATCTGAAAATTAAAGTGGGGTTTGTCGTAATCCTTATACT
>BQKN01065379.1:177745-192907 GCA_022839385.1 Asparagus kiusianus
TTGTTGTTCAGCGTGCTTCAATAAATATGTGGGTGGATTTTATGGAATTGTGATTATGTCCTTCAAATTTTCAGTATTTCACTCACCAAGAACTCCTCAAGCTCTCCCTCCATACCCTATGAACAATCATTCACATGAATCTTTGCATAGAGACACACTTACAAGAAGAACAACAATCATTCAAATTTTCAATATTTCACAAACCAAGCCGTTGCTAAATCAATTTCACTTGTATAAATAGAGTTCAAGCAGATTTGTTGATCATTTTTACAAAGAACTTTCATGCATAGGTCACACAATGAAGGAGGGGATTTCCTGATCATTTAATTGTAACTCCATCATCATCATCATCATTATCATTTTTCTTAAAGAATAATTCAGTTCTTGTTGCTCGTTCAGTTTCTTGAGCTTCTAAAAATTCTTGAAGGTTTGAGTTCGTGTATTGCCCAACAAATGTTTTGTTTGAAATACTCACTCACAGAAGCTCATATTGACTTTGAGATTTTATCAAAACAACCCCATCCCCCCCCCCCCCCACCCCCCACCCCCAAAAAAGAAAAAATTAGCGGGTTTTCAGATAAAATCTAAAGGGGGTCTTCCCGATAACAGTCAAGGAAATTTCATGCACATATTAAAGATCAATCCATGTTCATCAAATATAAATTGTCAAAAGTGTCATAAATGACACAGATAAACCTCCAGTTAAGGGACGGATAGATATTATATAATGTCAGGAGTCAGTAATACTATGATATCAAATTTCTAATGAGTTCAATCTTAACCATGATACAAAATTGTAAATGACATAAAATGTCAGCTACGACGATCATGGAAAACCAGAATACAGGCACTAAATCTAACATATAACTAAATCCAGTAATGCACTGAAAAAATAAACTAGAGAAAACAAGCTATCAGACAAAACCAAAGCTATGAGAGTTGATGAGAGGGACAGTCATGCTTGACCTTCCGAAACCTTATCCTGTTCAATGAATTGTCAGAATGAATGCCAAGTCCGTCGAAATTAATTAGCAGTATATTAATAAGTATATGTGCAGTTATGTGGAAAAGACTAAGAACAGTGGGTCAAGCTGGCTAATCAACCTGCATATATATAAACATGCTAGACCAAAACCATGGCCATCTTGACCAATTTATAGATCAACGTTATAAACTTCAAACTGATATATTCCACATAAATTTTCTATGTCCACGAACAAAGTCACAGAAACTTTTCGTAGGAAATATATAACAAAATTAACAAGTCCAACTATTGATTAATTGGCTCATGACTGACCGATAGCCTGTATTTGTGGCTCAACATATTGTTATGCTTGCTTGAGTTCATCTATCAGAGACCTAAAATATTTACATCGTCATAGCGTGAGATCATTGATAATACACATTGGTGTAACCGAGATAAGTATTTAACATATATAAATTGCTACGATAATGTCAGACTCTTGTGATAACTATTACTACCCAATGCTTTTAGCATTGTAGGTGAGTGATATTTAGAAACTTGGAAGAAATCATTTGGAGATGATTGTAAGCATGTCAAACATTCAACAACTTCACCCCAACAACTGAACTAATTAGGAGGAAAGGATACATGATATCTAGACCAACAACCCAAAATTTTAACAAACACCAAGTAATTTCCTCAAGAAACCAAAACCAAAAAACCAAGAACAAGATCCAACGAAAGTTGAAACTTTGTGCCAAATCCTTTACCAAACGTTGTTGACAATAACTCGTAGTACAATCATCTGCAAGTGGCAGGTAAAACAAAGGATACAAATCTTATCCATTGCACCTAAACATTTATCAATTCAATCAACACTAAACTCATGAACCCATCATTGTAATTCATTTTGAATAAAAGATGAGTATGAATGCAATTTCACGGCAGTATGGTGTTAGCCCTTAGTTGTATCAGAACAAATCGCATTAATCATCCATATATTATTTGATGGCGATGAGATTACGCAAATTCAAAAAAGAAATTTTTTCTAACTGATTAGATTTAAATTGCCTTCCTCCCAAATATGAAATTCCAAAAGCCACATAAATTGAAACACATAACACAATGCAAGGATCTATGTCATTGAAGCAACATAATTATACTACTATCTTAATCCATACCTATGTGTGTATAAATAAAATACAACATAACCCTAGATCAGATCAAGGGTTTTGACGGAAAGGGGAGAGAGAGAAGAAAGGGGGAGACCTAAACCCTAGATCCGATCTAGGGTTTCGACGATAGGGGGAGAGGAGAGGAGGGAGGAGAGGGGGAGGGAGGAGAGAGAGGTTACCTGCGTCGAGAGAGAATTGAGAGTCCGGGTCGGGACTGAGAAATGAGAGAGAGGAGTCCGGTCGGGATTTGTTAAATACCAACGGTCAGCGAGGGATTTGAAATATATTTACTTGGGCTTTCAAATTGTCTTCCCTAAAAAAATAATTTGATTTGGAAGCCCAACTTTAAAGTCTAGACTAAAGATCAGGATTTGAAATACTCACGATTTTAAATCTCGACTCTAAATCTAAGTTTTCAAATGCAGCCTAATAACATTCTCAAAACCTTCCCCGATTTACAATTGATGAACAACTTCAATTTCTTTCGGGATTTCTTTAATTGGGGCTTTTTTAATCTTGTGGTTGAAATGGAGGTATATCAGTAACCTAACAAACATTCAAATCCAATCGCTCTACAATCTTAAAAGTTTATGTATGATTTTAGATTGGTTCAAAAGACGTGTTCTAAATCATAAAGTACAGGGACCTCCATTTCCATGTCATTAAGTATAAATTGGTCATAAATAAAAAAAATTGATACCTATTATTTTATTGATGTCTAAAAAGGAACTCAATTTATAATTAAGATGCGGTATAAGCACCAAGTTGAGAAAAAAAACAAGATACAGAGACCAATTTGAGTTTAAGGCCAGTACAAGGCTAAATTGGTCTTTCAGCCTAAATTTACTCCTCTATACAAATGAGAAAACTCAAGATTCACTATTCATGCTACAGTAACAGTATTATTGTAGCAACCAGGAAACTAGGGGCTGTAGAAATTTTTAAAAAAGTTACTGTAGCACACCGGGGGGGGGGGGGGGGGGGGAGATACGGAACTGCAGCAAAATTTTTAAAATAAGGATTACTGTAGCAGGAAAAAAATTGATATGCCCTGTTTTGCACGGTGCCCACGACTAGTAAAAAGTAAATCCTCAAACCGGTCGGTAATTCAATAATTTGAGGGACTAATCTTAAATTGTTAAAGATTCAGGGACTAAATAGAAAACAACCTTTCGCTTTTCCTACCGCGACGAAGCCCGTACCCGCTATTATACCGTAAACCCCTGCAAGGGCATTGGAGTGGACTGAAACAAGGCTTCAAGATCCGAGGAAAGGAGAGAAACAGAACCCTAGATCGCGAATCTCCCGGATCCACTCTCGATCGATCTCGACATCTCTCATCGCCATCGTCTTCGATTCACGATGGCCAGGATCCGATGGATTCTAGGGTTTCTGGCCCTGATCTGTGCTTCTCTATCCGTTCAAGGATCCGCCAGCGTCCGCCCGATATCTGACGCTCACCGATCCGCTGCTCTCGATCTGTTCTCTTCCGCCGACGGATCGTATGCGAGGTTAGAACTTCGTCGAATCACAGTCATTGGAGCTTCAGCTTCTGATCGTTCCTGATTGTGTCAATATTTTAGATTAGAGAAGGAATCGTATAGATAAAGGTTCTCATTGCGCACTAGTGACAGCGTTGTGATTTTCAGTTTAAATTGATCCTAACTAGCAGAATCATGTAGATGAAGGCCCTCATTGATCACTGTTGATCTAAAGTTGAATTCTTTTTAAGATTTTTATAAAGGGTTTTGGTGTTATGGACTATAAGTTCAGCTAGTGAAGTTTCATTTTGAATGGATCTTTAACCTGTTACTCTATGATAATGCAGTGTTTAAATTGATTTGATTTGAACATGGGCTTTAGTCAATTGCGATGAAATTGTGCAGATAACTGATGTTAGAAGGTTGATTTTTTATTGTGTGGTGCAGTTTAGAAGAAACTTACGAGGCACTGAGAACATTTCAGATTCTAGGACTCGAAAAGGTTTCCGAAAGTAGCCTGGCAACATGCCCGCTTGTTGTGGAAATACTCCGTTCGTCTTCTTCTACAACGAAGGATGTGTTTCATGCATTGAGATTGAACAGCGTTCTTAGATGTCAGATTGATGCCAAAACCATTAAGGTATCTTTATTAGCTAAGAAAAGAAATTGGTTTTCCCCCAAAATTTTTATGCTGATATTGAACTACCCATACATATTCTTTTTGTTGAAGGGAATTGTGTTCAAACTTCAATCTGTGGCAAAGAGTGTGGACTCTTTATTAGACTTATATTACTCCGTGGGAAGCTTGTTACATATCAAGGTAGGGCTGTCTCATTCACATCTACTACTTTATGTCTTTGTCCGTTTCTTTGTTTTCTATTTCTATTGATATAGTTACATCCTTCATTGCCTTCTCTTTGATCTTTAATGTGTTCTGTAATTATTTGAAACTTTATAAACATAAAGAACGTATTTTCATTTTTCTGATGCAGAACCAAGGTTTTGATGTGTCACTGCCAGATGCCAGTGGTGTTTTTGATTCCATAAAGGTGATAACCTTTCAACTCCTATGCATTCTTTTTCTTTTTTGCTACTTTTCCATTTAGTGAAGAGGTATAACTTAAACCATTATTTCCTCAGGCGCTTAGTCAAAGTGATGGAAGATGGCGATATGATTCTAGCAGTGCTGAATCCAACACTTATGCTGCTGGTACTAAAATCTTTTACCTTTCTTGATATATATGTTGAAAATAACTTAACACTAGATGCTACATTTACGTGTTTATGTCTTTTGTAATTATTGCTTCACTTTGATTGGCTGGAAACCGTCTCATGTTAATGTTGTAATTTCTAAGTACAACTACTGTTGTGCCTAGTCAAACTGATCACTTTTCATGTTTGTACGGTTGCAGGGATAGCACTTGAAACACTTGCAGGAGTGGTCTCTCTGGCAGATCCAGAGGTGGATCAATCAAGGGTAAGACTTACATTACCAATGTTTGTTTTTTAAAGTGTATGATTGCGTTATGATTAGCTTTGAGTACCTCTTTAAAAATCCGAATGATCGTTCATAATTTTTACTCCTATTTAAAAATCAAGGAGAATTTCTCTTACTTTTGTTTATAATTACTCTTCGTAGATTAGATGCGTTGCTATCCCATTGAGGTTTATTTTGCTTAAATGTAAGACTCATTGGCTTTAGGTTAGCATGGCAATGTGATTCTATGTTAATCTTTAATGGTCATTTGGAAGTGAAAATTCTTTATTTTACTTAAGCTCCAAGGCTTCTTGCGAAGTTGCAAGCTTGCAATACATCTTGCTAATCCATAATACTCTGAAGCATTATCACCAAGAAGGCAATACTTCATCCAAGTTGTGTGAGATAGGAATGCGACATGCGATTGAGTACCAAATTGAGTGATGAATTTTTTTTCATTTCACTGATTATCAAGTGTACAAGGGTAACGTAGGCATTCCTAAGTATAACAAAAGTAGGCTTCCAATAGCAAGAAAAAACATAACAATGCTACATGAGAGAACAAGATACAAATATAAGTTAGTGTCATTTAAAATCACCAAGTTTGCAGGCCATCAAGTTCTGAATTTTATTGAATAAGCCTGCGGGGGAATTGCTAATGCCTCTAAATTGTTTGAAGTTTCTTTCCTGCTAAATATAGGTATATAGTTGCTGCAAGCAGAGCTCTTCTATGCCTTGAACCTGGACCTTTTCTTCTCTCTAGAGTCTTATACCAAGGCCGAAATCTAATCCAAAACTTATATGTCTTCCTTGTAGCCTCATATAGGATAGCATTTGATCACATATTTGAGCTGGAAATAAGCATTTAAAGAACAAATGCTCAACGGTTTCATTATGAACCCACAAAGGTTACCATGTGCATCATCTATTCTCCCCCAAGCTTTAAGGTTATCCTTGGTCATGAGCTTGTTAACTAACCACAAGATTTTCTCAAATCATGCTTATGTATTAAGTTAAAAGATTTGAGACTGTTCATATCGGTGTAAGTGAAAATGCGCATTTATAGTACTTGATGAAATAAAATAAATTGGGTTAGAGAGATTTGAACCTTGTGAAATTTTGCATATACCTGAAAATTCATAGATATAATGGTATTGGTTTTTCCCCTTCTACATCTGTATAGTTGATAGACTAGTCTCTAGATGTCTAGCGACCAGCAAATTTGAACACCTTTGTATTGGTATCCTTGACCTTCCTTTATCTGTAAGGACTTTCGTAGTTCCGCATGCAGTGGAGAAAAGTGAAGATGTGAGACATGACATGATAAAGGTGCTGCCTTATGGACAACTATGAAGCACGGATACGCCGTATGGACATGACATGACATGACATGAAAAAGAAAAAGGTGCTGTCGAACACACGTATCCTATGTATTTTTTAGGATTTGTCTCGTGTCGGCGTGTCGGATGGCCGTGTCGGATCCGTGTCCGTGCTACATAGATGGACAAATCTAAACAGTAGTTGCATTCTTTATGTTATTTATCACAGATTTAGTGCTTTAATTATTTCCTTTTGGCTCGACATATTTCCTCAATCATCAAGCGTTTAAATGGTGAGATTTACACCTACACCTCTCTAAATACTTTCTGAAGTAAGTATGGATGTATGCAAACCTCAGGCATTTTGAGGCTTGCCCTGAAAGGTGACAGATGTTTCTGTTGAGCAATCATGAAGGAGAAAAACCATAAGATTCGACTGATGGAATCTATTAAAAAAGGAAAGGAAGTTGATAAGAAATGCATTATATAGAAAAGTGGAGCAACCAAATAAGATTTTGAAAAAGGTAATCATCATAAATTATTCATATCCTCCGTAATCTGCAATTATTTATGCAGGTTTTGCAAATTGATAGATTGGTATATTCTTGTAGTTTATAATTGTGTTGGCTGATTCCATATATGTAAATGACACTCATGGTTTATTCAATTGTTTAAATTGATAGTTGCATGTCAATTAGTTTTGATATTTCTTCACATTCTATGTATGCATGCTTCTTATTCTAATGCTCTTTATATTCCATATACTTTAGCCTTTTGATTTACAGTATGTTATATATTAATACTTGTTTACCTCAGTAAATCCTTAGTTTTACTTTGAAAACACTATTTCCATATACACTTGCCATAGCTCTCTTTATCCTCTAAATCTCTCACATTTCTTGGCAGATTGGGGTTGTAAAGAAAGATATTCTAAAGCTGTTTGATAGCGTTAAAGGCTATGGTATGTATACCAGTTCTTTGGATGCTTATGCTCTTCTTAGTTTCTTAATCATTTGTGCGTCTTCTTGTCTTTTCTTTTTCCTCTTATTTCTCTGTCAAAATTAACTTGGAGTGGTACTCTTATCTTTTGGACAATGTTACATTAGTGTCATGCTATTTCTACTACATGTAAATTGTAACAGTGATTTTATCTCAGGGAATGTAACCTTTTAGCTCTTTAAGTTAACTGTATCATGCTGATCATCTGGTTTTTAAGTGTGCTTCTGCAATGTGAGAGTTTTAATTCAATGCTCTTTGTTGAAATCCTTCAATCTTCATGGTTTGCTTATGAGCTGAAAGATGATTCGTTCTAAAGGTGTCAATCATTCTATCTTTTCACAAGACATGCAAATAAGAACCTTTCATTAGTTAATTTTTTTGCATATAATTGGTGGTTACAACTAATTTATCTTTTACATTTTTGGTGATTTACTGTCATAAAGCAACTTTTGGCCTCTCATGTCATTGAGTTTTAGATGTCTTGTTAACTTAACTGCGAGAAGTTGTTTGCTCAGTTCCTTTGTTTAACAGATTAATATTTATGCTTACTTGCATTTATCTAGATTTGTTAATTTTAATTGTTTATTTTACTAGTATAATGCACGTGCTTTGCATGTGGACATGTTGTTGTATTTAATATTATATCATTTAATAAATTATATATAACCATTAAAAATTATTTTATTGCACTATGATTAAATTTTTTTAACTTATACTAATATTAGTACTTATACTATTATTAACATAAGTTTAATAGTTATTTAAAATTTTCTATTATTATATTATTAAACAATTTATTTTGGAGTATAATAATTAAATAATAATGTAATCATTAAACTACACTATTGATAAAATTAAACCATTTAAATTATTAAATATTTATGTCATGTACATATTTTATTACAATACCTATTAAATAGTGGCAATAATTTTTAGTATTATATGACTTTATGTTGTAAAGAATATTACCTTGTTTGATAATTAATATCGTCTTAGTAATAAAAAATTGGATGGTAGAAATTAAAAATACTATTATTTAGAAAAAGTAATTTGTATAAAAATATTGGATCTTTGAAATATATGAGACATTTACTTTCCAACAAAAAGTGCATGACTCATAAATTTCAAAGATCCAATATTTTATTGCACTATGTTCATAATGTCCATTTTTTATGTCTAAGACGATATTATAATATCGTAAAGGGTAATAATCGTTATAATATAAAAAATTCTATTTATACTATTATTAATAATTATAATTATGTACAATATTTTATTAAATAAATAATTTGACTATTTCATTACAATTAATAATTATTTTATAATAAATTATAATATATTTATTAATTTTATTATCATTATAATTATTAGTATATTCTAGCAAGCGGACAAATATTTTGAAGAAGAGAAGAGAAAAGTATATGTCTCATAAATTTCAAGGATCCAAATTTTTTTATATAAATTAATTTTCTAAAATAAAAGTATTTTTAACTTAAAAAAATAACCCCTATATATACTATTATTAATAAGATGATATTAATTATCGAACAAGGTAATATTCTTAACAACATAAAGAAATAACCCCTATATATACTATTATTAATAATTATAATTATATGCAATAATTTATTAAATGAATGACTTTCACTATTTTATGTAATTAATAATTCTTTATAATAAATTATCATATATTCATGAATTTTGTTATAATTATAAATTATAAATATATTCTATTGAATGAACAAATAATTTAAGAAAATGAAAAGGTGCATAGTTAATGAGAGGTTATGGATCATTAGTTTTATAATTAATGGTATCATTTTGAGTTATAAAAAATTGAGAGGGTAAAAAAGGAAATCAAAAGTTTTGACATGGGTATTCTCTTTTATAAGTAGTATATGTATAGATTTTTTGATCCTTGGTAAATATGATATGATCTTCTTTCCTGTCTCCGCTCTACGTATGATATTATATATTTCGTGTATTTATTTATATTTATTGTGATCCCTTGGCTCAATTCAGATGATGGTGTCATATACTTTGAAGAGAAACATGTTGATACTAACGAGTACAAGGGGCCACTAGCAACTACGGCTTCAGTAGTACGTGGTATCACTACTTTCGTTAAAGTTGATTCTGGAAAGCTAACTGTAAGTTATACTGAGTCATAAACACTGTATGTTTTCCACATGTTTGTGTGTTATTGGCTTGTTATATTGACTCTCAGAAGGTGATTGCAGATTTCAGGGGATAAAATGCTAGGTTTGGCTAAATTCTTTCTCAGCTTAGGAATTCCTGGGAGCAACAAAGATTTATTCGACCAAATAGACTCGCTATCTTGCTTGGAAAACAAGAGGCAAGTAACTATACTCTACATCCATTCCTGTAATTATGACTTTCCCTGAGAGGTGCACCATCTACTGTCACATGGATGTGTTGATCTTTATATGCTGGATCTTACTTCAGAACTTCTTACTCAAAATTCAAATTGAATAGGGACTGTGGGTGTGGGTGACAGTGGTTTCATTAATTAATTTTCTTTAAGTTTGTTGATTGTTTTCCTTTTCTACCCTTTTTCTGATGCTGCTGGTGAAGTGGTGGGTTGTGTCTTGGAGGTCAGGATGGTGTCATGCTGTTGGAATATGATGAAGCAAACTTGTTGGTGATTTATGATAGGACTTACTGGGGCCAGAAGTCTGAACAGGATTTTTTTTTTGAAATTAACAAGAGCACTTTGAATTGTAGTTTAAGAATGATAGTTTGCCCATTCTCATTGTGAACAATGTCTTTTGGACAACCGACTCCAATGACCTTATTTGTAGCTTTATATTCCATCGTAGTTTTACTGATTTCATAACTCACATGTTGACTATTCTAATCATGTGGGATAAGTTATAGTTTGTTATATTTTTCTCTTGCTGCCCCTAGATTATTTCCGCTGCCTTTTCTTTGATTCTCCCTTTTTGTTTCAGCTGCCTTTTCATTTTAATTAATTTGGAACATTCATAATCTTGTTATTAACTCTTTTTCATGTAATCAGTTTTTATTTTTCCTCTTCCCTTACACAGGGTGGCTGTTCCGCTTATTCTCTCACTTCCATCTACTGTACTTTCATTAACTTCAAGGGACCAGCTAAAGGTATCCTCCAAGTTGCACTGATTTTCATTGTTATAAAATAATCTAAGCTGAGTTTTGCTAATGATATAGGATGCTTTAGATTTAGAGACAATTTGTGAAAGTAGGCTGTTGAAGTGATTATGGATGAATCTAGGATCAGTTAGGGAGTATATGAACAGAGTCATAATTTTACGTGTATGTATGTGACCCATAGGTTGCACTGCAAATGGGTCTTGGTAATAAGTGATCTCACAATTTCAAGTGGGTCTTGGTAATGGGTGATCTCACAATTTCTATGTTGTCAATCCTATTGCTCTTGTAACAAGAGGTTGCTTTGATGTTTTCTTTAGGCTTTTTATCTTGGTAATCCACACTTGTTTTATTGTCTCTGGCATAGCGGTTCATTGATATGAAGGTTGCTTAGTTCTTGTGGCGGAACAGTAGATTTGTCCCTTTTGAAGAATTGAGCTAAGGCCTAAAAGCCACAGTAATTAGGCCGGACTTAGTTATCACAAAATTTTGATTCTCTATCTGTGGAGTTATAGTCCAAACTGTCCAGTTATGAAATGTTTTCTTTTCTAATTAACTAACTAAGCAACAACCAATTGAGAAATTTTGATTTGAGTTCATCCTTTATTTGAGAGTGCCATCTTTCTTTCCCAGGTTGAGGTGACTACAGTTTTTGGCTCTCCTGCACCCCCGCTAACAGTAAATCTGGTAGAAGCTATCGGTCCAGACTCAAGGAACAGCCCTACGTTGGAGAACCAGGTAAATTATGCACTGAATCGATGATTGATACCTCTGTTCGATTTCTTGGCCATTTCCTTTTGCTGCTTCTTCAACCACAAGCCAATATCAGAAAATATTAACTTTTTTTTGGTGTGTTTTACAGGTGCTCCATTTTGACCAAGAAAATAATATCCATTACTTGGATATCCAACCACTGAAACTGGATGTTGGAAAATATGCATTAGCTTTTGAGGTGGTCTAATGACTTCATTTTGTTCATAAATTCTGTCTGCTGATCTGTGTGGTAGATTATTAATGAGGTGGCATATTACATGCATATGCAGATTTCCCTTCAGGATTCAGATCTTGTAAACAGTTATGCTACTGGAGGACGAACAAAAGCATCTGTATTTCTAACAGGAACTGTCAAAATTGACAAGGCAGAAATAGCGATTGTGAATAGTGATTTTGGAAGCTCTGAAGCCACACAAAAGTAAGACACGTAGTTCTTATCCACAATGGGAGTTATGATTTGCTTTATAATGGTGAACTAAAACAGAGTGAGGAGTATAAACCATAGATATTACGGACTGCCATTGACAAATTGGTATATTTCCTTTTTTATTTTAGTATCTAAATGTGGAATCAATATTCTAATTCAAGCATTTCATCATTTAAGGATATGAGATGAAAGAGTATCGCATATCGGCATGTGGGATTTCTTTCGTAGATAATGTTGTATGCATTATTTTAAGATCAATAATCATAATTTTTATGATTTTATGGAGCAGCTCTGCATGGGCATGCCTAATTTAATCCAAAAGAGTAAGTCAATCCTATATCGTAGGATCATTGATTCATTCTCGTAAATATTCTCCTTGAAATCTAACCTGCAGCTATTTTTGTTTAAATTGAACTTTCTTTAGAGTCCAAACTGTTCAATTTCCTTTCATACTATGCCTACCACGATGTCTTACATATTCTATTCTTGTCTCATTTTTCCTTTTGAGGATAAGATTTCCCATTTTTTGACCGTTGGGACTGTTCAATTTCCTTTGATACTATGCCTACCACGATGTCTTACATATTCTAATGGTGCCACTTTTTTCCTTTTGAGGATAAGATCTCTCTTTTTATGACTGTTGGTTCCCTTTTTGATATTCTTTTTCGGACCATGTGTTTCTACTTTAAAAAAAAATTAGTATATCGGTTTTTATTGTTTAGTGGTAGGCATTGTCGTGCCATAGTTTCAAAGCAATGTTTTATGACCTTACACTTCGTTCTGTTTGATTTTCCCTCTGATTCTCAGTTCCTGTAATCATCTCAGTCTACTTCATAGTTCATGTATATCATAATGAATTCTTTTATTATCCTTGCAGATTAGATTTATCTAGGGACAACACTCTGTCGCTATCAGCAAACCATTTGCAAAAGTTGCGACTATCTTTCCAGCTAAGCACTCCTCTTTGTCAAAGCTTTAAACCACATCAGGTTTGTCTATCAACTCTTTACTTTTCAAGCTTTAAGTATTTATGTGTGATCTAATAAAGGGAATCTGGGTGTAGGTGTTTCTCAAGTTGAGGCATGAGACCAAACTTGAGCATATCTTTATATTGGAGCACTCGTCAAAGCAATTCAAGATAGTACTGGTTAGGTTTCTGTTCCTGTCTTTACATCATTTCTTTCTTTTGAAGATTGTCTTGATATCTGTTAGGTCTCTACTTTTAGTATTATTTTATATTTATGTTGTAGTTTAGATTGTTACAAACAGTTATAAGCACATATGGATCTTATTTTTGAATTTGCATCTCTACAAAGATTGGTAAATTACCTTTGTTGATGTATTATTTTGTAACGAGGATTTTGTCTTGGTGCTAGACCTTAAGTAGATGAAGCATCCTGTCAGTTTTTCAGAAAGCAAGCTAAAAAGTTAATGGTGCACAACGAATATAAAACTGTAGTGTAATGTAAGAATCTATTCGGATTTTTATAGATACAAGTCAGTTATGCTATTGTGTAACATCCAATATTCGTCCGCTGCTCCATCCATCTGTGCGTAAAAATGCTTTTAATGTAATAGTAATTATTTATGTCGGCAGAGTTTAATAAATTCATAGGAATGCCATGCAACTATTAGGACTATCAACTTATAGTGAGTAACACCGTAAAAAATGGAGCTGATATTTCACGAGACATTAGTGATCATGTTTCTACTTGAGTCTCTAGTAGCTTCTTGAATATCTAGCTGAAACAGGTTATCTTGATCTTTTTCTTTATGTATATATCTAAACGTGCACATTAAAATGTGTTTCTAAGCTCCTCCTATTTCTTTTCTTCAAATTAAGATCTTATTCTTCATGTTTAATTAGTTAATTTTGCTTACAGGAGTTTATTGGTCTGGAGGACAAATTCTTTTATACAGTAGGAAAACCTAAATTTTGGAATATTGGTAAAAAAATTCCTTGATTTAATTTTGTATGAGTCATTGATTTCATATTGAATTAAAGAAGATGCTTCTAGATATATTTATTTTAATTATATGTTTAAGATGCCTATATTTATTTTAATAATATGTTTAATATGCCATTGTTGCTTTTTCTGAAGCTTTATGCATGTCTTAAAAGCATATGCACAAAGTACAATATATTCATAGATTCCTAGCTTCTCCAAAATGCAGATCTTATTCTTTTCATGCTTACTTTTGCTTACAGGACTTTCTTGGCCTGGTGGAGAAGTTCTATTATCTTTCGGGTAAATATGATATTGAGCTCACAGTTGGTGATGTTGCAATGGTAATTCTTGGTCTCGTTTCCTTCCTTTTTTTCTGTTTTCTTTCAAGTTCATGACTTGCTAACTATAATAAACTGGCACAGGAAAATTCATTCTTGCGAGCCCTTGGTCATGTTGAGTTAGACTTGCCGGAGGCACCAGAAAAAGCAGCACAGCCACCTCGTCAACCTGTTGACCCTTTGTCAAGATACGGACCTAAGCAAGAAATATCACACATATTCAGATCACCTGACAAGAGACCACCTGTGGAGCTTTCTTATGCATTTCTGTTTCTTACCCTTTTGCCATTTATCGGATATCTCATTGGGGTGAGTCTTATCTTTTCTTATTTAGACAATGCATTCTAAAAACAGAGTAGTTGGAATGCAACCCAGGTGGGTATATCCAGTTTGAGCTATTTAACCTGATCTGACCCAATCTGGGCCAAGATGGTTTTAAAATTAGCAATCCAAGTGCTACCTTCCTTGAAGTTATTTCACAAATTTATACACAGGGAGGTTTTGACGAATATAGATTGGTACGTCTTGCATCTTTTATTCAGTTGGTAAAAATATATATCTTGTGTTTTCTTGGTAATCCATATTCATAACTAAATAAGCCTTTAAAGCTTCGAAGAAATCCTCTGACCTTCCTTTATGTATACACTTAAATACTTAATCTGAAACAAAACTTGGTTGCATGGGGAAGGACCCTCTCTATGAATGGAATTTTCACTTTCAACTGCATCCATTATATCATACAACTTTGTGTTTTAGTTTCCTTTTTTGCCCCTCAATCTTGAATTTTCATATGTCAGAATTAGGTTTTTTTAAGTGTACCGTGGTTCTAGTTGAGTGAATGAAATTCAGTAAGCATCTAAGTTACCCTGCAGAAAAATTCACCAATAAAAATCCTCATGACTTTATATTGTGGCTTTATTTTACTGGGTCATAGTTTCCTTGCTTAAGAACTGAGTTTTAGTTTGGTCTTTAGTTCAAATTGAATGAAAATTTGCACTAACCATGGGACATGTTCACTCATGTTAGTTGTACAGTTACCTCAGGTCAAGACCTGTCCAGATTGTTTAGAGCACTGTAATTTTGATAGTTGCCATTTATTTGTGTGATGTGCT